>OZ057404.1:10039191-10141691 GCA_964056735.1 Allodiplogaster pararmata
ACATTTGGGTTTTTAAAACAATATTTTGTAGGTACATGGATGCTACTACCACGCATGTACATGCTCGTACCAGGATGACGCCGTCATACTAGGCCGCACCGCTGCCGAAATAAGGCGTGACAACAAGTTGAGGCTCAGCGTACTCGAGCCAAACTACAAGGTGAAGGTCTACCGAGAGTGCGAAATCAACATGATGCTGCGTCGGGACGAGGAGATGAGGACAATCTTCATGAAGCATCGAATTCTAGTAAGTTTTCTTTTTGTTTTATCCTTAAATGACTTACTTATAAATTTATAATTGAGGAGCCTCTTGATATCAACGATGCATTCTTTGGAGGAAGAACCGAGACGTTCAAACTACACGCAAAATGTCAAGAAGGATGGAGCATCCGCTATCAAGATGTTTGCAGGTTACTGATTATCTCTTTGTCGTGGTATTTTTTATGTTCAACAATCTACTTTCAGTCTGTACCCGTTCACCAACAAGTACAAGC
The DNA here is from genome assembly GCA_964056735.1 of Allodiplogaster pararmata. Classification (NCBI taxonomy): domain Eukaryota; kingdom Metazoa; phylum Nematoda; class Chromadorea; order Rhabditida; family Diplogasteridae; genus Allodiplogaster; species Allodiplogaster pararmata. Next base: position 10,039,686 of record OZ057404.1, read on the forward strand.
CATATCCCATCGGAGTTGGAGTCTACGTTTCTGGAGAGGATATCCCGTGCCCAATCAACGAAGCACAAGATTTGGGCGTAAATGGATTCCTCAAGTGCAGAGTATGTTTTCTTGATGAACTTGTAACGCTTTCCTGTTATTTATTTACAATACTATTGTTCAGGTATTGGCACCATCCAAACTGCATCTACCGGTTCTATGTATGAGAGTGGGAGGAAAGTGCATCTACGCACTATGTCAGTCATCAGAGAGAACTTCATGCTCGCATACGGATGAGGAGAGAGCTTTCGAAGGAACATGGGCCACGGAGGAGATCAAGCTCGCCTTGAGAACTGGCTATACAGTTCTGAACGCCTATGAGGTAGTCCCTTTTCATATATATACATATATCACAGTCATTCATTACTAAAATTCAGGGAAGACATTATGAGAACTGGAGCCAATACGAGATGAATGCTGAAAGCGGGCATGTACGTCACGGCATTCTCTCCGAGTACATGAACACATTTGTGAAGCTCAAAACGGTTAGTGATTTTAATTATTGTTTAGTAGCGTGTTGTTGATTCTCATATGATCTTTTCAAAAATGAAGCTGTTTGAAGGAGGCAAGCGGATGGCCTAGAGACGTTGGCGATGACGTCATGAAGCAGGCCGAGTATATTGAGGCCTTCAAGCGAAGAGAAGGAGTGACGCTCGACCCTACAAAGATGGTGCCAAACAGCGCAGCAAGACAAGTCGCAAAGCTGATGCTCAACTCCTTGGTAAGATTCTTTCTGTGTATTAGATAATTACAAACAAATTATTCTGAATTTTCAGTGGGGAAAACTCGGAGAACGCTCGGGAAGGAAACAGCAGGAAATGGTTATCTCCCCCGAAAGACTGCACAGCCTTCTGATCGAGGCCGAGACCGAGGTTGGGGACATTATTGTCCTCACCGATGAGAAGCTCTGGGTCTCCTTCAAGAAGAAGACTGGCCACTCCGAGCCGATAAGCACAACTTCCCTGGCGTCGGCTGTGCTCACGACGGCTTACGCGAGAGTGACACTTTACAATATCATCTCGCATGTGCAAAGCTCCAGACTGCTGTATTGTGGTTCGTTTAAATTTTTTCGTTATTCTTTGCTGTATATTCCAATTCTTTTTGTTTCAACCCTATTTTTTTTTAGACACGGATTCGGTCATCTACCTTCACAAAGACAGTGATGTGGACCCCCTAGAGGAGCTGAAGGGGAACTTTCTCGGGGACCTGACGGACGAAATTCCTGGAAAAGGAACAGAGTTCGTGTCGCAGGGACCGAAAGCCTATGCATACAAATATGTCACGCATGACGGCATGGTGAGAGTTTTACATTCATTGGGTCATGAGGATTTCAAATTGGAGAAACACGTCTTGATTTCTTGCAGGAAAAGAGCGTGGTAAAGTGCAAAGGCTTCCCTCTCACGTCCGAAGCATCGCAGAAGATCCATTTCGAGCAGATGCGACAGTTTGTAAGGGAAATGAAGAAAGGTGAGAAACCTTTCCCGGTCACAGTCGTCTATGACCGAATAGTCACAGAGAGAAGTCACGTGGTGACATCTCTTCTTCAAAAGAAGAAGTTGAACGCCGTGTTTGACAAAAGGGTTATCGTCCGGGGGACGTACAACACGAACCCTTATGGATATAAGTGATGATGTAGATTTATCTAAATGAACTGTTGAAATTAGATTTTTTTTTATTACTCGCTTTGCTTTTTTTTTCTCCAATTAATAAAATACTAAGTTATTTAGTTCATTTTCGTCTAATGTTTGTTTCGTTTAGTCTTTGAGATGATAAAATGTTGTTGCTAATCTTTGTTAATCTTTGTTTTTTTTTTGTTCTACAAAGTCGAAAGAATACATTACGTATTCTGATTTGTTATTACTCGGTTTGCTTTTTTTTTCTCTACGTAATAAAATACTAAGCTATATAGTTAATTTTCCTCTATTGCTTGTTTCTTTTTGTCTTTGAGATGATAAAATGATGTTGCTAATCTTTGTGTTCTTTGTTCTACAAAGGCGGAAGAATACGTGACGTATTCTTTACCGCAAAGAGTGCAAGTTGCGAGAGTAGGAGATGGCTTCCTTCCAAGATCGTATCCATAGATTATGCGTGTATGAAAACAGTGATTATTGGAAACACATGATAAAAATTGTCTAATAAAAGATTCAAAAATACACATCGGAGGGAGTGTATAAAAAGTGTGTCTTTCTGAGAAAGACTGCACTGTAAGAGTTAGAGAGCGTAAAAGAAAATAACTTGTAATATTGAGAGACGCAGATAAAAGCATCGTGGATGGTTATGTTTTTCAAGAGATTCAGAGAAAAAATATCTGACAGAGTATAAAGAGAGAGAGAGAGAGGAGAGAGAGAGAGAGAGAGAGAGAAAGAGAAAGAGAGAGAGAAAAGAAAGAAATAGTGTATGATTGTGAGAGAAATAGAGAAATAGAGAGAAAGAAAAGGAGAGAAGAGAGAGAGAGAGAAAGAGAGAGAGATAAAGAAAGAGAGAGAGAGAGAGAGAAAGAGAGAGAGAGAGAAAAAGGAGAGAGAAAGAAAGATAAATAGAGAAAGAGAGAAAGATAAAGACAAGCTGTAGTGATTCTTTGCGGTCAGAGAAAAAGTCTCTCGATGTGACACGCCCCTTTAAATCAATCGATGAAAACTGTCCACAGACGCAGCCACATCACACATATGAACAATACGAGCAACCTATACAGACCGGGTTTGCACGAAGGCTATACTATTTTCTTTTTCTGTGTCGCGAAAAGAGAATAGTATAGCATTCGTGCAAACCCGGTCTGTATAGGTTGATCGTTTTGTTCGTACTATATAACTCTGCTGAATAGCCGGGAGAGTGCGAAATTGCGAGAGTGCGGGGACAGTGTGAGATTTAGAAAGCGAGCATCGTAACATGACGAAATTCGAACAGTTCGAAATTCGTCAAGTGCTGAGCATCTTAACGGGACGAAATTCGAACCATTCGAATTTCGCCATGTGATGAGTATTGTAGCATGACGAAATCCGAACCATTCGGAATCCGTCAAGTGATGAGCAACAATACATGACGAAATTCGAACAGTTCGAAATTCGTCAAGTGCAGAGCATCGTAACGTGACGAAATTCGAACCATTTGAATTTCGCCATGTGATGAGTATTGTAGCTAACGAAATCCGAACCATTCGAAATCCGTCAAGTGATGAGCAACAATACATGACGAAATTCGAACAGTACGAGTTCCGTCAGGCAAGATTCGCTATCTGCTTACTCTTGTGTTTCATATTTGATTGTTTGATAAGCCAGAAGTGATGAAATAAAATAAAATTTTGATTCCACGAATTCACAAAGAAATGGCGAGAAATTCCGATGAATTTTACGATAAACTTGCCACAGACACCGAAACAACACGAATTGCCGAACTAAATTCCCAGCACCGTCTTATATGACAAACAAAAAACATCGAAAAGTACATTTATGGCAAAAAATCAAAACGGCAGCGTGATATATCTACATATAAGACGATGCTGGGAATAATTTTCGCCAAAATGCTCGAAATGTTGTTCCTCAGCCAAAAACTTTATTTCGCCAAGATTTCGAGTATGCGAACTTGGGAGAAGGAAATTCCGTTATTTGTCTTTTTTTAGCTGCCAAAATAGGGACGAAGAATCGGCCACCATTTCGCAGTGCCAAATGATGAATGACTCTGTGGCCAAGTTTTGTTCCTGCCAAATCACGGACAATTTTGTTTTTCTTTTGCATCATGTTTTGGCACTGCCAAACTCGGCTCTTTTTTGGAACACTTTTTGTACGTTGAACAAAGCTCCGCAACGACCACATATTAACCACATCTAGCGACGTACCCCAACCGAGTTTAGTAATCAGTTGAGAAAAATGTATGTTGCTGCGCTAGTACGTAAAGATTTGTGTGGCGGTTGTAGTCGGTTTAATTACCCAAGTTTGAGGTAAAGATTCGATCCGGCTCGTTGAAAGACGTAGCCTGAACCACGCATTTAAAGAGATCAAAGTCTATTATTGGCACTCCCCAAAGAGTTCCTGAGAGCGATCCTCCATCATCCCAGAAATGAGGCTAAGGAGTTGCAGGGGCTACAAAAAAAGCCCGATTTTGGCAGTGACAAAACAAGGACAAAAATCCCGGTTCTGGCAGTGGCAAAACAAGGACATAAAAACCCGATTTTGGCAGTGACAAAACAAGGACAAAAAAAGGCCGGTTTTGGCAGAGACAAAAAAAGCCCGATTTAGGCAGAGACAAAACAAGGACAAAAAAAAGCCCGATTTTGGCATGAAAAAAAGAAGTACACAAAAAAGCCCGTTTTTGGCAGTGACATAAGCAGTTACAAATTTTGTCCCTTCTTTAGCAGTGACAAAACGAGTACAAAGTAGAAAGCTTGTTTTTTGACGGTTTTTCTTGGCAGGCCCGTCAAAACGCATGTTATTTGCTGCCATTTATCATGGCGCTTTTTTCCGTTTCTTGCCATGGAAAAGCTTGGTTTTTCAAGGGAAATCTGCCCGGAGAACAACATTTTGAGCATTTTGGCGAAAATTATTCCCAGCATCGTCTTATATAAAAATTGTTTGGAATGGTTTTCACTGTGTTTATACAAGAAACCTGCTAAGAAATGTACCAAAGTCTGTTTCGCCCCTGCTCAGACAGACTTTGGTGCTATCTGGGTGGGGCTCATCAGTGAGTGCCTAGAGAGTGACTATGTAGTAAATGAATGTAATTAAAATTTAAAATTACAAAAAATGTTTTAAAAAAACTAACTAACTAACGAAAATTAAATCAAAACATGAAAATAATGAGTTAAAAAACTAACAAATTAACAATATGTATGTAGTTATCAGAAAATCACATAAGGCTGCGCACTGTTTTGCTCACCAACCGTTTTTAACCGTAAAAAATTAAAACTAATTTGCTCACATACGGTTAATTTTTACGGTTAAAAACGGTTGTTGAGCAAAAGAGTGCGCAGCCTAAAGGATCACATAAAGACCTATCATGTCTGTCAAGTCGTCTGAAAAGAAGATGTTGGTCTTTTTTGATGTTTATTATGAGCTCCTCTTCCGGATCAGAAAGTTTTTTTTTAATTTGGAACTCCCTGTGTCCACCTTGAAGCAGTTTCGGGGAAAATCGAAAACCGAAGATATGTCATTGTAGTTTCTTCTAAGGATGAGCTTATTTGGTTGGATGTTACGGTTAAGTATAAAGATTTTTGTACTTGTTTATTTTTTTCAAAAACAAATGAAAGTGTTTTTAACGCTTGGGATCATTCAGCTTACGGCTTCGAGATCAATATTAGAAGTTACTCACGAGATATAGAATTCGGCCTGTTTCTCTCATTCTTTGAAAGCAAATTTCCAAACATTGAAACTACATCTATCGGCTTATTTTAGAGTATTTACTTTTTTCCAAAATCGAAAGTTTTTCTGTTATCTATTTTCAACAGTTTACCCATTTATAATAGGTTATTCCGGATGAATATTGACTTTGCTAGAGAGTAAAGGGAAAGAGCTCATGGATAGGTAAAACAAACTTGCATAGCTTGATTCAATCCTAACGCAGTATTTTAATTTTTACGGATAAGGTTTGAATTCTTATCTGTTAGTGCTCTTTTTCATTTCATTTCATTTCCATATAACTTTGAATTGCTTGGGAGGAAGGTTGAGGGGGATAGGGTCGAGAACATGGACTGCATTGAAAGATATATTTTGCGTGAGTGGCTCATGGTTTTTAGCATGTAATTGTTAAACTCTCAATTTTCAGTTGTTGTGACTGAACTTCTCTCCATTCTCTTCAGTGATTTACACAAGTAATGACCGGTTCTTAATTAAATGCTAATTACTCAACAATTACTTTTTATTCAATTACTTACTAATTACTAATTACTCAATTAATTAACTAACAATTACTAATTACTCAACATTCTCGATAGACATTTTCAATATAGAGGATTACTGATCAGAAATAATGGGTTAGGTAAAATCAGATCTTTACTCAACTTTCTAACTTTAATAGAAAACAGAGAGGATATCAGTTCTTTAGGTAGACCATTTCAATTTGATATTTTACTAGAGATGAAAGTAGAAATTTTTTTACCGATAGATTGTTTCGTAATGAATTCATGTGCCTCATGGACATACCGAGAGGCGCCAGACGGTAAAGATGCTCAGTATTCAGTTGTACATTAGAATGAATACATTTGTGCAAAAAGAACAAGTCCTGTATGGTCCTTCGGCACTCAAGAGTATGAGTATATTAAGTGTCTCTTAGTACATTGTGCCTGTATATTGAGTGTCTGTATATTAAGTGTCCTTATAAGATAGGGTCACGGACGTGTTTGGGACGAGACGTGTACAAAGTGCCTTGGCTTCTCTCAAGTCAGTTTCAAATTGTAATACTCATAATCACTCCTTCAAAAAGAACCGAAAATCGCCAGCTTCTACTTTACTGTGACCTCTCGACATGCTCAGCTTCACATGGTGCAAACTCTGGAAAAACAACTCATCAAATATGTTTTGTTTATTTTTCCCCATTCTCAAACTAAGTGATTTTTTTCTCAAACATAAAAAAGTTAAATGCACATTGAACTTTGCCACAGCGACTTTGCCACTTCAACCGATCTGGCTATGTACTTTTGCTTTAAGGGTATTTTTTCTGGTATCTCAGATCAATATTCTGACGATTTTAACCGTGGATTGCATAGAAATGCTCCTTTCACTTCCCGTTAGCTTCACAAGTAAGGGTGCATGAAAGAACATGCGAGGCTTTAACACTATCGCACGGATGAGTCTCGACAATTTAAAGACCCTTGCTCTCGTTAAGAAACGAGCGGATGGTTTCTTGGAAGTTTTTGCCTAGAATTCGACTATACAGTTTAAATGAATTCCACGTGCTTTTTCTCTTTATGAAAACTCATACATTGGAAAATAACATGGAATTTAAAAAATTTCATCCTCGAACCTCAGAAATTATTTTCTCCTAAAAATTGTTTCGTACTTATTCATATAAAAGTTTTAAAATATTCCTGATGAAGTTTGTAAATAATTTGTTTATACATTCATTATTTATCGAGTGCACATGTGATATTTACGAACAATACTCATTGCGGATACGCATGAAGTTTCTTTTTAGTGGCGACAATCAATATTTTTTACATAAATTTGATCGGGTGTGTAAATACATCCTTAAGCATACATTTTTCACTGTATACATGTACTACATAAGTTACTTGTGTTGGTCTCGAGAAAAGTACATTCAATTATATATTTATACACCAGATAAAATGAGTTAGAACGCGTACTTCTTAGCAATTAAATTTAGTTTTGCAGAAAATCGTCAAGTGGGAATCAGGTTCTTATTAATAAATTTCTGTGAAGCGTAATAAAGCAGTACTTCAAGTGGGAAAATGTATTTGCTTGAACTTTCGATTTTCTTTCAACTCTCCTCCCCTCATTTCCGCTCCTATTATTGATGTGTGAATAATAAAAAGCCGCCTATCTAACCAGAGTAAAAACCAAAGTTTTCTGGTCAATCTTTTTTTGCTGGGGTACTATTTTCATGCGATCTTTTTTACTCTTTCAATTCCTCGTCAAACTCTTGCTAGTGTTGATTGTATGGAATAGTATTATATGTGTTAAATAGTGTTAATACATAATAAAAAAACAGTGTTAGTCATCACCTAATGTTGTACGTATCCACTATGTATTAGCTAGTATAGCACCAGTTCGGTATGAACTGGTGCTATAATGTTTTATGTTCAAGTCAGTTTTATGCGTATCAAAAGTGTTCTCATTGCCTTAGAAGATTTTTTTGCTTGCTTCGTGATAAATTTCAAAAACATAAAGTTTCATACTTCATATCTTCTTACACATTTCTACTAGTATTTGTGTTTTCTAGTAATTACAGTCGAGAGCGTAGAAAACAGAGACACGGAAATTTAGATGTTATAAAGGGTAAGGTATGGAGGTCTGGAGGTGTTCTCATCCAGAGACTGAATTTAATAATGCTAATGAGGGTGGGGGTGAGAATAAAGGAAGGCTTCACCCGGAACTTGTTCTATTTTCCACCAAAGTATCAATGAGGCAATAAAAATCGCGTCTCCCTCTCTCCTTTTTCTCTCACTCTCGCCCTCTCTCTCTTACTTTACCTCTGTCTCTCACTCTTTCTCTCTTTCACTCTCTCAGTTTCTCTCACTCACTCCCTCTCTCTCTCTCTCTCTCTCTCTCTCTCTCTCTCTCTCTCTCTCTCTTTTATCTATCTATCTATCTCTCTCCCTGTCTCTGGCCTCCCTCGCTATCCTATCAATCATCTGCTATCGTGTGTGCACATTGCATCAAAGTACGTATGTATGTAATGGTGTCTCCTACTCTCTACAAATTTTCTCCAATCTCTCTCCTCCTTTCTTCTCCACTTCTATAATACTCTATCACTCTCCATACTCTTTCTCTTTCCCATTCACTCTCTCATTCTCGAGACTTTTACTTCTCTAGCCGCGCTCTCCCAACTTGCTCACTATTTCTCTACCTGCGCTGCTCTCTTTCTTTTTCCTCCTATCGGCCGTAATCTCTGCCCCTCGCCTAGTTTCTTTAATGGCATACTCCCCATGGCCATGTTTTCTGTCTCAGTGCGAGTCTAGTTCTTTTTGCCAGTCTCGAGTATTTTCGAGTCCCCTTACCCGTTTTGCCGGTCTCGCTTGGTTTTTCAGTCCCATGCTTTACAGAAGGGTCTTCTTCTCCGACTTATGGTACTAAGAGCTCAGTATTAATACTCTGCCTCGCAGCATTATCTCTTACAAGATTAATCAATTCGACCACCAGAAAAAAATGTTACGCATACCTTTCATTTCTCTGACATTTTCTTTACATTGGGATGGTATTTAATGCGTATCATCTTGAAAAAGTAACTTGCAGCTTCTCTTAAAGTTTTTTTCAGTTAGATGATCATTATTTAACAGATTTTCACTCATTTATTCTTTTGATAATAGTTAAGGTTCAATGTATTAATGTAACAGTTTTATGAGTTAAAACATTATGAAATGACTTATGCATTCACGCATTTTGCTCGCCTTTTTTCATTCTAAAAATACATCAAAAGTTATCACAAACAGAAATACTTGCTTTGCTTGCATGAAGAAGTATCAAAAGCATTCTTTAGAAGAGTTATAGCTTACTTTGATTACTAGACAACTCTGAATCTGACATTAATTTGAAACATATGTATATGAAGAAATAATGCCCTTCAAAAATTCGTAAATAAACCTTCCAATTTAGTTATTGGTATTTAAAAAATCACTAGAGCTAAATTTTAACAAACTTGATAGGAATATTTATATAAGATAGATAACTGAAAAATATTTGGCCTTTTTCAGGAAATCGGAAATAATTAGCTCAGAAAAAATACTTCGTTAGGCAAAAATTCTTAAACATATTTTTTTCTTTAAACAAAATATGAGAATACGAGGTATTGAGTTACGAGGCAAAAACGATGTTTCGCTCACATAACTTGATGTTTGTCCATCGCAAGGAGCAAATAATTCCGCTGTAGAGCACTGAAAAGAATGAGCACATGGATGAATGACTCAGTGGCCAGCCAAGAGGATGATGCCATCTCTCATCTTTCTATAGAATGATACCATCTCTCAAAGCATACAATCCATTCATTTCTTTTCTTTCCTACAGTTTCTCTTCAACTCAACCAACAGCCTAACTTGCAGTCGTAAACTCACAAAAGGATCCGTACTTTATTATACATTTCTCTATCGAATAATCTTCAACGCGCTCATTCACGCTTCAAATTGATTTGTATTATCTAGTCCATTGAAATTTCGGCCAATTGAGAAATCAGTATTCGGGAACCATGGACAAAACTATTATTTCATCGAAAGTACAGTGGTTCGTGGTTGTTCAACGTGATCGTTAAACTTTCATTTTTCGACCAAAACTGGTTTTGTATCTTCTAGTTATTATATTTACATGTTGATATAAAGTTCTCTGAGGTTTTCTATAAGGTATTCTCAGATGAATTGTAAGTTTTTTTTATAAGACTCCCGTATGATGAATTTCTCGGAAGAATGAACTCGTTATACAGAACAAAGATTATCAATCAGTAATTGTAGGTGTAATAATAGAATTTTTCGCGACGGGATATGCGAATCTTTGAAGTGAAGGAGATGCATGCAGAAACTTTTAGAAGCAGCTGCTGCTCTTTGTGTCACCGCTAGTGTGTATGCATGGTGACAGGCGAGCATTACCTGTATTCCTTCAACCCGACACTTAGGTCGGCACACTTCACCATAAAGCCTAACGCAGACTTACTTCAAACTCTCGAATTGATGGATTCGGCGCGTCTCACCGATAATCGCCTATTGTCTACAATGTTATACCCTACTATTGAAGGACTCTCAACATGGGTGGGACCATATCTCTGGAAGACTTTTTGTGGACCTACACCGAACAACCTCATACTTCCAGGAGGGAGGCCATCGTCGCGAAGTATCCACAGGTCAAGAAGGTTGGTGAACACATATCCCAAAACAGACATGGAAATGATATAGGAATGAACATATTTAAAAAAAGAGAGAATAAAGTAAACACCAAAGAGAGGGAGAGAATTTCGTGTAGGATAAATAGAGAGAGAGAGACTTAACCGGGATTATATAGGGTTTTTCTACATACCTTTCTACGAAAATACATACATATGTACGTCAGACGAAGAATTGTCAAATGTAATGCGATATACGTGTAATACAAGTTCTTTGTGATGTTTCGTCACTTTAAACTCTCATTTTTTCTCTCTTTTTCTTTAGAATTATCTTCTCCTAATTTGTTTGTCTCGCTTATTTTATTCTTCTTCTACTTCTCTCTATTTTATATATCTATCGCCCTCCCACTCTTCTCTCTCTTATCTTCTCTCTCTCTTACCTTCTTTTATTCATTCTTCTGTCCTTTTCCACAGCTTATTACCAAATGTTTGTTCTTTGACATAATTCCTTGGAGTGCCTATTGTATTCTGGTCTTCTAATGAGTGTTTTCTCCTCCCAAGCTTATGCTAGTCTCTCTTCTCTATGTATGTTCTAAAGATTTTTCTGATGAGGCCATTGTTCAATGAGTTAATATTTGTACTGTTGCTAAGGCATTACTAAATAGTATTCTTAGCACCATACGAGCTAGAGAGAGGAGAGGGGCAGGAAGCGAGAGATGCTCGATGAAGTAGATATTAAAAATTCATCCGACTAACAAAATATGGTCAAAATATATGTAAATAGCGAAAATGTCGACTTCACCAGGCGAAACTGCCTTTGAACTGTTTAACTGAGCCTTCCTCTTTCCAATAACGTTCTCTCTTCTACCGGAAGGATCAAAAGAGATGAGCTGAAACTTTTAATTTATTGCACAATACCCAGTTTTTAGGTTTTTACTAATAAACTGCTTATTAGTAAAAACAAGTTTGTGTGAAAACAAATAACTTGTGAAAGAATGAGCGAAATGACGGTTTTATGGTAGGAAAAATTCTTATGGTTGACTAAATTGAATTTTTTCATTTTTTTCGAATTTTAAAAAAATAAAGCAATATCTAACAGTATTGCTTTATAAGCCCATACTTCGTCAGAGAATGAGTTTTGCTTTTGCAGTTATTCGGAGTAGATCCAGTACTAAAATATGTCGCTTTTGCAGTTATTCGGAGTAGATCAAGTACTAAAATATGTCGTCTCTGCAATGGTGTTATCGCAGATTTTCTTCTGTTGGTTATTACAAGGTTAGACTATCTAAAAATTTACGGGCACTTGGAGACGCCTGTTTGTATCAAAAAGAACTTAGTCTGCTAGCAATGTCCTCGTTGCCGTATCTTTACTTGGGAAGCCATCAGCTTAATGCGTCTCGTTAGGGACCTCAGGGGTAGACTAAGGGGGGGTGACTAAGGGAGTGATTTGCTTGCCTTGAGAAGATTTGTTTTGAGCAAAACGCGCCTTATCAAGAGTTTTCCCAAAGCTTTGCATAACAAGAACTAAGGATTAGTCTAATGAGCAGTAAGCTAAATGAGTTCTGAGTGAGATAAGAAAAATGAGCTCATCTGAGGTCCCAGCTACCATCAAGTTTAACTCAAAACCCATTCACACTACGGTAATTCAATTATAACTTCTATAATATTAAATGAGTTTTAGATGCGGACTGGTTATTGGTGCTTTTGGAGGGCTATTTGTGTGGGGGAGTGATCAACCACGCGATGACCCTCGCCATCCACGACATTTCTCATAACACCGCCTTCGGCAACGACCGAGCTCTGATAGTTCGTCGGTTTTCATCTGATACCTTATTTTCGAGAGTAATTGTCTCTTTAAATATGGAGATCCACTGGATGTGTCAGGAGCATATCTCCACTTCATAATAGAAGTCAACTTCATGATAAAAAAATTTAATAAAAAAATAATAAAAGTGAACTTCATGAAAAAAAAAATTTTTTTTTGGAACTGAGTTTTTTTTCTTTTCATTAGTTCTCTATTACTTAAACATAAAGTATCACATCTTGAATTTCTATCTGTCGATAACTTGATTCAACTTTTATTTCTTTTTTGCAACTACTGCAAGTTTTATGTATATCCTTCATTGACTTAGGTTAAGTCTATACATTTTGGTTTCAGTTATTCCAATTCAATCTAAGTATTTTCCTAATTGTTTATATTCTGATTTTAGCTGTGCATGAACTCAATATGTGAAACTTCTTCGGTGAAGTCTTCTTCCCCTTCAAGATTTTTTTTTCTTTTAAATTTTTGTTTACTCTCAATCTTTTAAAAAAATTTTTACTATGACAGAATCGTTTCTTTGCGATGTGGACAAACCTTCCGATCGGCATTCCCATCTCAGTTTCCTTCAAGAAGTACCATGTAGAACATCATCGCTATCTCGGTACGTTTTAATATTTTCCAGATCTTCAAAACTTGCCTGCTTGATTATCGACGGGTATAAACTCTTGATAATAGCATATTTTTAATTGAGTTCAAAACTGGTTCGGAAGCACACAAAGTTTTGAGAACAAGGTCGTCGAGCATTTCACACGGCTTTAAATCTATGGCAGATTAGGAATGTGTTGTAGGTAACGTAGTTGTTAAGCATTCTCTTCCGGTAAAGGAGAGGCGGTTAAGTTCGATCCCACCCGGTAGATGAAGTGTAAGGCTTGATAGTTATACAGAAATCCAGTGAACCAATTCCCGAATATTTATTCCGTTCAGGAGAGGATGGTTTGGACACTGATATCCCTACGGATCTTGAGGCGAAGTTCTTTACTGATCGGCCAAAGTTGGTTTTCTTATTTGGATGAATTTTTATAAAGTGGAACGACTGCTAGAAAAATTGTGTACTCGTTGCGTAGCATTTCAATTTTGTTGAGTCAATTAAAAATTTATGATTCGCTCTAAAAAAAAAAAGAGACTGAAATCTTCAAATATATGATGCGATTCATATTCAAAAATATGCACATTTTAAAAGAACTTTGTTTGATGTATACTTCTCTTCTGCTGCAGGAAACTTCTCTGGATGCTCTTGCAGCCGTTTTTTTACGGCTTCCGCCCTTTGATTCTCTACAAGAAAGCACCCACTGACCTCGAAATTCTGAACGCAATAATCCAAGTATCTTTTGCTGCAGGAAACCTTCGCCATTCCCGAATCACTTGTCAAGATTCAGTTCAACTAAGAGATGGGAAGTCAAAGAAATAGTAAAGAAACAGCTAACTGTGAATTAAGAGGCATTAGCTAAATAGTTAAGAATCTGATCAAATCTGAAAAATATTGAGATCTTATCAAAAAGTTAATTTAAGTTATATTTTTTCTCTTTTTTTAGTTGATTTTTTAGTTTTAAAGACGTCAGACTAGAAGTTAAAAAACTTTTTTTCTAAACCTGATAAACAGATCTCATTCGACTACGCGATCTACCACTTCTTCGGTATGAAGTCTCTGGTGTACCTGATCTTTGGTACTTTGGTTGCAATGGGACTGCATCCCTCCGCAGGCCACTTCATCTCTGAACACTACGTATTCAGGGAAGGCCAAGAAACATACAGGTCATTATACTCTTTCTTCATTTTTTGTTTATACTTTCAGAAAAATCACCACTTTTTTCACATAGCGCTCTTGCAAGAAGTAGAAGAGACTTGTTTTCAGAATTGCAGTAAGAACGCGCTTACGCCCAGTAAAAATGAAACGACTTCGTTCCATTCTTCTTTTTGAGCAAGCTTATGAAAAATTAGTACTTTCATTGGTAACAATTTTTAAGTTTTTAAGTTTTAAATTTTTTTGCATAAAAAACCTCAAAGATCTCTTGCTTACGAAAAATTGAAACTCAAAAACATATTTTTACAACCGATGTTCCAGGTTAAATCATGGATCTGTTCAACTAAAAAATTATAATCCTGCTTTTTAAACTCAATAACACAAGATGTCTCATTCATTCATTCATTCTTTTTTTCCATGTTCATATGTTTAACGTGGAATCGAAATATAAAAACAATCTAACATGGATTTTTATATATGATAAAATAAAAATTACTAAAATGAAAGAACGAAGGTGAGGTGAGTGGCAGTGTATTGAAGCGTTTAGTCAGAAACAATAGGGCTAGGTAAAATAGTATTTTTTTAGGAAGTTCTGAAGTTTCGTCAGAAACATCTCAACAGAATGAATGCACTATTCCATAAGATAGGGATTACCATGTAGAGATACTTCTCGATGCACATCTAGAGAACCGAGAGCTGTTTATAGCGAATGGCAACGCGAAAAACCAACTTGTGACCACTTCTAATATTCTTAAGAAGTAGTTTAACAATGAATAGTCTGGAAGAATCAAATTCAGAATACGAATGTACTCTTTTATAAATAAATACTAGGTCAGCAACAACACGACGGTATTCAAGTGACTAAGCATTTCTAGTCTTTCAGAGTAATATGTATAACCGAGTGTAATCTAACCGATTCTCATTATCAACATCGTGAATGAATGAATTTGATTCATATACTTAGTTCTTTTTTTAAACATTTCTCATGATGACAGTTTGATTCAGTTACTACGGCCTCTGGAATCTGTGCACATTTAACGTCGGCTATCACGTTGAACATCACGACTTTCCTTACATTCCGAGTGTGAATCTGCCCAAGGTTTCCCATTCCAGCCTTTTTATAAAAAAACGGAAATTAATGCGATCTTTATAGAGGTTTACGTAATAACTCATTTGAGAGAAAAAATACACATTCCACTCGAGTATTTGGAGATTGGTTATTGAAAAAAGAAAAAACTGTCAAAGCACGGGATTTAGATCTTTTATGGTGTGGATCTAGACATTATGTAGTTCTGTCGGAGATGTGTAAAATGTGCGTTGCTCATGAAAAAATACAGTCTAGTGGAAAAAAAAGTATTCTAACAAATTATGCTAATAAAGTAATTGGTTTTTTGCGGGTTTTTTCTTCGAGAAATCCATGGAACTACAATGCATACAATATATCCCGTATTTGTTCTCAAATGTGTTAATCCCACCAAAATGCATTATGTGAATCCCACCAAAAAAAATTAAATAGTCCAAGAAACAGGCTTTTGTGATTCATGAAACTAGCACTGATTCACACTTTTAAGTCAAACGGAAATGATCTTCACCAAACTATCTCAAAAGACTATCTTTCTACAGTAGCTCTGAGCTTTCAATTTATACTTCTATAGTATCTCAAAAGACTCTTCTCTACCGTACGTATGAGCTGTTAACGATAGCTGAACCTTATTCGGCGCTGAACGTACATACAATTCTTAATCATAATAACCATAAAAGGTAGGGTAACAGCTTTTATCCAAATGGTTGCTCTCCAGCTACGAGCTCTGGCTCCGGAGTTCTACGCTGACCTGCACTACCACACGTCTTGGATGGCCGTTCTGTACGCCTTTGTGATGGAACCTTCCGTCGGCCCATACGCCCGCATCAAGCGACCTGCTTCTGTTCCGCAGGCTTTCTACGGCAACAATCCTCTCATTCCTTATGCGGAAGCGGTTAATCTCTTTTTCTCTTTTTCTTCCTCTCTCTCTTTCTTTCTCTTCATCTCTCTTTTTTTTCTTTTTCACCCCTCTTTTTATCTTTCTCTCATTATGTCTCTCTTATTCTTTCCTTCTCTTTCACTCATTCTTTATTCCATGTGAGCAAAGATCAATGATAATCTTAGTAGTGCCAGTGTTAAGATGAGGTGTGGATTAGTTGAGTGAGTTAGGACATTTCGCTTTATAAAGCAAAAAAGGTATCATCAGCGATATTGCAAGTACCCTCAAATCAATAATATATATATGTTAATTGCACAGAAAAATGAGAACTATTCTCAAGAAACGCTATCTGGCTCTTATTCCCTGTAGTGTTTCCTGCTCGGGAATGCTCGTGGGCTCTAACGTGAACTGGTCGACCAGTTTGTCCTATATAAAACTGCCAAATGTACAAGAGATCTTATGAACACAACCTGAGGTATACAACCGACCTTTCCATTAGGGCAATAAATGCAGGATATAGGTTTAGAGCAAACAATATCATGCGAACCATTTCGACTGAGAATTTTTCCCAGAGAAGGGAAAATTTTCTGTACAACATCTAAATTTTTATGATCAACATCAAGGACGACTCTGGGTATGCTTTAGTGAACGCATCAGAAGTGTAAGGGACAGTAAAACCTATTCTGCCCTCATTTCGCTCTTTCGGTTGCTGTGTCTTAGAGATATGAGTTTTAGCAGACGCAGTATAACCGTTTTCAGAAAAAATAGAAAGAGATTTGGCTCTTGATTCTGTGTGAAACTAAGAAACTTATGCGGTGCCTACTAAACCATACTAAAAAAATCATTGATGTTATTTCTCTTAACGATGCGCGTCACTCAGCATTCAAGATTCCATGTGAACAACATTATTTCACACAAAGGAGATCTGTCGCTGTAAAAAAAAAAGAAGAAGAAAAGGATAAAAAGATGCTCGTTCTAATACAATTCAAAAGAAAGATACAAAAGTTAAATTCGTTTGATCGAGGATTAAACAGTAGACAACTGTGGCTAATTTAAAAAAGATTCCATGTATTCGTCTTTCTCTCCGATATCTTTCTCTCAAAGCGGAGATAAGGGGCTGAGTTTTTTTAGGCAGACTCAAAGCATAATCTTCAAATTTCGAAGTTTAAGTTTACCTATCGTGCTCTTCTTTTCAGTTATTGCACTACATCGGCTACTACGAAATGCGGCGTCTTTCTCGATTGGCGGTAGATCATTTGACTCTTGGTTACAAGTCCATGCGGCTCAAGACTAATTGACATCTCCCCTGGCGACCGCAGAGAAGCCATTGCCTTAGTAATACATATTTGGCTGCTGTCCTTTAACTTCAAAACATCCAGTGTCTGTAATGAGCCTTTGTTTTCGGACTGATCATGTCAATTTTATTTATTTTTTGCTAAGAGTTTTGATGCACAATTCATACATCTGGGCACTTTTCGTGGTTAACATTGAACATGAAAAAATAGAAGTCGATTCCTAGAAATGTTCAAGAATGAGATTGCTGATTTGAATAATCACTAAATTAGAACTCCCTTAAAACAGTTGCATTGAAACAGACCTTCTCTTTCGAACGACTCAACTGAATTACCACTAACTTCTTCTTTTCTTCAACTTTTGAAGGCTCTCAAAAAACTAGAACTGTGGTTGAGTAGACGGATACATTTCCAAAAAGGTCCTCTCTACTTGTTAGTAATAACTTCAGAAACGTATAGTTAGTCATACTTTAGAAAAACATGGCTTTACATTTATATAAACTTGAAATACTTTTGCTTATTACGATAGTGGAAGCTTTAGCATGCTGAACTTAGATACTTTCATTTTCTTTATCTAAGTACTTAAATACTTAATTTGGCTAATGCTGAAAGATACAGGGGTTTTTTTAAAAAATTTTCTTCGAACTTGTAAGTGGTTTTTGTGCATGACCAAGAATGTGGTGTGTAAGACGGGTTCGTAGACCATGACAACATTCTGTTATACATACATTCATTCCTTCTTCAAAAGTACTCTTTGGTGTCAAATAAAAAACTGCAGCAGTTATACATTAAGCACAACGCAAAAAGCATAAACATTCAACGAGTAATAATACTTCGAAACAAACAATCTTCAACAAATTCTGTTCAGAATCGCGATTCTGGGAAAAAGCCAACCGGTTTGAACGTGCACAGGTTTGAAATGCACAACCATTCGAAAAAAGCGAATTAGTGCTCAAAAACATTTTAAAACACGATTCTACTAATAAGTAAATTAAAATGTTTATTGATGAATACAATTTTTTTCAATTTTGGAGTTCTCGATTCACACAAACAAACTTTGCCATTAATTCAAATCTAGAATATTAGTGGAATATCAGTAACAGTGATAGTTATTTCTGACAATAACACCTAAAAGCAAACTCTACGAAAAATTAAGTTTTTTTTTTAAATGCCATCACGCCTTTCGCACAGCACATTCAGATGGAATAACATTGCATCTTCGGTCTTTTCTTTCTTTTCATTCTTGCAGCTTTTCCAGTATTCTTTCATTCGTCTACCTCCGTGAACGGTTGCTCCCCGCACCGTCTCTTCCCTCGTCTGTGAGAATCCTTTCCCGAGAAGATTTGGCGCTCCGGGATCGTAGCGCCATCATGAGCGACAGAAGATGGAGGGTTGGTCCCCAATTTCTAAGGAAGGCAGAGAACGCTGAGGAGTGAAGTCGTCACATGTCGCAACAGATCCCATATTCGATGATGTTATATCTCCGATATGGCTTGATGCTCTTCATAAAGCGTTTATATTGAAAAAATAGTGGCAACGCGCTATAAAACAAAACTGGTCACAAAACGATTGAATTCAATCGATTGGATTCAATCGATTGGATTCAATCGATTGGATTTAATCGATTGGATTCAATCTCACTCAAATAATCTGCTTCACCTAAGAAGATCAAAACTACTTAAAGAATAGTGGAGAAAGGAGGTCTTGCTGTGGTCTCCATTGCCTTTTCTAGCAAAAAAAATTTGAGTCAGACATTACTCGAATGCGATTTTTTTGTAGTAAAATTGTATGCGATGGCTTAAACAAATTATTAAAGTTCAAACAATTAAATTAAAAGAGATGTTGTGTATTCCTAAGGAGTAATGAAAAGGAGCTCAAAATGTATATTATTGAATATGATTCATAATTTCCACTTAATGACATTCAGTTTCCGTGTTCCTAGAGTATGCATGAATTCACCTTTTATTTTATATACATTTTATGTATATTCTTCAAAACTTTTACATTTTCAAACTCTTGGGGAAAAACACAAACACGAAAAAACTAACTTTTCAGAATTGCAAGAATACTTTTTAAATTTATTTATACATATAAATTATGAAGAATCATACTAAAAATGAAGAATCATACTTTAAAAAAAACAGTCCAAAAGGTAGTGGGTATCAATCAGGACGCCGAATATATCAGTTCAACTTCCTTTCTGAGAAGCGGCGATTTCTCTGAGAACTCATTTTCATCTTGCCAAATCTAGAATAACTTCGCTGAATTTCATGATTTCATCTTTCACCTCCTGTGGTCACTGACCCTTCTTTATTCGCTTCTCGAGCCTATCATCACATAGCCCATGGGATATTTCAGAATGATTTGAATGAGAAATAACAGTGATTTGAATGAGAAATAACAGTGATCATGTTAACCTATGAGAAACGGCAAAGACTTCTTCGAAGATTACTCGGAGAAAGCTGCTTACCATCCAATTGCACTGCTTGTTTTCTTTCAACTTGTCCGGTGGACACTTCTCTTTCTTTCTAGCAGTCTCTCCGAAGGGAAGCTCTGAAAAAGGTACGAGGGTGTTTGCATAGGCTAAGGAGAGACCATTCGGCGACGAAGAGAACGCTGAGAAGCAGAAAGATGTAAGAAGTGACCTTTTAGTAGAGAATGGAAAAGAAAAAGAGGAATTATAGAAAGAGAAAAGGAAAGAGACAATTGAAAGAAAGAGATAATAGGTGTGAAAAAGAGCGCGAAATGAGAAGAAATACTGAAGAGGAGAGAAATCGGCATAGAAGGAAATACGGAGCTTCAAACATTGAAGAGAATGCTGATGAGAATACAGCTAGAGAACACAGGTACAACTGGATAGACACGCTGAGCATCCCTCTGAGTCTCCCCATACACCGAAATTCCTTCTGTATTTTGGCTATGCCTCGCCCTCGAAATGGTGAGAATGGCTGGCTCGTCCCCTAGTGAGTGCGGTCACTTTTGTTCTTTCTTATTGTTAGAATAGGCAATGAAGATAAGCGAGCATACATAAAATATGAAGAGGAAGGAGAGAGGGATATACTATAGAGGGAAGATCGAAGTTGAGAGGGACCGGGGAGAATAGTCGAATTCGTGAGAGAGAAAGAAAGAAAGAAAAACATAGAGCGAGACAGAACGTAAGAGTGATAAAAAGAAAGTAAAGAAGAAGTAGAGACTCGTTCAGAGAAAGAGACAAAGAGAGAGATGGAGAAAGAGCGAGAAAACATGGAGAGATAGAGAGCGAGAGAGAGACAGAGAGATTGAGAGGCGGTGTGTAGAAGAGCCTCGACCGAACTAATATCACATCCCGTTGCCGCGTTTTCTCATAGCTCTATTCAATGAATTTATATAATACCATGTAATGGTTTTATGTGTTTACAAACTCGAAGAGAAAGCTGGATTTCTCTCGATCGATCAATATAAAGTGAGACAACGATCATTCGCTTAACAAACAGCATTGAGCAAGTTTTTATCCGAGGAAAAGTCTTATCGTCTTTGTTGATTTACAGTAGCCTGATGGCTTTTTGGTTGTCTTTCCATCGTTACTGTATATCATATTTTAATATTATTTTCAACTTACTTGTTTTGGTTCAATAATAAATATGTTTCCAGTAATAAAAGTATCGTTTGCTTTTGATCAGATCTTTGTAAATTCAAATTTCTAAGAATAGTTTAAATAATTTACTGAAATAATATTTGAGAAGAGAAAACAACATTTGGTGTATTTTTACGAGCTTTTAATTAGTGAAGCAAGGAACCTCTATGGGCATACTTTTATGTTTGAGTATTAATAAAATTATCTTATGAAATCTTTTTGTTAGCTTAGTTTTGTACATACATACTTTTGTGTGAACTGAGCTCTGATGTTGCCTTCTTTCGCCCATCAAACTTCCCACTCTTTCTCGACCTCCCCTCTCAATTTTTGTGTTCTTAAACTGTTTGACTGCCCAAGTCAATCTCTGAGGTCAACTTCTCTCAATCCTTCCAACTTCATTCTAATTTCTTTGCTTTTCCATATCAAGAAGGTATACCAATAGAGAGGTTGAGGAAATGCTGTTTGGATGGAGAAAGGGAGATGAGAATGAATTGATCTTCCAGTCTAACCCTTTCCTCAACTCTCATATCAATTACAAGTTTTAGAGGGAGTTACACGTGTTTAAGTGAAAATAATGTTATTTAATAAACTTTTTTGCCTTCACCAGGCGTCACAACATTTTGTCTGTATCATCTTTAGTTTTTCTTGATGAATCGTCTCCATTCAATTTCATTCAATAAATAAATAAATAAATAAATGTTCTCAAACAGTTCTTTGAAGAAAAATATTTCTAAAAAGACATATTCCTTGAGGTAAATGCGAGAAAATGTGCTTCTCTTCTGCTCTGTGTTGTGCCGTTTGACGTATTCACAAATAAGTTGGTGAAAATTTCTATATTCTGCAGTTTTGCCAAGTGGAACATTCAAGACGGAAATATAATTTTCATAATAGATTTTAAAAAGATTAAATTAAGTTTTCCAGAAAATTTAGAGTTTGATTTTATTATTAAGAGCGATTTATTCAAAAATGAAGCTTCGAATCTTAGAATTTCTACTTTTCAATAGCCTTCAACTCAAACATTAAAGCCAATATAGAGAGCAGGGGTCTCAAGATACGAAAAACGTGGGATTCGGTAGTAGGACTCGCTCCGAAGAATTCTTGTTTGAACAAAAATACTCAATTTTTCTTTCTATGCTGCTATTTCCACTTCGAGGCGGGGCACGCACTTATCTGAGATGAGGTACTGACTGAGCCTGATAGTGGTAGAGGCTGCTCTTTGGGATACTGTTAGTATTTGTAGCAAGAGGGCTGTTAAAGGCGCGCAAACACTATCAATTTTTTTCGTAACGCGCTCGGGAAGGGATGGCTGGGATCTCGTCCGGTAGAGTAGCTTTTTTTGCCGTGCAATGCTCTAATCAACTACCGAAGAAACTTAGCCTCGCGGTTTGGATCTGCCCGAGGTCTAAGATACCATTCCGTCATATTCAAGCTTCTCTTCTTCTTCTTCTTCTTCTTCCTAGCGTTTATCCCGCCGCCGGGCAGGGTCCGCTTTTTTTTCATATTCAAGCATTGTTTTGAAACGGGATTGGAAAATTTTTTTAAGATGATAAAAAATTTGGGTAGGAGATTCTGCGATGAAGTGTTTCATTGCAGATCGCTGCTACAGTTGCGCATCTACCAATATGCAAGCGGTTCTTTCATTCATTTATTTATTTTTATTTGTTGTTTTTGCTTTTTTCTGTCAATTTATTTTTGAACAGTTTTAACTTTAAAATCAAAAAAAGGAAAAATTAGAGGGTGATGTTATACATTATATCATGGCAGGCAAAAGCAAGGAATAAGACAGTTTTTGAACAGGGAAAAGCCGTAAATTCTTATCTAAAAGATGCTCGTACTACGAAGAGCGTCGACTAGGATTCTATACAAAATACGATCGAATCATAGGTCATCAGCACCGATGACACTCTTGAAAACTACCGTTCTTTGAACGGGTGAGTCTAGAATGAGGATAAGTTCTCAATTATCTATTGCCGATCCAGTGGATTCAGAAAAGCAAAGAGGAAATAGAAGTTTTTTGCTAGAACTTTTAAAATTTACTGCAAACAAGTTAGGATCTTGAAGTTTGTGGCATAGAAAGAGAATTGAGGCAAAGATGAAATGTTTAATGAGAACAGAGGAGCGTTTTTACTTTTGCAAGACTGAGGATACTAGGCTACGTCATGCGATTGTGCTTAGACTACATGGAGGCTTATTCTCCTAGTCACGCATCTTAGAGAAACTCTGTTTTCGGAAAAGAATCATTTTTCGGAAAAGTTTGCACAACTCCGACCAAGACCGAGAAAAGCAAAAGCAATTCAAAAACCTAACATCACATCTCAAAGCGAAAAAAACAAAGTTTCTAATCTTCAAAAACATTGAATGGTCTTCTTCAGAAATCAAGATTGATACGTAATAGCTGTTTTGAACTTTGTCAATTAGAATGTTCACAAAAAAATGTAGGGATATCAAAAAGGATTTCAGAACTTTCTTACGAAGCAGCGCGGACCTCCGAACAGAGTTGTCATACCCATGGTTTTCGACAACTACTGCAATGTGGACACTTGGATTCTGAAGGAACGCGGGGTGGTAGACTGTCTACAAGGGACATGCTTTAAATGGCAGCAGCTCCTGAACAACTCAGGTAATAATTTTGATTTTATTGTGACCAATTCTGTGCTTGGAAAAAATAAACTGACTTAAAGAAAGTTTCAAATCGAATCAAAAAAATTTCTGCTGATTAGAAACTTCAATTTGAAAAAGAAAAACGCTCTCAAGTTTCAAAAAAAAAACATTGGGAACATCTACTAAAAATTAAAAATGCTTTCAATACTTTCAACTTCATAAACATCGGTGATTTGCATAAGTGAATATTATTGATTAATGAACATGCATATTGTAGTTTTATGATCAATAAAACGTCCGGCATGAAGCGCGTCCTTGGTAGCTTTTGGATATTGCGCTCGCTCAAGGTAATCGAGAGACGGTTCAATTCCGTTCCGAGTACCAATTTTTTCTTCATCTGTTGGAGAAACAATATCCAATGTATTCAATCCAACCATTTTAATTCTTTCATATTAACTTTTCTACGGCTTTTACAACTGTTTGTAATTGTTTGTATGTGATTATTTGTTCATACAAGAGTCATACACTCCGAAATGTTCTTGTATTTGTACCTCTACCCAACCCTTTATTTTTATAGTTTATTTTTTATCAGAAGTCTGTTTTTTAAACACTTATTATATTTTCCTAATGGTTCATTTAACATGACTAGATAAATTTCAATTTTTTTCAATTTAAACGCTTTATCAAGATCAACAAGCCACATCGGGGATATAACATCATCGATTGCGGGATCTATAGCGACATGATACGACTCCACTCCTCAGCGTTCTCTGCCTTCCTTAGGAATTGGGGACCAACGGCTTTGACAAAGTCGTCCCTCCATCTCATAGCAGGGCGACCTTTCGTTCGCTTTGGCCCACGCGGGTGCCACTCTAGAACAGCCCGCGCCCACCGACTGGGGTCGAGCCTCGCAATTCGGCCTACCCAACGCCACCTCCTTTCACGGCAGATTCTGACCACGTCCTTTATGCCCGTCTGACCGCGCACCCACTCGTTAGTCCGCCTGTCGAGTAACGAGCACCCCAGCATAGAACGCTCCCATCTACGCTGCGCCACAGCCAATTTGTTCTCAAGTCTTTTTGAAAGGGTTCAGGTCTCCGAGGCATAGATTAGAGCGGGCAAGACAGCACCTTCGAAAAGGCGCCTCTTGAGAGACATTGGGACCATTCTTGCCGCGAACAGGCTACGGTATCTATTGAAAGTGAAATTTGCGGACCGGATTCTCCTATCAACTTCAACCGTGAAACGGCTGTCATCGAGGGAGACATCCTGCCCTAAATACACGCATCTGTTCACCACACGAACCTTGGTACCCCCGATGGTTACATCTCTACACATAGGGTTGGTCGATTGCCACAGTTTTTGAAGGATTGAGTGACAAACCGACTTTCCCCAGTGCGACAATAAGCTGATCAACCATAGATTGAATCTGCCTACTGTCGTGACTGATGAGAACAGCATCATCAGCGTACAGTAAGTGATTTAAGTACCTCCCATTAACATTGATCCCTTTCCCGCACCAGTTGAGAGACTTGAAAGCTTCTTCAAGAGCAGCAGTGAAAAGACGCGGAGACAGACAGTCCCCTTGTCTAACTCCCCTGCCAATCTCTATCGGAACCTCCTTGCCATTGACCACTAGAGAGTTGAAGCTCTCTTTTCCCAACCGATACAGGCAGTTGACAAGTTTAGGATGCACCCTTTGGGCTTGCAGGGACTCGTACACCACTCTGGAGTGCACACTATCAAACGCTTTTTGAATGTCCAAAAACAATAAGCACAGTGGTAGCCGATACTCCTTGCAGTTGGAAATGATGAGATTTAGCGTGAAGATGCCATCCAGAGTTGAATACTGAGAACGAAAACCCATCTGGTTCGTGCTTCTTTCCGGGTCAAGAATTTGAGCCACTCTCCGGTTAAGAACCCCCGTGAAAGTTTTTTGAACTACCGGCAAAAGAGTAATAGGCCTATAGTTTTTTGTGAGAGTGGAATCTCCTCCTTTTGGCAGAAGTATGATGCGGCCATTCCCAAATCCTGATGGAATTTGTCCCTCCAGACATCTATTAAAGATGCTGGTTAGGGCAGGAGTGAGAATGTCCGCACCACAGCGAAGCATTTCCCCAGTGATTCCGTCCTTCCCTGGCGATTTACCAGAAGTGAGACACCGGAGTGAAGCGAACACCTCATCGTTTTGGATGGGCATCCACTCCTCCTCAGTGTACAACTCGGTATACACATCACCACTATCACCCCGATAAATTTCATTGTAAAAGTCCTGGAACACCCTCATGACCTGAGTCTACTGACAAACAATTTGACCACCCGAATCCTTGATCCGAGTAATCAACTGCCTGGCCACACTCTGGGATTGGACCGCTTTTTTCCATCCCCGCCCTACCCGCACCGCTTCACCAACTGTCTTGTTGAATCGCTCCACTCTATCATCCCTCCAACTTTGCCGTAAGGCTCGGTTGGTCAGGACCCATTGCACTCGCGAGACTCCTATGCCATTTGTTTTTAGTCGGCGTCTTTCTTGTAAGAGTATCTGGGTACGTTGAGAAAAACGCTGCGCTGTTGGAACAATCTCTCTCGCAATCTCAGCAGCGCGACTAATGGCATTTATTAGCGTGCAATAGGGAGGGTTGGAGCCAACCGCTTCCATCTCTCTCTCTAGTGCATAATGATAGAGTGGGCGATTCATTTTGAAGTTTACACGACCAGTGAACTGGCGGGGCAGTGGATTGGCTGGGATTCTGACCACAGCTATAAGGAGCCTGTGATCAGAGACAAAATCAAAACAATTCGTAACACCGACATTGAGGACTTGAAGCCCTTTTGGGTAGATGAAAAAGTCGATTTCGTTACGAACCGTTCCATTCGGCCCCTCCCATGTGTATTTGCGCCCAGGTCGTTTTTTGAAGAAGGTATTACCAAGACTTAAACCATACGTGTCACAGAAATTAACCACCATTTGCCCCTTGGAATTTCTGGCCCCAACGCCATAGTTCCCCACGCTAGTCTCGGAACCATGTCTTGAGCCGACCTTACTGTTAAAGTCACCCAAAATTACCCTGTGGACTTTTTTGAACAACCTAGACTGCGGCACAGGTTCGACAAAAGCCGCCTCCAAGTTCATGAGGAACTCGTCAAACTCGACCTGCGGGCGAGACGAAGCGGGCGCGTAAACAGAAAACAGACGCAACAGAACGTGGCCCATTTTTAGGTCAAGGTAGGCTATGCGCGGGGAGACCGAAACGAAACGGACCACAGACAATGTACACGCGCTGCCCAGAATGAAACCCACGCCTGCTGTGCGACTATCAGTACGCCCCGTATGATAAAAGGTCCGACCTGTTCTCAGCGTCATGGTTCCCTCCTCCTTTCTTCGTACTTCTTGCACTGCCAATACATCGATTGGCCTTCCGTCGAGTGCCTCCTCCAATTCGTCCAATCTTGCGTCGGTCGTTAACGACTGGAGGTTGAGCGAGGCAAGCAGTAGCGGTCGAAGTGTTAATCTTCTTCTTCTGTCGCTCATGATGGCGCTACGATCCCGGAGCGCCAAATCTTCTCGGGAAAGGACTCTCACAGACGAGGGAAGAGACGGTGCAGGAGCAACCGCTTACGGAGGGAGACGAATGAAAGAGTGTAAAAAACGAATGGAAGACTAGATAAAGGAACTGATAAATGCCCTCCGAAAAGGTTGAAATACCCTAAAAGACTTTTCACAAAAAGAGCTTATTCTCGTTGTGGAAGTATTAGGTTGAGCTACCCCCACCCAACGTCTCGCTGAATTCAATTTGGATTCACTAATCGTTCGACAAATCCGTTTTGATTTATTGGTAGTTTTTCGTTTAGTTTCTGATAGAGCGGATTGTCAGACATGCAAAAAAAAAACCAGTCTCCGCACTTCAGACCGAAACTCCAAATTAAGTCTGATGAACTTTAAACGATACAATGATCTACATTCTTTCTTTTCTATAGCAAGTGCTTTATGGAATAAAGTAACAGATCATTTCAAAGAGATTCAAGTTATCGAAGCATTTGGCAAAGATCGACCTCTCGAATCTCATAACCCTACCGAACTTTATGTTGTCAACAGCAAGAGTGGACACCAACGAAAATTGATTGTCTTATTCCCCATTTTTCCCTTCCTATTTCTTAATTCCATATAAGCGGTGGCCTTACAAGCTGTCCTATGGTAATAAAGAATTTCGATTTAAGAAAAGAAGATTTTTTGTTTATTCAGGCACCATGTCATATATGACATTTCGTGGTTGTTATCAGCGCATGTTTGATCTGAATAACCCATCTACCATTCGAGAACCCAGACATGCAGTTTGCACTAACGAGGAGGTCAGTGCCCCGAGAAGTGAAGTTCAACTTCTATTGGTTGTAGAGGAGTGTCAAGGGAGATAAAGCGTGATTGATTTGGACGATTCCATTCGATTCACCATCTGGAGTTTAATGGTTAAGTCGTATCGTTTGTTAACGAAGTATCGATTCGAACTTCTCCAAATCTATTTTATTGTTCTAAAGATTTAACTTTGCGTGAAACCTCTAACCTTCCACAAAACAATTGATATTGCTGATCGACCGATCTCTTTGTATAAAGACTTTTTGACGGGCTTCTACGCCCCCCCCCCTGTTGTAACGCATTCTGGCTGAGAGAATAAATTCTAAGAATGTAGACTTCAAAGAATTCTAAGAATGGAGGTTTGATAATGATTTGGGTGTTGCAGTCTCAAGGTTTTCAAATCGTGTTAGAAGTTCGGTTCTATCTTGATTAGGCAAAATTATAAAAAGGTTGAAAAAAGAAAGCCGACCGCTCGCCTCATTAGAAACTAATAGGAGTGCTATTTAATAGAGCTCTAAATATTGGATACTACAAGTTTAAAAGCATCATTTTTATTACTTTTTGTAGAAAAAAGTTTATTGTGCTATTGCACGAAAAAATAGCTTTTTCACGAGACGGGATTCCTTGAGCAAATGCTTCACGATACTTATCCATGCTATGTGAAATGCTCGATGACCTTGTAATTTCAGAAAATAATTTCAGCAGTTTCTGACATGTCTGGCGGATTCATCCATTCTGGACAGTTCCTGCTGGTGCTATGGAGATTTGTGCAATTCAGCCAAGTCCTTATTAACATTTTCTTCTTTGTTCATCCCTTTTATTACCAGAGTGCTTACATTGAATCTCGCATAGATACTGGTTTACATCTTCGCAAGTTTACTGCTTTCCATGTTTCTTCTTATAAAGAGTTGTTACCGCCGATTAGCAGAACCCATTGTTTACATTAATTTGTATAGAAGGTTGGCAGTTCACCCTCCCTGATGATCTTCAGTTGTTATTGTTAAAAGACGCGACCGATTTCTTGATAAACCAGCCTGTTTGAATCAGCGCTAACTTCTGCTTTATAAACTATGATTACGTCAGAAACTGAAGAACTGATTCATTTGGGTTATAGGTTTTTCGGTTCTGCGATTAATACATAGAACAATGTTAAAATGTAGATTTCTGAATGAAGATCGTTGTTTTCAAAATTAGCTGCGGACTGGTTAACTAAAAAACTTTTATTTCGTGTTAAGTTCCCATTATTCACTCTGATTTCAACTTGTATGATAATATTAGTAGCTATACTTCTTATGAGGACTACCATAGCCTTTCTTCATAGTTGATGATTTCATCCCGTTGTATTGAATATCCAACGAATGCATAGCATTTCATCGAGAACACATGCAAGACTTTTTTCAAATTGTATTGGGTGCGCAAGAAAATAGTCTTGGTTAAAAAAAATTCAATTATTTTCTCCGGGGTTTTCTAGAACTTTATTTAAAAAAGGTATATGATGTTCTCACTTTCATGTTTTTTTTCTCAGTCATTTCATTCTATTCGCTTTTCATATGGCTGAACGGTGCGAGCTCGAGAAACTGATACTACGGGCCTCTCCTCTCTTCTGCTTCAAGCTGGGCGAGAGCGCTGCAGCAGCACATGGAAAATAATGTCAGGCATACGGGCTAGGATGCCTCAGTGAACGACAGGGCCAGGATTGGTTCAGTCGGTTCAGGAAAGACACGCTGGAAGACATGGACCGTCCAGGACGGCCTCGCCAGCTCGATCTTGAGGGTGTTCGATCCTTTGTAGTTGCCGATCTCGAACGAACTTGCTATGGCATTGCAGAGCACTTCGAGGTCTCTCACACCACCATCGAGAATGGGCTTCACGATCTCGGTAAATTAACAAGCTCGAGCAATGAGTGCCACACGACCTGAGGTCACTTGACAGAAATCGACGAGTCGTGGCCGACCTGAGGTCACTTGACAGAAATCGACGAGTCGTGGCCGACCTGAGGTCACTTGACAGAAATCGACGAGTCGTGGCCGACCTGAGGTCACTTGACAGAAATCGACGAGTCGTGGCCGACCTGAGGTCACTTGACAGAAATCGACGAGTCGTGGCCGACCTGAGGTCACTTGACAGAAATCGACGAGTCGTGGCCGACCTGAGGTCACTTGACAGAAATCGACGAGTCGTGGCCGACCTGAGGTCACTTGACAGAAATCGACGAGTCGTGGCCGACCTGAGGTCACTTGACAGAAATCGACGAGTCGTGGCCGACCTGAGGTCACTTGACAGAAATCGACGAGTCGTGGCCGACCTGAGGTCACTTGACAGAAATCGACGAGTCGTGGCCGCCACAAAACTTCTTTCCTACAAAATAAAAGACAAATTGCTTACTGGAGACGAGAAGTGGGTGACCTAATGCAATGTTATGCGCAAGCGCCAGTGGCTCAGCAAGGGCGAGCAGCCAGAAGCGATTTCGAAACCCGGACTGCACCCGATGAAGGTGATGCTGTGTGTTTGGTGGAACTCACGCGGTGTCGTATATTGGAAGCTGCTACCTAACGGCATGACTGTTACAGCAGTTGTCTACTGTGCACAACTCGAAAGGACGCAGTAAGCTATGGCGGCTCAAGGCGAAGAAAGCGCCAAGATTCGTTTCCTACATGACAACGCACGACACATTGCGAAACAAACGGTTCGGAAGCTGTTGGAGCTGGGATGGGAGTTGATGCCTCACCCACCGTACTCGCCTGACGTGACACCTTCTGATTACCACCTATTCCGGTCCATGCAGAACCACCTCGAAGAGAAAAAATTTGAGAACGAAGGTTAGGTAAAATCAAGGTTGCAAGACTTCTTCGACTCTCTTTCTCCGTCGTTCTATCACAAGGGCATCCACGATCTGCACAAAAGATGACAACACATACTCAACCATGATGGATCATACTTTGTTGATTGAGGTTCTTCTTTGACTTAATGAATGATTAATAAAAAAAAAGTTTAAAAAACCGAGGATTTTTTCTTGCGCACTTAATATTTACCCTTTTCTATTGGAAAAACGAGTTAATTTCATCACTATGTCACTGTTCGAAGTGTCTATGATTGAATAACTGAATAGTGCAAAGCTATTTCAAGGAGCGGGTCCAAACATAGGTGATGCATGCGTCTTTTTTCTCCTTGAACTTCCCTTCTGCTCTTATTTCTTCTGTGAATCACTTTGCTGAACAGTTGTTGTAGGCAAGCAGCCCGCATCGAAGACTTTTGGTTATGAACACTCTCTTTAATGATAGATGTTCTCGTGTTCTTCGGACGAGATGCGTCCGGAGAAGGGTTTTGATGTCCTTTGCAGTCCTGAGACTGTCATGCTGCACCTTGTGAAGGCTGAAATCGTTGTAGCAACCTGTTCATGCTATAGGCCTTGTGAGTGGGTGGTCAATCCGGCCTAGCATCGTTTTGGGTGGGAGTAGAGACGTCTCGCCTGTCGTTGAACGGAGATAGGCAAGAGGCTATTTGACTGGCGCCTCGACTCGCCCTTGATAAGTATAGCGGAGTAACGACTGATGTTTTGTCCGGTGGCTTGCTCAGGCCGGTCCGGCATCGCCCTCCTTTGACGAGCTATAGTAACCAGTTTTGGTCAGCAGCGGGATTTCTTCCGCTATCTCACAGCACGAATTCTTCGTAGGGAGGCGTCCCTCTATCCACCACCTGAGGTCGCGCTCGATTCCGGAATGGATGATCTGGCTCCATCCGTGACAGGCTCTTAAGGCTGTAGAGTAACGAATGACCACTGTTGCCAGTGTGAACAGTGGCAGTAACCCTTTTCCATGCTTTCGTTTAACTCGTACATATTCAACCATTGTTAGTCCCTTACCATGAAAAACAATCTTCTCGCCGATACAACAGATGGCGCAACTTTTTAGAATATCGCATAACAAAAGAAATATTTCTCTAATTCATGAATAACTTTTGTATACAACCTCTTCGTTTGCTGTGAGCTGTTCATACGCGTGTCTGCTGCAACTATTTAGTTCACAAAACTTCACAAGAAAAAAATTACAAAGAAAAATACATCGCGATTTGACAATAATCTACGCACTCATTTCGAGTTTTACCCGTTAAAAAAAACTAACCAGTGAAAAAATTTATTTTAGAGCACACCGGTTTATAAAAAAAGCATCACACTTAATTCCTTAAATTCTTCATAGACTCACATGAACACCTAGGGTAGCTTTAAGGCAACTAACCAAGTAACCTACACCATATAAATGAATATCTAAAAGTAAGGACAGAAACTTGGAAAACTGTCATTCATTAACACCGAGAGTATACATTTATTCGGACGTCAATTACCCGTCGAATGCTGTCAGCTGATTTTGGCGCTTGTGATAAGATTAGAGTTCACTGATTACGTTACAGTAGTCTGTAATGTTATTGATTGCACTAAAAGCAGCAAATACCTCTTAAATAGATGGCAAGTGAAGCCACTGAAATTTTTTCGATTACATGTCTATTCAATGAAGATGATTGAGCAAGAAAACACTTTTCAAGACTTCAGAGAAAACGTGAACAGTTTAAGTTTCTCAGCCAAGCGCAAGAAAGTTTCCTTGAGACCAAACTTTCAGAGTTAATGCCAGACTTGCATACTGAAACTTACAGTACTTATGTATATAAGTTAGATTCATATTTAAAGTATTCATAAAGTTAAATTAAAACTCAAAGTACTCATATAAGTTAGATCCATACTTACAGTACTCATATAAGTCAGATCCATTCATACAGTACTCATATAAGTTAGATCCATACTTACAGTACTCATATAAGTTAGATCCATACTTACAGTACTCATATAAGTCAGATCCATTCATACAGTACTCATATAAGTTAGATCCATACTTACAGTACCCATATAAGTTAGATCCATACTTACAGTACCCATATAAGTTAGATCCATACTTACAGTACTCATATAAGTTAGATCCATACTTACAGTATTCATATAAGTTAGATCCATACTTACAGTACTCATATAAGTTAGATCCATACTTACAGTACCCATATAAGTTAGATCCATACTTACAGTACCCATATAAGTTAGATTCGAACTTATAATACTCATGGTTGCAAAAATAAACAGAGATTGAAAAAGAGCCTTTTTTCCAGGAAGCGTGGTGTACTGCAAGTTACAGTGAACTTTGAAGACTGGTTAAACAGACGCACACATAACAAGCACAGAGTGTTTCTAGCAGCTATATCAGCTGCTTCCCTGGACAACATCAGCGATTCTCTCCAGCTCCTGTATAGTCTTCACCCGAGGATAATCTTCCTTTAAGCCTTCATACTGCACAATGACGTCTTCTGCGATTCCTAAAAAATGCCCCTTTCATCCTTTTTCTATAGAACATTTTAAAGATTTCAGAACTCGTTTGAACATAATTTGCGGTGAATCCTCTGAATTTCTTATTTTAATGAAGAGAGGGAATAAATAATAATTGTTTGAAAACAAGGAAAACATTTTTTTATCCATAAACTTTCATCAGGATTCTTCGGATGATCGGGCGCTTCAGAATACTTTGAAACCACCGACATACAAAACGCAGAGAATAATGCTGATAACAAAAGACGATGATTTTCAACAAGCGGAAAAAATTGAGAAGCCAATTACTCTTCCCACCAAGTTATCATTCTCACTATTGTTGTTGTTGCCGGCAAGCAGCCCGCATCGAAGACTTTTGGTTATGAACACTCATTCTCACTATCTCAATATCCGTTAACCACGCTACCCTCCCCTCTCTCTCTCTCCGTTAACCACGCTACCCTCCCCTCTCTCTCTCTCCGTTAACCACGCTACCCTCCCCTCTCTCTCTCTCTCTTTCTTTCTTTCTCGCTTTCGCTCTTTTATATTTCTACTAGTAACTAGCAATTTACTAGTTAAGAAACAAACAAAGCTGAACCAGACATCTTCTTTATCTAGTCCGATTTCGATCTACTTTTACCAATCATTAAATCTTGGCTGCGTAAATACTCACCCGAGTAGTAGAGAATAGCCGCGGAGAGGGAGAGCTTGCGCACTCTGCACACACTTTCTACATAGATGATGTGGCAGTCGAGCAGCCTTACCGTATCCAGAAGGGCCGCCGCCAAACATACCGGAATGCACGTCCCAGGCCCGTTCACGAGTATAACTTCCGGCCTGTAAAAGTTGCCGCTGACTAATACATTAAATACTTCCTCTCAGAGTGGAACATAGGTCCACTGGATGCGAGATGAAGGGGTTTTTTCGGAAGGGACCTTCAAGAGTATTTTAGCAGAAAGGAAGGGGAAGGGGGAGGGAAGGACACACACAGGGGTTAAATAGTCATGAAAGATCTTCTGTCGGCGGGCCTCTGTTTTCCAAATAATAAGGGGGGACCCTTTTGTGAAAAAAGATAAGGGGGACCCTTATGTGAGAAAAAAAAGAGAAAAATTTCCCCCCTAAGGGGGACCCTTATGTGAAAACAAAAATTTCCGGCTTCGGCGGGCGTCTGTCCCTTTTTCTTTCACACTAAAAAACCCCTGGACACACATAGACCCGTCATGTATGGACTTACCTTGAGTATTCGAAACTTGTACACCCGGATAAACTCCCGTGTTATTCTTTGCATATTGATTACATTGCGATTTAATGTTGACGACAGAAACAAACAACAAACAGAAAAAAGGAAAACGATTGCTTCGTAAGTGATTAGATGACCTCAAATCAACCAAAATCAACCAAAACACCTCATAAAAAACTAATTTGTTCACAACTAGCTGAATGGGAGAAGCATAGTCTATTAAGCGAATTGCGATAGTTCCGTGCCCGCCCAATGCACGTATTTCTACGAATACGGACCTCCTTTCTGCCTACTGACCTCCTTCGAATGACGATGCTAAAAGCTCCGAACACCGCGAGGAATGTCGTGAAGGCCGCTGTTACATAGGATTGGCCGACTTCGCGACTGCGAGTGATTCGCTCTATGTTAAAGATGCCCGAGGAACGCGCTTCTTCAGCCGAGAGTGCCTGAATCAGGAGCACCTCAAGTGGAAAACTACAGTAACCAAGTCAAGATGAGAAATATTTCTCCAGAAAAGAATTTACCACAAGAATTTTTAATGTATAACGCCAATATTGAATACAAAACCAAGAAGAGGAAACTCGCGCTAGAACTTCCAACTTCTTTAAAGGCATACTTTTTGGAATTTAAAAATTTACAACACAGTTCTTTTTTTCATCATAAACTTCTTCGCGATCATTTTAGCCTCGCGTCATATGAAAGCTTTTTATTGTTGACTTCATAAACTGAAAGATTCTTTGTAAATGATCTAAACTTTGTGTGATTGCTGAAAGATTTCCGTATTTCTCGACAATCTGGTCTCTAAGAATTATTTTCCCTCCATTCAAACCATGGACATAACTTCAAAAATCACTTGCGATTGTTAAAAGTTGAAATAAAGACCACTTTTTGAGCGGACTGGTTCGGGAAAATGAGAAGGAAGCAGGGGTTAAATGGAGCCGCCCAATTTGGGTTTACATGTACCCGCCGCTCAAAGTTTGGAGGAAAAAAGAAGAGGGGATGAAGGAAAAGGGTAAGAAAAGAGAGGGAGTTTTTTGTCAATAGTGTGTGTACATGTATTCGCCGACGGGACCAATCCGGTCACTATTTAACCCCTGGAAGGAAGTGAGAGATAGAAGGCAAAATTTCTCAAATAGCGGTCGTTTTCCAAAAGTCTCACTAATGCTTGTGACCTGTGCTTATTACCGCTATAAGCGGGTCTCTCTACCCTTCTCGGAGACATGTTCCTCCTCAAAAGGAATCTCTTTCTCTCACAAATGCACAATATTTTTTTAACACAATCTGCCAATTTATTCTATGAGCAATTTCTCATAGAATAAATTTGCAGTGTGTTGAATTCTATGCGATCAATAAAAAAATGGTGACCAAAAAGACTATTGCTCTTGTTCTTCGCGCGTATTCGCAGTCTCTCTGCCGTTCCCTCAGCAAAGTATTTTTGATTCAAATATTTCTTTAATAATTGGAAAGCCTGCAGTCAAGTTTAAGTATATCAAAAAATTTCTTGAGTGTTCGACTTCGCAACCAGGGGTCAAATAGTCATGTCAGACTTTCTGTCGGCGGGCCTCTGTTTTTAAAACGCATGAGGAGGACTCAAAGAAAATTTTCGCTGGCCTTTGTTTGAAAAATCTTAAGGGGGGACCCTTACGTGAAAAATTTTTTCCGGCTTTGGCGGGCGTCTGTACCTTTTTCTTGCACACTAAAAAACTCTGTTCGCAACTCCTCTTCACTGAAAAAACAAGCTCTGTCACAAAAACCTAGTAATAAGCCTATTTTACTGCCATAGAACCTTAAGCGGGCAATAAACAATAAAGATGAACCTTGCGTTCACTGTGGCTGTCACTGTCTGCAATTACATACGTCCTTTCGGGATACTTCTCCTCCTTCAGATGCTTCAGTAGCTGGAGCATCTCCATCGTGTGGCCGCCCGAGCCCAGAACAGTCAGCAGGGACCTAGAAACAGAAGTTGAATTTTCTGGTGAGACGCTTGCTGGTGGGCCTCTGTACCCCCTATAATAGAGACCCCTATTTGGTCGGACTATGTACTCACTATTAATACCCCTACTCGGTGAATTTTTTCTCTACTTTTCGAGAAAAAAATCGACTTCGGAAATTATCGAAAGAACTGTAAAAACCAAACAGCAAAAAAACCGGAAAAACCAAAAAAAGTCGAAAATTTTCCGACTTCTTTCGTTTTCATTTCATTTCTTTATTCCAAGCACATGAGATATCATGAAAAACACAAATAAACAAAGTTAAATGCATGGACTTTCTTCTAAGTGGCGGTGTTTAGGGGTTGCGGTATAGATGAAAAAGGGGGGAGGGTGATATACTTAAAATCGACAATTATATTAGTCATGAACGAAAGGTTTAGGTAATATCTTTTCAGTAGGCAGAGATAATAATTGTTTTTTGAAACTAGCAGTATTAGGTGTACTGACGATCTCAAAAGGTAATGAATTCCATACTGATAGCTGGCGAGAAACACATGTAGAAATATAACATTTGCTAATATTATGAGGTGTTTTTAGCCTGAGCTCATGAGAATGGCGAGAAAATCTCTGTACTGCAGACAATTGAAACAAGTTCATAGTTTCAAGTTCACATTTTTTTGTGGACACATTTATGAATAAATAAAAGGTCAGATATAGCACGACGATATTCAAGAGTTTCTAGGCCTAACATGGAGATTCTTTGTGAATAGGGAAGTCTGGAATGGCCAGATCTTGCTAGGATTCTTCTAGTAAACGACCGCTGAACTTTTTCATTACATTTTACTAAGCCGGGGGATGAGGGATTCCATAACTCACTAGCGTATTCAAGAACAGGTCTGACATAAATTTTAAAAGCTGAAGTTAAAAGAGGCGGACATGGTGACTTGAAGGCTTTTAACATCATGTTAACAAGAGCAGAGCCTTTTTTACATTTGTCTTCAACATGATTACGATAAGAGAAACGATCACATATGATTACACCAAGATCTTTGGCAACTGTACCAACTACTAGAGGTTGACTGTTCATGTAATAGATGCTGCGAGAATTGGATGATCCGATATGAAGTACATTACACTTAGATATGGATAGGGACAAATTCCACTCTAGGCACCAATCGGTTATCCGATTCAAAGCTAGTTGGATATAATTACAAGAGGTAGCGCGTCCCATTATCTTTATATCATCAGCGAATAAACAAAATTTGATAGAATCGGGGATAGCTTCTTTAACAGAGTCGATGTACAACAAGAATAACAACGGGTCTAAAGATGATCCTTGAGGTATACCTGATATTACGGGAATTGGGTCGGATAGACTATTATCGATCATAACTATTTGTGAGCGGCCAACAAGATAATCAGTTAACCATTTAACGATTGGAGAAGAGATACCAAAAGATGCTATCCTATTTAGAAGTAATCTATGATCAACATAATCAAATGCTTTACTGATATCAAGGAAAATTATATCGATAGGGATGCTTTGGGATAACGAGTCAACAATGAACGAATGAGATTCAACTAAAGAGGTCACAGTAGACCTCCTAGCTCTAAAACCAGCCTGGTAGGGCGATAAAAGGTTCTCTTTTTCTAAATAGCAAGATACTTCCTTAACAATAATTTCTCCATAACTTTTGATAAAGAACATTTGAACCTCTTTTTCTCACTTTGAAAAGTGTCACGCCTTGGTGTTGACACGAATCACTCCTCTATTTGATCCCCTACCTGCCCCTTCCGAAATCACCCTTGCGATAAAGTATTATTATTATTAACAGCATAGAGAAATAGGTCTGTAATTGGTAACTAGATTCCGGGAATTGCTCTTGTGTAGTAGTTTCACTATAGATCTCTTCCATAGTAGGGGAACAGAGCCAGTAAGAAGGCTATTTAGAAACACTTTTAACACTCTTTTTTTAAAGCAGAAACTATTCGTTAAGTGCAATGTTTTTCAAGAGACCTGCAATATAATTCTATTCATAGCTTTTAGCGGAAAAAATTATTTTTTTATCGAAAAAAACTTAAATGTTCAAAAAACATATCCATTCATAAAACTCTAATACGAAGCCGTCAAATACTACGCTACTTAAGAAACATAAAGCGAAGTTCATAAAACAGTTTGTTTCTCTATTTTCATCCTCCCCCCCCCCCTATTGAAGAAAATAACATCTTAGTTGAGCAGTTACAAATTGAACATTACCTCGACTTGGCCGATTCCGTTTTAATCTTGGAATGCCGGACGATGAACCAAAGGTACAAAATGCCGCCGACTGCCAGGGCGGCGATGAGAGCCAGAACACTCCAGAAGGCTCCCTCCATCTGACAAAAATACTACGTCCTATCTACTCCAGCAGAACTCTCTTATCAGCCGAAGTTAAAATACCGCCCAAAAAGGGTATTCATCTGTCACATGTGCACCGAACCGCTCGCTACCATGTGATTGAGTTGGTTCAAGGGCTCTATCAACATGATTCTACAATTTTGTTAATAGCACAGAGAGCCGTTTGAAGCTTTTGCTATATGTTTATATAAACGCTTATTTATTGAATACCTTCAAAACTCAGGAGAAACATCGAGGACTTCCGAGCTTATAATGGTTATCCCAACCTTAAATATATATATATAAGGTGATGGCAAAGTCTATGAATCTCTTGGAATGGAAATAAAACTCCGCAACTCATTTAGTTTTCACATATTCCATTTCAGTCAGGGGTTATTTACCGAGACCCTTAATAGTACAGAGACCCGCCTTAGGCGGTTCAACCAACGTTCTACAGAGTATAACTTGTGCTTATTATAACTATAGACCCGCCATATTGAGGAGGATAGGGAATACAGAGGGCCGCCGAGATAAAGAGGGACATGGGCATTTAAAACCTGATTTCAGTGCGAATTGAAGCTCCTCCGTTTATCGCAGAGATGCGGAATTTTGTCGTTTACGTACAATACAAACCGTGTTTCTCGTGGAAGTTTTCAAGTGGTTGTCATCCATTGTTTACTAGCTTTTTTTGTTCACTGAATCTGTTGAGAACATTTCAACTCGTTAGTTCCGAAATCTTTATCGAAATGCATGAGGAAAGGTACCAATGCGCATGAAGACAAAAGAATTATACACTCAGAAGCACCAAATAATAATAATAGTGTTAAATGTCGAGAGGGCAGAAGATTACCTGTACGATCTCGTTATGTTTCAGTCAAACAAATTATCAATTATTAATATTATGAGGTTTAAAATGCATCTGAGAGACTATTGAAAAAACAAGATGCTTTTGTTTTTACAAGTTGGTATAACTGTTAGTTCAAAATAAAATCTTCAAAAAAAACTTGTCTCTTTAGAAGAGATTCCGTTTTCTTTGGCATCGCTGTACGGTGTAGAATTCAGCATAATAAGTGAACATATTTAGACATTACAACGAATCTGCTAAAGCATGAATTTAAATGGAGAAGCGATCAGTCTAACAACACAACAAAATATGAGCGCGGTGAAATTTTTGAACAAATGGAACACATTGGTTTTTTTAAACAGAATAACAACTGTGACCTCATGGAATTTCAGAAAACAGAATGTATCATATATGAATCCAGTGAATACATCAGAAAAAAGCAATTAACAACTTGAAATGAATACTTGGAGGTAGAATTCGGGATTGCTTAAATGGAAGAACTATATTAAATCAAGACATGGCCACTATCGATCAAACTGAGCGCTGAATGCGCCTACGGTTGTCTGAAGTGGCGACGAGCGGTCTACTTAGTGGGTTTCGCACTTGAATAGGACAAATGCTAGGAAGAAGACGGAAAACTTGAGATTGCATCAAACACAAAAATTCAGTCAAGTTCAGCTAACTAGAATCTCCTACTCGAAAAAAAAAGAAGATATAATGAAGGGAAGAATGTGACTACTCAAAAAGCCAAACGGCTTTGATCTGCATTCACAGCACACGTCACCAGCACTGTTGAGAATTTGGAAATACGGCCCTTCTTAGAGCGATGACCAACACTCCATTCTTTACCTTCAGCTCATTTCTCATTATTCGAGTCTCCCGCTCGAAGAGTAGTCGTTTTTCTCAAGTTTTCAACCGTTACACTAGACCTTGGTGAAATATGATTAACAGTGTGGTATTTAATTGCATGGCCAAGGCATTCGTCATGAAGGGCCTCTCTCTTCGACAAACATACCGAGCTCTCAGACATCTGTGCCCCCAGCCTCTTCACGAGATGACACGCGAGATTCACTAGATTGCTTCGTCCTAAACCGGCGAACTCCCAAGAGCCCAACCAGGACGACGAGGCTGACGAGAAGAGCCGCCGCAGCCACGATGATGATGAATTGCCAGTCAAAGGGCGAAGGAGAAGAAGCCACCATTGACTGCTCTGCTACCTGCATTCAAGGGTTTAACGTTCAAGTTCAACCATCTGTTGGCGGCCCTAGCATAGGTAAAATATGTCTTGATTTTTCAATAGGTCGATCGCTGAAGTAGGCTAAAAGTTTCACTTTTAGCTTTACGAAACCGGTTGAGGCTGAGTTATGACCAATGAAACGTTATATTTATGTAGTGTTATTTCAATTTGAGTTGAGAAAACTTTGATACATTTCTTTCGAGTGAGGGAGAGGCTCGGTAGGTCGGTCGCCCTAGAAGAATTTTTGCCAGTTTGCAGTTTACCTATAAGCCCTAGTAAATAGCGAAAATCAGGGTATTTTTCTAACCTGAACTGTTGTTCAAAAAACCTAGTGAAACCAATTTTCTACTTGTATTACAATCTGCATTTTAAATGCACAATCTCGGTCAATCTCCAAGTTTTGCCGTTGCTTAATAACTCTTTTTCTTCACGTATACGCTGCTATGGAAAATTGTTACCAACTCCTGGCAACATGGTTTCATTTGGCGATAAAATACACATCAATGAGCTTACTGTGTCAGATCTTCTCTACCGTATCTCTCTCTCTCTCTTACCTCAGGCAGACAGAGTTCTCCCTCGATGTGCATCTGAACGTCGCACGTCTCGCACAGCTCTCCCGTCCACCCATTCACACAGGCGCAGTCGTTGTTCTCTGTCACCTCTCCGTTGTGGGCACACATCAACTTCTGCAGTACAAAGTGTTAAAATCCGTCAAATGATACAAAACTACTGATTCTTTGTTCTTTATATGTTCATTTGGGCTCTCTATATTTCATCGTATGCTTCCGGTCTCCTTCCAAAGTCTGCCGTTTCCTCAGAACTAGTATTTTTGTTATCCACAATTCTCTGTCGTGTGAGAAGAAGCAGCCTGCTCGCATTCAATTTGTTTATCCTACCACCTTCCTTTATCCTTTGCCCAAGTGCACTAAAATTTGAGACGAACCTCCTCGCAGAAGGGACCGACGTAGCCGATGTCACACATGCATCCTTGGCCATCTTCGCCGAGTTCTCCGTGGTAGCAAGAAGAGCGAGCCGCGCAGCGTATTCCAACGAAGTCACGCGTCTTGCATACGCAGCGGCCATTCTTCAGTTCACCTGCAAATGAAATCATCCATTCAAAACTACGGTACTTCAACTTTCCCACTTCTCAAAAACTACAGTTCATCATTTCTTATAGTTAATACTCAACTGTGAATCATAGATTACAGTGTTCAACATATCTAGTTTTTTAATTACAGTATTAGGCTCCAAAAGGGATATTCATCCACGCGGGCAAAAACCAGTGTTTTCTCACTTGGCACCAAGATATTCTATGAACATCTTACTAGTTTCACACTCTCAAGCTTGAACGAACCGCTCAAAAACAACCTTTTAAGCGTGGATGTCATCACAGGAACAGAAAAGGCGAAGGATATAATTAACTCACCTCCATTCTCGCAAACCGTCACTTCCTCACACTTCTCGCCCGCGAATCCGTAGGGACATCCGCATAGAATCTGCATAGAACTGTACTGTAATGACAAAAGTTTACTGTCTATGTTTATATTTATTCACTATGACAACACTCAGTTTATCAAAACCATGTTTATTGTTAATTGTGAGCTAGCTCTTTGTCTTTTTCATAAATTCATACATGGATAAATGAATTGAATTGAAATTGAATAGAACAACAAAACATTCAGTCAATCTTTTTTTCTCAATTAGCTGCCTCAAATTTGCCCTCGAATGTATGAATCATATCAATTGTCAAAAACCTTGAAGACATATACGACCAGGGGTTGAAAAAGCATGTCAGACCTTCTGTCAGCGGACCTTTTTTTCCAAATCATAACGGGAGAACCTTATGTGAAACGAGAAGAAAAAATTTCGCCGGTCTCTGTTTGAAAAATCGTAAAGTGAAAAACCCTTAAGTGAAATTTTTTCCCGCTTTTGGCGGACGTCTGTGCCTTTTTCTTGCGCACTAAAAAAACCCTGTATACAACCCCTATTTGAAGAGATGTTCTAGAACTTAAAAGCAATTTAGAAAGTTAAGGGCTCCAAGAGCTGTAGTTTTTTTGCTATTCTTAGTCACTGTAGGATAACATGAAGCAACCATCGAAGAGCCTTGCCAGCCAAACAAACCTCCGAATCTTTAGTCTTCCTGTAGGGTTTTCCTCCATTGAAGCATCTCTCTTTCTCACATCTCTGCCCTTCAAAGTTCAGCGCGCATTCACATCCACCCTGCAATACATTTTCATCATTCAAAACCAACTGAGTTAGCTACATTCTCTTTCTTTTTAGCTTTCATTCCTATATCTTCTCTTTTATACGAGAAAATCGCTGTACTTCTCTCCCGATCATTATAGTGTCTTCGGATAGGGATAACTACTATACTGCGTCCTGGGCTAATGTCTTGAGTGAGAAAAAAACTATTCTAATAAGCTTCCTCCTACAAGCTGAAGCAATGTCGGATGGGAGTAATGAGCAACAGAGAGAGAGTGTATATTTGTCATAGCGTGACTTGTATTCATCTTAGATGCGCCCTCTCTATGCCATCATT
Organism: Allodiplogaster pararmata; assembly: GCA_964056735.1. Classification (NCBI taxonomy): domain Eukaryota; kingdom Metazoa; phylum Nematoda; class Chromadorea; order Rhabditida; family Diplogasteridae; genus Allodiplogaster; species Allodiplogaster pararmata. The sequence continues at coordinate 10,083,088 of OZ057404.1, forward strand.
AGCTTCCCCGGCCAATCTCTTCCTTTTCCTATAGAAGCGAAGCGCTCGCAACGCGCTCAATGGGCCTTGGCGACTACAATTAGCAACGGTCAGGAGGGGGTACCATTCATGCGGCGGCGCCTTATTGAGTAGCCAGCTTCACTGAGGAAACTGGATGAAAGAGAAGAGAAAAGAGAGAAAAGAAATGGAAAGAGAGAGGAACCCAGGGAAACGTTGAGAGTTGCAGTCTGCAAGAAATAGCATTCATTCTCACCTGGCTTTGATCTCATTATATGCAACCCATGGGCCGTCCGGTCAAAGAGGTCCATCATATGTTCTTCATTCACCATAGATTTTCTTTGCATCTCAGCCGATAACTATTCTTCCCCTGCCTACTTCTCTATCTCTCTCTCAATCCTTCATATTATTTCCTTCTCTTCCCTTTTCCATACATCATCAAAACACGATTTTATACCAAAAAAAAACATGAAAAGTATCTTTTCCTTGATCTATTTCTACATGTTATTATAACTTTTCTACGCGCTTCAACCTTCAGATGACTCAATCCCTATAAATCAATCAACCTCCAGTTTAAAAAAATTTGAGCAGAGCAGATGTTTGCGAATACCTGCTATACTCACGATTAAACTTCATATTTCCGGTACGCTTAACTTGTTAAGATAAGTTTTTTGACTAGTGAAGTCAAAAACTCGTTGTAGCTAAACCTATCCTCATACAGTTATTATAGAGCGGAATGAGAAAACCAAGCACCGACTCAAGTGTTTCCTCTTCCCTGCACACTCAAACCGCGAACGAACAAAAGTAACTTATTAAAAAAACGCCTCGAGGTAGATATGCCCCCCCCCATTCTTGTTGCAAAACTCCCGTTTTTCAATAATGTTGTTGTAGATTGCCCGCCGTAGGTCTCCGGCTGGGTAGACGAGGTCTTCTTTGACATGGCTCAGAAAACAATAACCTTACTTACATCATTTATCTAATTACATTATTTCTCTTTCTCTCTCGGGGTTTATTTTTTTATTTTTTTTATTTTTTTATTATTATTATTATTTTTTTTTTATTTATTTTTTTTATTATTATTATTTTTTATTTATTTATTTTTTTTCCCCTTTTTTTGAGAGAGAAAGGAATCACTGGTATAAGAACTTAACAACAGACGTTGGGCTATTTCACAAATCTATACTTCTTAAAAGTGTGTGGTCACAGCGACACGAGAATAAATGACTAGTTGTATGTGGCTCTTCTAAACATTTCGGGCAAAGAGGGGATTGGGCAGCTCCTATTCTGTGTAGGTAGCTGTTAAGGGAACTTGCATAGCCACTACGTAGTTGCGATAATGTTATTTGTTGTTCCCTGGGAAGTTGATTCGTTGATTTATGGATTCTGGGAGGTTTCTTACCTAGAACTGGGTTAGGGGAGCAAGATCTAATGAAATTTCTAACAGTTTCAGTATGTATTCTTTTAAGTGCGGCTTTCTGATCACTGTCTACTAGCATAATTTCTAAGTCCTTGGCATGTTTACGAATAGTTCTAGGTGGTTTGGGTTCCGTGCATCGACGATGGGAGGGGTGGTTTGGGAGGAGTCTTGCTCTTGCAACGAATTGCTTGGTAAGCATCGTGTTGTGCTCCTTTATGGGTAACATTTCGCTTTCTAGAGCTAAGTGCTCTGTGCCGGCCATTGCTAGGTTTGGTCGCGACGGAGGTCACCTACACGCGGTGCGACTGTGGACGACGCTACATGGCGTCGGACCCAATGGACCTCCAAAACAAAACTTCCCAATGGAATCTCCCGCAAGGGACAACGAGGACGGCTTCCCCGTTTTTCAATAATCGCGAGGAGAGTCTCTTCCCTCCTTCTCTCTTCATAAAATCCCGGATGTTGTGGCTCCTTTTCTTAAGTCTCCTCTCAACAGCCGCTTCTCCATGTATTTGGGAAAAAAAATTCATAAAAACAAACGCATGAATGTTTTAAAAATTATGTTGAGCTCATAATGTCAAAACACTTATTTTCAGAATCAGAAGTTAAATAGTCATGCCAGACCCTCAGTCGGCGAGCCTCTGTTTTTTTCCAAATCATAAGGGGGAACCCTTATATGAAACATTTTTTTTTCGTGGGACTGTTTTTTTTCATCATAAGGGGAGGGGGACTCTTATGCTGAAAAAATTTTTTTTCCGTTTTCAGCGGGCTTCTGTACCTATTTCTTGCACACTAAAAAACCCCTGTTTAGAAGACGTTCAAAAGAACGCAGAGGACCGCCAAAAGAGGGAATATGCCTCCAACGAGATTCTCCAGTGCCCAAAAAAATTGTTTAGAAGAGAGATTATAAGTTTTTCGTAAGAGTCGGTTTAATAAGGAAAACTGAAAAGTGGAGGAATACGTTAACCGAGGCCCATTAACACACGGAAGGAAGGACTGTCAACAGTGGCCATTCGTGACTCTACAGCCTTAAGAGCCTGTCACGGATGGAGCCGGATCATCCAGTCCAGAATCGAGCGCGACCTCAGGTGGCGGATAGAGGGATGCCTCCCTACGAATTATTCGTGCTGGGAGGTAGCGGGAGAAATCCCGCCGCGGACCAAAACTGGGTAGTATAGCTCGTCAAAGGAGGGTGATGCCGGACCGGCCTGGGCATGCCACCGGACAAAACATCAGCCGATACTCCGCTATACTTTTCAATGGCGAGTCGAGGCGCCAGTCAAATAGCCTCTTGCCTATCTCCGGTCAACGACAGGCGAGACGTCTCTACTCCCACCCAAAACGATGCTAGGCCGGCTTGACCACCCACTCACAAGGCCTATAGCATGAACAGGTTGCTACAACGATGTCCGCCTTCACAAGGTGCAGCATGACAGTCTCAGGACTGCAAAGGACATCAAAACCCTTCTCCGGACAAGAACACGAGAACTTCTCTCATTAAAGAGAGTGTTCATAACCAAGTCTTCGATGCGGGATGCTTGCCGGCAACAACAACAACAACACACGGAAGGACTTGATTTATTAACTACTGGTAAAATTAAACTGGCCAAAAACTAATTGGCTGACCGACCCAAACAGTCAACCTCGAAAACTATAAACGAGTCTTTTGGATTAAATTCAACTGAAAAAGGTTTTCAAACTACTGAAAACAGATTTTGCCAAATTAAAAAAAACTTCATAACATCCCGGTCACTCGCTTGGTCCTCTAGAATTTTTTTCAACAGTCTAGGGAATATAACAGAAATGCATCTTTGTAATCGAATAAATTGCTCTCAAATGAAAAATTCAATTGATTAAAAACTAGCCCGGAAACGCGGAATAAAATATCAATTGATTACAAAAAATAGAGTGAAGAATCTGCTTAAATCTTTCCCAGCATTTATAGAATCTGGTTGGTACAGAATTGATCAAACCCATAGTTAAAATTTGTCTTGATTTTTCAATAGGTCGATCGCCAAGGTAGGCGAAAAACTTCCAGTTTCAACTTGAAGAAACCGAATGAGGCTGGGTTATAACTAAAGAAATGTTATATTTGTGTAGAGAAATGGAGATTTTTCACTTTCACTTTTAGCTGAGAAGATACATTCATTTCGAGTAAGGGAGAGGGTCGGTAGGTCGGTCGCCTTATAAATTTTTTTTTGCCAGTTTGCGGTTTACCTATGATCAAATCTTTGAAATATTATGTCAACAAAATGCGGAAAAAATTATGGCCATTATATTGAACCGGTGATACAATACTACATTGTGACTAGGAATAGCTTCAGAGTGGCGAGGAGAGCCATAATCCCTTCGTTGAAACGTTCTCCATGCGATTACCTTGTTCCCTTGCTTTGTTGAAGAGCACTGACCCCTCCATAGCTGGTCACATTACCGGTGAACACCTTGGGTGGATGATCACGAAATAAGGCGTGATGGAAAGAGAAACAGTGTGCGAGAGGAACAGAATGAGAAAGAGAGAAAAGAAATATTCCTTTATCCTCATCAGGAGAGATTCAAAATCCGTTATCCTTTCCCCCAAACCCCTCTCCAAGCCCTTCACTAGAGCCCTCATCCCTCTGTATAGGGGAGGGTTATCAAGAAAGAAACAAGGCATCTCTCCGTTAATATTAGTGAGGTGAAGAGACATCTGCTACAAATCGCAATTGGACTTCTGTTCCAATTATTAGCAATATAGCAACGTAAGCTGCACGTTTTCTCTACGGCTACATCTCAGAAAATGATTGGGGCAACCTAGGTCACACGGTCAATCATGGTCCGAGGGGTGTTGGGGGAAATTGGGTACGGAAGACCTCGTAGGAGGAAGACCACCACAGATCATTATGTAAGGGTTCCGCCATGTTCTCAGAGCAAGACCAGGCTTGTTCCGGCTACGAAGAGAAAGGCGATACCAGAAGAGAAGGTGTGAGATCGTATCTCATACCTCCCTCCCCCTCCGCCTTGCTGCCCTCTAATTACTCACGCTGCAAGACTACTAGGCCGAGGAAGTACATGCGTAAGCAATTATTTCACACCCAATACCTTTGGCATTCTCTCATTCTAGCACAATCATACCCAACCCCCCCCCCATCCATCTCTCTTTCTCTTCAGGCTCTGATCTCGCTTAAAGTAATCTAAAACTACAAACATATGCATAATCATATCATAGTTTTACTAATATCAATGGAGACTATTAATATATCATAGATCACCAGGATGTGTGGTAAGTTTTTTGCGGTGAATGACCAGGCGACCGGACTGTTGTGTAAGGGGGGGGGGGAGGAGAGGGGAAGTCAACAAAATCTTTTGTTTGTTTGGCGAAGTCAATTGATCTTCTTTTCCGCGTAGCCGAGGCCATAGTTTGAATGATGTAAATTTTGTTCAATTACGAAAACTTGTTTTTTTTCAAGATCAACTTCTGTTTCATTTTTTCACCATAAAATTTTTCTGGAAGACCGGGCGGGTGAACGGTGAAATTTTACAAGTTAGGTGAGTTATGATTGATATATCCCCATTTTTGTTTAAAAAGATTATTAAGGAAAATGTTCCGTTTTCGATATTGTAATAACCCTGCTCCAAACCGTTGAACCGATTCTAAATGAATATCGCAGCAAACATTTGGATGAACCCGACGATTGGTGACAGGGTGTTTCTTAGCACCCGCACAACTTTTTTCGAGCACATGGATTTTTAAAATTTCCAAATTCAACATTCAATTTTTCCAATGATTTGGAACTTCTCGAGGAAAAAATTTCTCCGAGCGCATAGATTTTAACGTTTTTCGGGTTTCTTGGAAAGCGCATAGATTTTTTTACCCGCTGTGCCAGTCAGAAAAACACCGTGGTTGGTGGCCTTGTTTTGACGTACAAATGATTAATTTTTTTGTTTTTGATTTTTGTTCGAAATGGAAAGTGAGTTATTTAACACGATAATTCCACGGCCTTCTCTACACCGCAAAAATCGATTGAGCGGATGCCGTCAGCAATCTTCATTAAAATGAGTCATGTATGAGAAAATTTGTAGCAACTTTTGATAAGCCTCTCTTATTTTTCTTTCATTTAGTAATGCAGGTGGTTTCAAGAACCCTCCTACAACTTTTTTGACTATTGGCGGAGAAATATCTTCTTATACTCTCTCATCATACCATAGACAAGTGATCATTGTAAATCGGTCTTTTTTGCTGCCCGGTCTACCATTACTGCGATGGAATTTGATGGGAACGCGATGGGCTCTCTCATATGTTAAGGCATGTATGTACCACATGTGGCCAGTATGCTCAATGGGGGACAAAGAGAAGGATTAGAGAGAGAGAGAGAGAGAGAGAGAGAGAGAGAGAGAGAGAGAGAGAGAGAGAGAGAGAGAGAGAGAGAGAGAGAGAGAGAGAGAGAGAGAGAGAGAAGACAGAGTCCGAGAAAGGGAGAGAGCGGGATCAGAGAATAAAAGCATATATGAATTGAACAGGAAAAGGGAAAGAGATTGAGAAATGGAGGTCAGTAAGTATAAGAACTCAGCAAGAGACAGAGATAGAGAGAAAGTAAGAATATACACAAAAAACCGATTGCAGCAAAGGCAACGACAAGGGAAGTGATTAGGCGTTCCGTTGTATTGTAGCTTAGTCATCAAACATTACCGATTTGCTGATCTCCTGTCAGACTTTACGGTGACCCTTTGAGACACTGCATGTTCCGCTTACTTTGACACCTTTTTTTCTACGGGTGCAATCAGGGGTTGAATTCAAAAAGGGTTCAGCGGTTCAAACATTTGCCAAAGACAACATCATCGAATCTTTTTTAGATTTTACTGAGTGTTCGGATGATACCAGAGCATAGCTCACCAAACTTGTGAAATTTGTCCCGGTCGCCCGCCCAGTATCTCAGAAGTTTTTTACCAGTGAAAAAATGTAACAGACGCTGGTTGATTTGTGAAAAAACAACTAAATATTCGTGAGCTTACGAAATTTTGGATGAAAAACTCGGACCTTGACTCTAATTTCGAAAAAAAAATTGTTGATGACTCTTCTTCCCCCTCGGTCGCCCGGTCAACCGCCCGATAAGTGAAATTTCATCACATCCTGGTGACCTATGTACCGGAGGATTCATCAACCAGGCCTTGCCAAGATTGGTACAGAGCACAAGTAGCTGCTGAGATAGACCAAAAAATCAGTATCAAAAATAGAACGTTAAACACTAGTTTCATTTCCCTACCCAATGGAGAATTGAACATTAGACTCAATTCGACCAATGACTTCATACTTCTGTTATTGAAAAAAAACCTAATAATGAAAAATGCTGCTTACAGGCACATTCAAGCTGAAAATTAGGATTGGCTTTTTTTACTGACATTCTTGGGTACTCCTCCGTGCTGGCAGGAACCGATGGGGAGATCACGTAGACGATGTTCGTTGCTTGTGACGAAGTTCGCACCGAGTATTACTAGCAGAAGCACCGCGAATTGTGTCATATTTGAAGATCGATGAGAATGTCTGAAATAAACTGCAGCTGAGAAACAAATGTATTGCTCAAAAAAAGGCACAATTTTACTTAGGAAAGGAGCGTGCTTTTCTAGGGAGCTAAGACAATTCACTTAATTGAACTGGATATAACAATATTGTGGGTAATTTTTCCATAAGGCCTTGTTCCCAAACCGTACGGCTTCGTGACACTTTTTGCGTTTAAGGCCCCCCCCCCTACCAGAGGTTCAATTGGGTCAGATGAGAGTGGCATTTTTTTTATACGGTCTCGTTAGCCTAAGCCGTATGGCCTCGTTAGCGTAAACTATTTCCTAAGTCTAATCGTTTTTTTTTAATAAAAAATGTTTTTCATGTAAAAATAGTTTTTAAACGTAAAAACAATTTTTTTAAATGTAAAAAAAGCCAGACGTATGACCCATGGAACCTCTGGTAGGGAAGGGCCCTAAACGCAAAAAGTGCCGGCTTCGTTAGCATGAATTTCACCTACGCCTAATAGAGAAAGTCAGTGGAAAGCCTTCAGTGAAGCACCTTCCCCCTAACTAACAAAGTGCTCAAAAAAGGCCATTACTAAAGCACGCCGTGTTCGCTGTGCACGCTAAATCATTACTAAAGCACGCCGTGTTCGCTGTGCACGCACGCTGCACGCTAAATCATTACTAATGCACGCTGTGTCCATTCGAAAATTCTTAACTCCGCCCCATGCACGGCTTGCATTAGTAATGATTTAGCGTGCAGCGTGCGTGCACAGCGTGCAAGCGTGCACAGCGGCGTGCTTTAGTAATGGCCCCAAAAAAGGCTTTCGGTTTCCAAAATTACGCAAAAACATCAATATAGGTGGAAAAAGAACGGCTGGAAAACGTAAAAGTATGATCTAGCCCACCACCTTTTTTACAGTTACCGAATCGTCTGATGAATTAGAAGAATAGGTAAACAGAAAAGTTTTTGAAAACGAAGACGTAAATGAATATAGCACAAGAAAATGTAATTTCGCAACTTTGATGGGTGAAGTTGAACAGATTTCACGATTTTGAGGCGTTCGAACGCCCAGTGTGGAAAAGAAAGATAAAACATTTCTAAATATTTATTATAATTTGAGGAAATAACGGCCGTTACTAAAGCACGCCGTGCACAGCGAACACAGCGTGCGTGCACAGCGAACACAGCGTGCACTGCGTGCTTTAGTAATGGCCGAAATAACGTATCTTACAATCGTATTGATATTTTATAGCTCAAGGTAAAAAGCGCGCGAGATTATTCTCTGATCGTAAAAATTACAGAAAATGCTGGATATTTGACGAGAGACGCAGAGAGAAAGCACAATAAACGAGAGACAAACTAAAAGAGAGAGAAGATAGAATAAAATAAAGCGGAAAGATATGCATGTGTTTGATTGACCGTAATCTTATTCAAATATACCTTCGTTTAGATTTTTTCTAAATAGCTGCGAGAGCCGAATGCCAACATAATTCAGACTCGGAAACCCTAATTGTTTTTTTCTCAAAATTCAGATATGTAACAGAAAATAGGAGCCATTTGAAGAATTGAAAACTATTTAATTTCCAATCGTTAACACACAAAAATTTCAATATATTGAATAATTGAAGGAGAAAATACCGATTGAGCACTTGAGCATAACGAGAAAAAATATACGCCATAGCAAAAATACCACAGATTGAGGCTACATCAAGAGATGAGATGAAAGAATCCTTCCGATATGAAGTGAGCGATGCATGAGAGAGGGAACTAGAAATATGAGGAGTGAGGATGAAGGGTGAGCTCGGAGAAGGGATGGAAGTGGTCTTGCATAGGAAGAGCTCCGCTCATTCATCCCTTCCCTTGCTGTATCTCCCAAGGGTGTCGTTCACGGCCACTACTTATCGCGGACACATGTTGCGACTATCATGGCCCAGGGCTACTACGACTAAATGAGGCAGATCATTTCTACTCTCTTTCTTCCTCTCTTTCATTCTACAATTCTTCTTTATCTCTCTCTCTCCCCTTTTCTTTATCTCTTTCTTTTCTATCTTTCTGTCTCCCCCTTTTCCATCTCTTTCTCTCAGTTTATAGATCTCTAGCTTACAGCCATCTAGAGAATATGTGTAGTCATCACCGTCTGCCCCATCTCATTCTCATACTTTGACCAATGCCAATCTAATTAGCACCACGGAGAACGTGAAGGAGAGAAAAGTATTAAAAAAGAACAGGGTGTAGGAGAGAGAGAGAGAGAGAGAGAGAGAGAGAGAGAGAGAGAGAGAGAGAGAGAGAGAGAGAGAGAGATCACGCAGCTTAAGGAGGATTGCTTCACTGCTCCTGACCCTCTTGACTGTGTCCAACCCAAGTGAACATGCGGTGACCACGCGTGCGAAGAGGGAGGGGCTAATCAAGAAAGAAAGAAAGAAGAGTGAAAAAGCAGAAAGAGAGAGAGAGAAAAAAGTGGGAGTGAAAGGAACACGGTAAGGAAGAGGACGAAAGAGTCAAAGTAGAGAAAGAAAAATGAAAAGGTGGAAGAAGAAAAGAGCGATATATATGTATATAGAGAGAAAGGAAAAAACAGAGAGAGCTAGTGTGGATGAGACACACATGCACACATCATGTCAATGTGTTCATTTGACTTTCCCTATTAAGAAAGAAGTATATGAATACTGTGCGAGGGTTGCGTCTTGAAGACAGGGATTGAGCGTTTCTGGGGCGGGAAGGATTTTTCTGGAGGCATCGAGAGTGGGACTTGAGGTAGGGAAGAAGCGCATCGGAAACTATTAGTGGCGTCTCAGTAACAGGTGGTCAACGCCTTGGAAATAGAAAGCGAGCGTTTTGGAAGCAGGATGTGAGCGTGTTGGAGGAGGAACTTATTATTTAGGAGGCGGAAAGATAGTGATAGCATGTTCGAGGCAGAGATTGAGCCTATCGAAGGCAAGGAACGGGCACGTTGGAAGTGAAGATGGAGTTGAAAAAGCAGAAAAACTAGCTCTAAGATGATGACCATTCAATTCTTTCTTGCCTTCTCAGAACTAGTAATGCATTTTGTGACCAGAAAATGTTGCATTTCTTTGCAAATTAGTCCTGACAGGAGAGAAAAAGAGAGAGAGAGAGAGAGAGAAAGAGAGAATAGAGAGATGAAAGTGGGAGCATTAGTACGTCTTCCCCATATCCTTCATCCAGAAATAGCTCATCTCTCTGAATCCCAGTACTCAACTCAAACATACTATCACGGTTATTACAAGGGAAATGTGTCAGATGCAGCATTGCATACATGTAAATATATACATACATGACCACCAGCCTGAGAGATTCTTGTATGAAGGATTAAAAAAGGAGAAGCTGCGTCATCTCAATATGCAACATTATCCCTCAGAGCATAAGAGAAGCACGAAAGTTGAATGACAACAAGAGAAATGTTTTCACTTCTCTTTGATGTCCTTCACTTGTTTTTAACTCTTGCTCTTGTATTCTGGGTCTGATCTTCATCTCTTTCTCTCTCTATCTCTCTCTTTCTCTCTCTATCTCTCTCACTTTGTCTATCTCTCTCTCTATCTCTCTCTCACTTTCTCTATATCTCTCTCTATCTCTTTCCCTCTCACTCTCGTTTTTTCTCATATCTTTTTCTGCAGTCTATCTCTTCTCTCTCTCTTTCTTTATCTCTGCTTTCTGTTCTTTTATATCATATCCAACACAAATCCCTCCTTTTCTCTCATGGGAGTATTTTGAGAATCACAAATGTTCGTAGATTTAAATCTGGTTTCATATTACAATTGGATCGTTCGGATAAAAATCAAAATCATGAATTTTTATGCTTTTTTTATTTTTAAATAAGATGAACTTACTTTCAATAATGTGACCTGAACTATCACAGCTGTTCAAAAGTTAAAAAAAAAGAAATCAGTTCAAAAGTTACACTGATTTTGATGAACTTCTTTCCAATAGCTAATTAAGTGGTAATAAAAATTCCACTAACTGTCGAAGCCACAAAACATGCATATGAGGCGTATAATAGTGAAAGACACGAGTACAATGCAATAAAGCGTAATTCGTACGGAAAATTCTGAAACCCTCTTTGAAAATGCATGTTTTTTTCACTTAGAAAAGGAAAGTTTTCGGAGAAGATGAGAATAATTTTAGGGGCGCAGCGAGTGTTGAAGTCACTCAACTGATGGAGACTTAGAAATTCAGACATGAAACAACCCTACATCTGAGCGGTTTCGACTATTGGCTATATGACAGTTTTGATAAACAATGTCCTGCGTTGCCCTTGTTTTCCTCTTTTTACTTTTCTCCCTCTCTCTTTTTGTTCTTCTCTTTCTCTCACTACAATTTCCTCTTTTTTCGTATCTCTTACTCTCTCACTATCTTTTTTCCTCTTTTTTCTCTATCTTCCCTATGTTTTTCTCTCTCTCCTTTTTTTCTGTGTCTATCTTCTTCTCTATATCTATTTCACTCTTTGATTTCTCCCGGGTTCGTTGTGGAATTCCCTCTTCTCTCTCATTTACTCTCTTAGAGTACTCATATCCACATAAACATTGCCATAGTTGTGCCTCTGCGTCCATATGAATCTGCGGCCGCTCTTTCACTCCTTATGGGATTTGTGAGATGAAGAGAGTGAGGAAAAGAGAGCGAAAACATACAGAAAAAGAAACAGTAAAGAAGAGAAAGATACAAATTAGAGAGGGAGTAAGAGAGAGAGATAGAGAGAGAGAGAAAAAGAAACACAGAGAGAAAGAGAGAGAAAGAAGGAAATAGACACAGAGATGGTGAAGGAGAGACAGAAGAAAGGGAAAGAAGAAAAGAGGGTGTAAAAAGAAATGAAAAGAGCTGTAGAAAGCAGAGACACTGCCACTGAATCAGCAAAAAGAGTCACCTTACTTTACATAAAAGAGAAAAAGAGCCAGAGAAAGATCGAGACATCGGGAGAAGAAATCTGCAAAACTAAGGAAGAGAGAGGTGGAAGGGCCAGAGAGAGGCTTTACCGAAGTGGTGCAAGCTTAATTAGCAGGAGATCAAGTATGAACAAACACGCCTGCGCAACCAAATCAAACATGGCATCGAGGACATAGAAAAGGGAAAGGCGGTTTCTTGACGTGCATCGAGGTACATTCGAGACCTACAGACAAAGGACTTGAAGGGGAAAGAGAGAATAACAGAGGGAGAAGAAAAGAAAAGAAAGAAACAAAAGGAGAAAGAAAAAAATAAGAGAAAGAGAGAAAAGAATGAAAGGAAAAGAAGAAAAGATAACAGAGAAAAGTATTGCGTATAACAACAGTAATAGGATTACAAGTCTATTTTCTGGTTGGAAACTTGGCAAGCCCTTTATCTGAAAGAGAAAGTACTCCGAGAGTCTAAAATAGTCAAAACAACTAGCTTAATGTGCATAAAGGACGATAGAGACAAAAAAAAGAAATTTGGAAGGGAGTAGAAGTCTGCAATCGGAGATATAGTGATGTTTAGACAAGCTAGAGGATGCCACTTAGACACACACTTCTGTGTATCTTATACTCCTTGTTCCAGCTCTTTTAATGTCCGAGGTATCGGACATTGAGAGAGCTGCAACCTTCTCAGTATTCGAGAAACTTTTGTGAGAAAATATACTTGCAATTGTAGTAGAACAAAGTTATTATCTAACCAGTTTGAAACTTTAAATAAATAAAAACTTAGCCAAGGCCAACTGGAAAAAATTATCGAGTGACTGAATCAAAAATTAAATACTAAACACATTCTTTATAGTGCGATTCATCATGAATAGCAGCCTTGTAAATGTATTTTTAAAATTTAACTTTTACGCTAGAATGAAACGCTCGGTATCACGACATTTCGCATCACGACATTTCGCATCACGACATTTCGCACCACGACATTTCGCCCCATGACAGTTCACACCCTAAATTTCACAATCTAAAGTATTTCATGTATCTTTTCATTGGAATTTGTGGGTAGGCTCATGGTCAGGTGAAGATTACGCTAACGAAGCCGTACGGCTTAGTACGAGACCAGTCACATTAATAGAGCTTTGGGAAAAAAACAAATTCGGTTGCGAGTTTTTTTTCGCGATGCGAAATGTCGTGATGCTAAAGTGATGGAACCAAAACGCTTTAAAAAGCGCCAGAAGTACAAAGTATTTTTGAGATATGTGTTGAATTTCGAAACATTGATAACTAAGTACCTAAATTTTTCCTTTGTTGGCAACTCTAAGACATAAAACTTATAGAACGAATGTAAATTTTAAATATCAAATACTTCAACGACACTCAAATGAAAATAACCTCCAAATTTACAAACCTAACAACTAGCTTGAATTCGGCTCTGTTCCAGTCAAAGTTTTGAAAGCCTCCTCGAATCAAATACACTGTCAGTCTGTACTAAACAGAAAGATATCGATGATCAAAAGCGTATGTCTCTTCATACCCAACCACTCTGTCATCGGTCCAATCAATGTGTCTTTTCGTAGACATAAAAAGCTTAGCAAAGGCGGTGAGGTTAAAGGGCAGTAACTTCCTGTATCAAAGTCAGTTATGCCTCGCAAACAGTTAAACTTCCATTGAAGGACAACCTTATCGGTCGCTAGATACCAGCACTATCCAAAGAGGCAAAGTAGTTGGAGGAACAGCAGTTAAAAAAGCGAAAGAGGAAAGAGGATTCGGCCATTCTACTACATAATCACGCGAAAACTGAGGACTAATTCAATAACAAAATGAGATGAAGCGAAAATAAATCATTGTATGTACAACCGAAAAGATCAGAAGTAAGAGACGAGTGATTTCATATTTGAGAGATCGAGAAATTGTATAGGTTCAGAGGTGAAAGATATTTTTGCATCTGTGAGACTATGAAAAACGGCGAAGATGCTATGGAAAGAGCAAAAAAACGAATCTCCTCACTTTTTTTGCATTTTTTCGTCCGAGCTCCGAATGAGCGGCTAATTCCGACCTCCGATCACACCAGGCCACACTTTTTAGTAGTCGAGATGGGCGGAATGAGGAAAGTCGACAGCCAAGTCACCGATAGTTGAGCAGACTAAGGTGAAAATTGGAGAACAGAAGGGGAAAATAGGAGTGAGAAAGCGAAAAATAAGTGAAATGTGATAGAGATGGGATCTTAAAGGAAAAAAAATTTTAGATAGAAAAGTTTAAAGAGCGAGAAAAAATAATTAGTTTGAAAATTAATCACTTAAGTAAATTATATTTGTCAATTATCATTATTATTTGTGAATACAACAAAATCAAATGGAATATTTGAACGAAAAAGTGCAAGACGAAGGGGTAAGAAAAACATCTAGGAAGAGGAACAAAAGATAGAAGAGTTGCCATATCTTAGAGAGAAAGAGAGAAACGGTGAAGAAAAGGAGAGAGAGAAGAGAGAGAGTGAGTTACAGAGACTGAGAGAGATCAAGAGTAAAGACATCTTCATCCAATAAGTGTCCTATCTGTTCCCTCCAATGGCCCATACACCATAAGAGATGGTAGATGGAGGGAAGAAGAGTGTAAAGATTCACCCTTCCCGGTCCCTATCTAGTAGATCTCTTCTCGGCTGACTTGCCCTTTAGCTTGTCGGCTCTTCTTGAAATACGAGACATATCGCCTTGTAACTCCTACAATCAACAACATCTCAATCTTACCATCTCTCTTCTTTTACTAAAGTATTTACTTGCCATCTGTCTATGCCCCTAGTCGTTCTAGTCGTCCACCTAAACAATGCTTTGTTACTCAGTCCCAGATTTGTTTACAATCTTCTTTTTAAATTGACTGGTGACAAAAGAGAAATAGACTTTCGGCCGTTTTCACCATCCCATCGATGATAAAAAGTCATCAAAACTTCTCAACTATCTCTTGAGACTCCGACTCACATCTTCTGTTTTTTTCTTCTCTGATCTCGCGAACCCTCTCCTACTCTCAACTCATTCTCCAGAAACTCATTGCTTTTTTGATTAACACAAGAGCGAATCGAACTTCAAGTTAATTATGAACCATCAGCACTTAACTTTTCAAAAGAGTCAGAAAACCCGTTGAGTCATTTCAAAAAATATCCAAAAGCTTAAATGAAAACATAATCTTTTATCAATATGAATCTATTCAACAAATAATATGACAAAGTAAAGGTGTTGTATGCTCTTTACGCAAGTATGTATTAGCATGCGTTCGAAAATTGTGTAAAGAGCGTGTTAGAGAAGAGTCCTAAGAAATTGGGCAGGGGACGCATATTAGGGAGGGCTGCTGAGAAGGGCCCGAGATATTGCATCACACAGGCGACGGTCATTGGCAAAGAGTTCGAAGTCCGCGACACTTGTGTTTGGGATGCACTAATGAGATGAATGAAGAGAGTTAGAAAGAGAGAGAAAGAGGAAAGGTCAGACCCGAAAGATATGTATAGACAGAGAAAAGTAGAGGATTCAATAGAAACAGTGAAGAGCGACAAATAGTTGGTAGTTCGAAGAGGAGAACAATAATGAGAGTCAGTGAAGAGAAAAAAAGTAGAAAGAAGTATAAAGTATAAATGATGTTTTTTTCTTTCTTTCTCTTTCACTCTCTCTCTCTCCTCTTTTTTTTTATTTTTCTCTTATTCTCTCTATATCTGCTCTCTCTTACTCTTTCTTGCTCTTCTCTCTTGCTTAAAGAGAGAAGAGGAAGAAAGAGTAAGAGACTGGAGATAGAGAGAGAATAAAATAGGAGAGAGGGCGAAAAGGAAGACAAAAAAGAGAGAGTCAAAGAGAATGAAAAGAGAGAAAGAGAGCGAGAGAAAGAAAGAAGAAGCATCTAGATCTGGAACCCAGCTGCTTTCTTTCATTAAATGACTCAAGAGAAATGAATAGGAAGCCTTATCCGAGAATAAGCCGCGCGGAATTTCAAAGGAGGACTTAGTTTCTTTCTATAGTATCTACTTACTTTTTCGCTTTCTTCATCTGATTTAATTTCTGTTTAAAGTGAGAATATTATAGATAGTGGAGAACTTTTTCTACAATGATCCAAACAATGATCCAAAAGACTTCATTGTTGCCCTGTTTTGTTATAATAATGACCCTATTACAAAAAGGCTTCGTTATACTTACTAGATGCATTTCAACTTTATATTGCAAGGAATCACAAATTGGCAACGATATTTTAAGTTTTTTTTGGCAAAGGGGCAAATTTTCAAATTGAAATATCTTGACAGGGAAGGGTATGCAAATGATTAACCGAACGCGGGGGTCAGTATGATATCAATACATTTTGCACCATGACAGCTCAGACCCTAAAGTTTACAATCCAAATTGTTCCATCTGTTTTTTAATTGGAATTTGTGCTTAGGCTTAGGTAAAGATTAAGGATGCCGTACGGCTCAGTACGAGACCGTATACAACGACCAGCCGCATAACGAAAGTTTTGCAGACAATTTTTTGCGAAATCCGGGTGCGAGTTGTCGCGGTCCGAAATGTCGTGATGCGAAAAGTCATGGAACCGTTAGATATCCATTAGAAGACAGAAGAGAGATGAATACGAAGGCAAAAAGGTTTTCGCATAGAAGGCGAATGGGAAAATTCGTATCTCGGATCAACTCGAACACCTCCAGAAATGGGAAAAACTGCCTATCAAACTTCCTGGGTTTTTTTAACTATCTCGTTTGTATTGAAATGATTAATTTTGCGCTCTATCTTTACTTTCGTCTCCGTTCATCATCCATTACCTCTCTCTCTATCTATCTTTCTCTCTCTCACACTCTCTCTCTATCTCTCTCTCTATCTCTCTCCCTCTCTCTCTATCTCTCTCTCTATCTCTCTCCCTCTCTCCCTCTCTCTCTATCTCTTCTCTTTTCTCTATCTTTCAACTTTTGTAGCACATCCCATTCTCTCAGATTTCTTCAACGTAGTTTTCTTTTTTCTAAAACTGTCACAGTATGCAGTAGTAAATCATACATGTCCGAGAGATTCAATAAGATAAACAGAATTGAAGAGTTTATCAACTCTGCACTATGGAACCTAATTGGATGTGTGGGACGGATGCGATTTAAAAAAAACCCGAAAAGTTCTGGGTCTGAAAAGGGGACTGATCAGGAATCTGAGAAATAAATTTGTAGAAGTTGAAAATCAGGCTTTAAATGCGAAAAATTGTTGAAAGAACTCGGGCAGAGTGTTCGAAAAAAAGGTGGAGAAAGGGGAGATAAAGAAAGGTTTCAAAGGATGTTGGGAGGACTTTCACTAAAAGTTAAACGAACTCTGTACATACTATGTATTGTTATGGTGTTAGTGGAGAGGAAGATGTTCAGCAATAGATAATGATAAAACACTGTTTAGAAGGTAATCACAAGAGTCTGTTTGTAATAAGGAAGAAAAAATAGAGTATACGATTTAGGCGATAGATTGGATGAGTGTTACCACACAGTAAGAATTCCAAAAAGAAACGGAGATTATAAGCGAATGAACGAAAAAAACTTTGATTAAAAGCAATTATTGATTTACAAAGTAAAAAGACAACCAATGGTCTGAAGGAAATCAATGCTAGTGAACTAATCACAAAGACCGATCCAGATTGATAGTGAAAAAGCACAGTCCCTCATAGGTTATGAACTTTTTTCAAATGGTCCTTTGCACATATCGGTACACAACAACGCAGGGAATTATCATCTTTGATATGACGAATCATGAACGAGAGCCTCGACATACATTCTATAACGATGTTAATGCAATAAACGCCTGAGTCATTCATATATTATAGCTCTCAACAACGAAACCCCGACATACACGTGATTAAGTATGTACATACGTATCTACTATGTGTTAACATCAATAGAAAAATGATTGAATTAGTAAGTTCTCAACCCACATCCCGACCTATTTCAGCTCAGAAAATATAACAACTTATTACTGCAAACATTGATCTACAAGCCGGCAATTACGAAGAAAGCCCGAACAGGTTTATAAGGAAAGTTTTCGAAATGTATGAAAGTGAGTATAGAAATAAAAAAGTCAAAGGGAATGAAAAATTGAATTAGGAAAAAAGAAAAAAATGAATTAGGAAAAAAGAAAGAGAAATAGGAAGAAATGAGAGAAATCAAATGAAATAAGCCTACGGTGAGAGAAGGAATGGTCAAGAGTGCATTTTGGCAGAAAGCCCATTTCCTATGTCCGGTAAAGTATGCTAATTTTAGGAGACTTGGTAAGAATATTTGAATAGTAGAATCGAAGAAAAGAGTAACGATGAGATAGAGATAGAGAGAGAGAGAGAGAGAGAGAGAGAGAGAGAGAGAGAGAGAGAGAGAGAGAGAGAGAGAGAGAGAGAGAGAGAGAGAGAGGAAGGAATAGAGTGATAAAAAAGAGAGAAACGATGATAGAGAAAGTTGCTGAAAAGGTTGAGTGGCAGATATACTAAACTATGAATCAAATAAAGAAAGGGTCTGATAGCCAGTGACCAGGCAACGAGGGCTAGAGTTCCTTGGAAGCCACAAGGAAGAAGGGGAGGGGGACAATTGCTTTCCGTGAGTGGAAGGAGAGGAGGAAGGCCAGGTAGAACACACACCCTTGCGGGTTCCGATTGTGAGGGACTGGAGGAGACAGAGATGGATTGAACTATTAGCATTTCTATGAGTGTGAAAGAGAGAGAAAGAGAGAGAGCAATAGGAAGTAAGGGAGAGAGGAGAAAGTAAGTGAGCGAGGCTGTGTGATGAATGAGGCATCAGATATGATGATGAGTTGATGGGTGTGGATGATAAAGTGTAGTTGAATATAACTTCTACGGGTGAAGTCCTCTTTGTTGCTCGGTTCATCAAGGACATCATCTTTTGTGAGTTTTCCCCCAACGACCCGATCAAACACAATGAACACTGATTCTTCCTATACTACCTTAAATTAACAACTAGAAAAAATTTCCAACTTCAATGAATAAAATATCAACAGCGAAATACGCGAGTCCAAGGTCGATCTGAGGCAATTCTCCAACACCGCAAGTCATAAGTACCAGGACTGTTTCACGAAAAACGAGCTCACCCAAAAAACACAAAACTCTTCCTGAGCTGAGGCTGAACATACTTTGTAACGCTACCGTATCAAAAAATTTTTACCGATGCCTTAACTTCCAGTGATAAAAGTTCAAAGTTCAAAAAGTTAGCAGTGAGATGAAAAATTTTTTTTGATGATTCAATCAACTTCAACTGAGACGGGCAGCAAAGGACATCGGAGATCTGACCTTTGGATAATATGATGTGAGAAAGAGAGAAGAAGTAGAGAGAGAGAGAGAGAAAGAAGACGTACAGAGAGATTGGGCGCGCTCTGTAGAAAGTGATACTAAAATATTAGGATCTGATATGGAGTAGAATTCCACTTGGCTGATTGAGTATCTTCATTGGCAGTGATAGAATAGCCTCTGATATCTTCTTCCTTTTCCTCGCTACACGGCACGATGAAGAGAAAGAGATAAAGAGAAAGTTCAAGGCAAGGGATTGGGAATGGAGTGGGAATGGAGTCGAATGGAGTCGGCGAGAGCCAGATGGAGAAATAGCATATCTTACCTGAACATAAATCTCTTTCTCATAACAATGGCATTGTTCACAAAGTCGACATGTTTCTGTAGGTTTAACGGCTCCGCTTGACAGTTCGAAAAGCCTTCAATTCTAAGAAACATGCTCTTTGTTATGAGTGGTAAGTGTAAATGTCATTTAAGCGTCTGTTTTCTGTTAGCCAATAGTTTGACAAGTGAAAACTTGTCCTTGAAAAGATTCTGTGGATGGAATTACGACATCACGTTAACAATCATTCGTTAGGATATCACCTAAAACAGCTGATTCGAGACCTCTGGTTCTTTCGCCCTCTTCTTTTGATCAGTCTTTTCTTTTCTTTGACAGTCTTTTTTCATTTTCTTTTATCTTCTGTAGCCCTTAAATATCCCAAATATCGGGGCCTTATGCACGGAGGTGAAGGGAGCTTCTGTTCATTAGATTCGTATCAAAACAGCTCAGACAAATAAAGAAGTAGGACAAGAAAGAAAGAAAGAAAGAAAGAAAGAAAGAAAGAAAGGTGGAGAGAGCGAGAGATAGACTGAGAGAAAAGAGATCTAGAAAGAGCACCAACAGAATATGAGATTTCTAGAGAGAGAGAGAGAGAGAGAGAGAGAGAGAGAGAGAGAGAGAGAGAGAGAGAGAGAGAGAGAGAGAGAGAGAGAGAGAGAGAGAGAGAGAGAAAGAGAGAGAAAGAGAGAGAGAAATATAGAGAGAAATATATAAAAAGGTTTTACAGAGAGAGAAATTGAGAGAAAAAATACCAAGAGCGAAAGAGTGATAGAGCAAGACTTGGAAGTACACGACTCGGTCTTCTCCTCTCTGGATGAAGATTGCGTCTTATGACACGACGGACGGTATTATGGATAAGAATTCAGATAAACCGACCTTTCCAGAATAATGAAATACGAGAAGAGCCAATGGCTTAGGTTGATTAGTAGAGTAAACAGATTATATGAAGGATTAGTTAGGGAAGAGAAAGAGAGATAGAGACAACTCAACAGAAAGTGATAGATATAAAAATGCGAATTGACCTACAAACTTGCTCCAATAAAAAGGCGATTTCAACTCCATGCTTGTTCTAATGAAGAAAGGAAACTGACCTAAAAATGTCTCTCAATTCACGAAGCATACGGTTCAATGAAAGGTCTTAGAGATATTCGGGAAACACTCATGGGTGAAATCTTAATCACTTTTAAGCTTCTTCGTTAACTAATTTTCTTTCATTATAAACTTTATTAAGAACTCTAGTATAAGAAAAAGACGAAGTGGATAGTAACCTACAAATTTGAAGCATACTGAGTTGGAATTGAATATGGGCTTCTGGTTTCAACCAATAATACTTAATAATAGAAGTAATGTTTATATAAAAAGTTAGCTATTCAAAATATTATCGAAAAATTGGAAGAATCATCACTGTTAAGACGAAAAAACACAATTCTGTTCCGTTCCTGCTCAAACAGACCTTTTTTGCTCTCTGGGGCTCCAGAGAGTACAAAAACACTGTAGTGTATACTGTATTGTACATACACGTATTTAGTAACCGTTTTCGGATAAATAAAAGCAGGTAAGTTATTGACCCTAAAGATGCCGTAGCCTGCTTAAGATTAATGACTAATGAGAAAAAAGTCGAGAAGAGAAATAGGCGCAGTTGCTCTCGACGAAGATGTTTTTGCTGCTAATAACATCGAAGGATTTGTACAACAATAGAGAGAGAGAGAGGAAAGAAAGAGAGGAAGAGAAAGCGATAGTAAAAAGAGAAATTAGTATGAGACATAAGATGTAGATGATGAAAAGTTCTGTGAAAATTAAGATGAAGAGAAAAGGGAGATAGTGCCTAAAGGAAGGATAAAGAAAAGGATGAGATATAAGAATAAACGAGAAGAGAGAGAGAGCGAGAGGGAGAAACCAAGAGGGAGAGAGAGAGAGAGAGAGAGAGAGAGAGAGAGAGAGAGAGAGAGAGAGAGAGAGAGAGAGAGAGAGAGAGAAAGTTAACGGTGAATGAGACGAGAAGGGAAAGTGGTTATAACAAAACAAATGTTCTTTGATCATTTCGTTCATCTGTCACCTAAGCTTTCTTGGTTGACATTCGTATGTATAAATTACTGCAGGAACAGTTGTAGTTCATTTCTTTTGGAGGGTCACATCTCGAAGATTTACGGGTCAGAAGTTATTTGTCGTATTCTATATGATCAATGATAAATGATAAATTAAATTCTTATCAACAAATCACAAAAGATAGAACTTCTTTAGACGTGTGAAATGACTGAAGACCGATTTGTTTAATGATTTGTTTATGATTTCGCGACCAACAAATTGACTATCCTCGAATTCTTGTTTTAAAAATAACCAATGAAACATGAGTTCCTTGAGTTTTAGAAAATTTGAATTAAAATCAGTGTGTCGAAAAAACTAGGCCATCTAAAACAGATGAAATGTCACCGTGAGCGACCTTTATTACATTATGAAGTCAAACCCATTTCATAGTTTGAATTTCTATCATCTCATATACATATATCTAAAACACATCACAGTCTTGTTCTTCGTGTAGATAGAACAGCTATGATTGTATTCCTAAACAAAAACGAGATGGAGGAGAATTGTGTGTGATTATGAAAATGGAGAGTCCGGCTGTTCTTCCGGTCTTCATGCTTTCTTTTTTCTCCTCTCTCTCTCTTTCTTTCTCTCTTGCTCATTATCTCTTTATTCCTTTCTCTCTATCTCTATCTTTAACTTTCCCCTTCATTCTCTCACTATTTCTCTTTTCCCTGTTTCATTCAAAATTTAGATCCCTCCGGGGTCATTCTCATTCTTTTTTAGCGTGATCAGTCATGCGGTAAGCCAGTGGTAAGAGTCTTCTCACTGATCTGGTGCGGATAGAACATGAGAACCTGTGAGAAAAAGAGAAGCAAAGCTGGGTATAGGAAAAGAAACAGTGCGGGTACTCGTTGACCTTACTTACCCTCACAACCGAAACCCTGGTATTAGCTCTAACCTCCCATTTCTGGCAGGAGAAGGGCAGCAGCGAGAGGCGCCTGCATGACTGCATCCACAACGAATGTATTTCTTTGATAGGGTTATTCTTATTTCTTTGAAGTAACCCTATCTATATATAGGGGCTGTTATTTTATGAAGTATGATTCTGAATGAATAATATGTAGGCGAAACTAACGAGCTTTTAATTTCTGGAGAGATAAACTGCCTATCTGTTAAGTACGGCAATGAACACTCCACTCCCTTCGATATCCCAACTCGAAAAAGTCTAGTAGAACGGGAAATCACGGGTTATTACTCTGGATGAAACTTGAAAACCTGAAAAAATTTGTTTGTTGAACATAAACAACGATTGAAACTGTTTGATGACATAAAACTTTTGCATTATAATACAAAACCAGCCGTGTATTCTGAAGGGTTTCTGATATACAATAGTATTCTTTTGTTCGCTGATTTTCTCATAACATTAATCGCGTCAAAGCTACCATATTATTAACGGCCACAGAATGTTTCGAGAGCTCTCAATTATGCGAAAGAGGCAATATATGAGTCATGGGGGATCTGTCTGCTCGCTCGCTTCTCCAGTAGAGACCATGCTAGGATGTCTTGGGCTTCGTCGGATATGCTTCATTCCGGCCGAAAAGCTAATTCGCTGAGGAACATAAGGGAGACCATCAAGAGAATTGGATCGGCCAATTAGAAAAGAATTTGGAGCTTCTCGATAGAAGAGACACAGAAAAGTGAAGATATATTTTTCTTCATTTTTTCTTCTGGATTAGGTTTTTTAAACCTAATTTGAAATACGAATAGCTGATGTTTTTTCAGAAAAAAAATCCTTCAAGTTAATAGGCGTAATCGGAATCATTGGGAAGAATAAACTCTCTTAGATGATCTTACATTTACATCTACATAAATATAATTTAAAACGTTTTAACTCGATTGCTTCCAATGTTTCTTCTCGTAAAGTTATTTGTTTTTGTATTTGTGAGTAACTGAATACTTTATAACCTTGGAATCATCATTCTGATGATCAATTCAAATAAAAATGTTCAGATATTCAGAATATATGTATGCTCATCCGAATGAATGTTTTAAAAAAAGTATGTTTAGCATCTTGAGAATTCTCTTGTTTACAGAAGCAGAAGCATTGCGTACAGAAGTACAGAAGCATTGCGGATTATAAAACGTCCGTCGTAGCTGAGAGCGGTCGACTCCATTTTCGCTCACATTCCTATCGCCTAAAATGGAGGAATACGGTCTCTAGCAGGACTTGGACACGTTCAGGCCGTGATGTTAAAACCATGATCGACACTGCAGTCTACACTCAACGTTCTCATTCTTACTGTACTGTACGGAGAACCAGATGGAGTCGTTCGATTTAATGGCACTTCATGTCCCAAGACATCAAAAATAAAGCGTTTGAATTGAATATAAAACTCTTTTCTTTCTTTCTTGTAATTTTCAATTTCAAAAAAAAAAACAAAGCATCGAAATAAAAATATGTTTTAAGCGAAAAGCAGATTGCCAATTCCAGCTACATAGAAGCCTGATTACATCTCTTCGGTCTGACAAAGTGAGCAATGTAGATAGTTGATAGAAATACGACTGCTCTGGACAATGCTGGCAAAAAATAATCCTAAATACAAATCATAATACTCGGCGCGAATAAGAGAGTTATAGTTCAAAAATATTTACTATGTATACTATGCTTATTAACGCAAGTATTATAATATTAACTCACTGAAGGAGTGAAATAACGGTTGATTGTGTGCTGTGTCATGAGTTGTAATCGCTCTCAATTGATACTCTCTTGCTTTGTTGACAGCTCCGGAATCATCTTGTATGATTGTAATTGCTTGGTTGTCGACTGATACAAATCTTGAATGGATGAGGGGGAGGCAAAAGGCTACTAAAGATTGAGGAGAGGAATAAAATAGAGCCAGAGAGAAGAGAGTGAGATAGAGAAAGAGAGAGAGAGAAGAAAGAAAAATAAATATAGATGGAGAGTGAGAGAGAGAGAGAGAGAGAGAGAGAGAGAGAGAGAGGGAAGAGAGAGATAGAGAAAGAAATGACAGAAAGAGAGAGAGAGAGAGTGGCTGGGTGGACACAAAGAAAGGCACAACCTCAGCAATCCCCTTCTGGTCAGCTTCTTCCGGACATCTCATGAGTTTAGCTGCGTGGCAATTAGAAATCATAGAGAAAAGAGCAAAGCTTGAGGAATTATGAGAGTTAGAAAATAGAGTGAAATAGAAACTGAGAGAGTGACAAATCTATATTAGGTGCTGCGAATTCAAAAACATTCAATGGAAGGGTAGTCTTGATCTACATAATGTAGTACAAATATGAATAAAGTAAACTGAAAAAGAAAACACATGCCCTCTTTTTTCATCCTGTTTTATTGAAACGGGAATATTTTTTTCTCGACTCTTTACTTCTTCACTCACCAGCTAGGTTGAATCAAGTCTTTAGAAAGATTTTCGGTATCAAAACCGAGCCAATTTCCTGTAAAAAAATTTCCATATTTGGACCATACATGATCAGCCTTGGCGGAAAAACTACACATCTCGCGCACTGGAAGATGACACCGAATTATTCGTCAATCTTCTCTCTACTTATTTAGAAAAAATCAAATTTTAATATTTTAACTTTCTTGGTAAGATGCGCCCTAATCCATCTCGAGCTGCAATTCTGGATTTAAGCAGTGCCGGTCACCCCGCTTCAGAAATCATCCGTCTACTGGGCGTTCCTCGTTCAACCGTTTATAATACTCTCAAACGTGGTACGTTCTCTGACCGTCCTCGCACAGGCCGTCCAGCTTCTGCCACAACTCTTCGGATCTGGAAAATTGTCCAGAAACGAATCAAACGCTTCATTCATTCTCCTCATTTTCACCCTTCAAAGATGGTCGTCTTTTCTACCAAACATTCAGCTCCGATAAATTAATTATTCTTGTCGTCCGAATGACCCAAGCTCGTGTCATAATCGCCTAGTACTTCGTCTACTAAACAATTCTCGACAAAATGCTACGCAGTGTTTTATTTTTAAATTGAATATTATATCTCATTGCTCATATCAATCAATGGCTTTTGTCGACGTAGTTCGGCCGAGATCACAATTCAAATTTCGAGCCGAGAGAAGAAGAACCTCTCGCGCTCGAGACGACAAGACCCAAGGTCTTGGCTGTATTCCTCAGTTTTCTTCGTGTGCTCGGCCGAGTAACACCGAAACTCCTGAGCTCTGCTCAGTTTACCTTCAATGCTTGAGCAAGAAGGCCCTGCCTGTTCTATGGCAGAAGAAGGATGTTCTCATTCCTTGCAAACCTTTCAATGAATTTTCTCTATGTTCAAGAGAAAATGTTTTGAAAAGTTTACTATCTTTCTATTCTAACTCAATACGATACAGAATAGATCAATGATAGAAAAGAAAGAGAGCGTAAAATTATAACCTCTCAAACGTGTTTGCATAACAGTTATCGAACGATATGGTTATTGCTTATCACTTTCTATCCCTCAAATTCTCCTTGCTCAGATTACTGTTGACCATGGATGAAGAATTCGACTCAGACGGAATACAGCCAAGACCCAAGGTCTTGGCTGTATTCCTCAGTTTTCTTCGTGTGCTCGGCCGAGTAACACCGAAACTCCTGAGCTCTGCTCAGTTTACCTTCAATGCTTGAGCAAGAAGGCCCTGCCTGTTCTATGGCAGAAGAAGGATGTTCTCATTCCTTGCAAACCTTTCAATGAATTTTCTCTATGTTCAAGAGAAAATGTTTTGAAAAGTTTACTATCTTTCTATTCTAACTCAATACGATACAGAATAGATCAATGATAGAAAAGAAAGAGAGCGTAAAATTATTTAAGCAGTGCCGGTCACCCCGCTTCAGAAATCATCCGTCTACTGGGCGTTCTTCGTTCAACCGTTTATAATACTCTCAAACGTGGTACGTTCTCTGACCGTCCTCGCACAGGCCGTCCAGCTTCTGCCACAACTCTTCGGATCTGGAAAATTGTCCAGAAACGAATCAAACGCTTCATTCATTCTCCTCATTTTCACCCTTCAAAGATGGTCGTCTTTTCTACCAAACATTCAGCTCCGATAAATTAATTATTCTTGTCGTCCGAATGACCCAAGCTCGTGTCATAATCGCCTAGTATTTCGTCTACTAAACAATTCTCGACAAAATGCTACGCAGTGTTTTATTTTTAAATTGAATATTATATCTCATTGCTCATATCAATCAATGGCTTTTGTCGACGTAGTTCGGCCGAGATCACAATTCAAATTTCGAGCCGAGAGAAGAAGAACCTCTCGCGCTCGAGATGACAAGACCCAAGGTCTTGCCTGTATTCCTCAGTTTTCTTCGTGTGCTCGGCCGAGTAACACCGAAACTCCTGAGCTCTGCTCAGTTTACCTTCAATGCTTGAGCAAGAAGGCCCTGTCTGTTCTATGGCAGAAGAAGGATGTTCTCATTCCTTGCAAACCTTTCAATGAATTTTCTCTATGTTCAAGAGAAAATGTTTTGAAAAGTTTACTATCTTTCTATTCTAACTCAATACGATACAGAATAGATCAATGATAGAAAAGAAAGAGAGCGTAAAATTATAACCTCTCAAACGTGTTTGCATAACAGTTATCGAACGATATGGTTATTGCTTATCACTTTCTATCCCTCAAATTCTCCTTGCTCAGATTACTGCTGACCATGGATGAAGAATTCGACTCAGACGGGAACATAGATGAAGACAACCTCATCTGCTTCCCAACAGAAGAGGAGATGCAGAGACTGCGTGAAGAGGAGTACTCCTCGGACGAGAGAGAAGAGGAGCCTCCTCCGTCTCTCAAACGGCCTTTGGACGAAACTACGTCGATCCTAAAAGCGCCTAAGATACCTCGCCTCAGCGAATACCCAAATGCTGGTTGGTTTTTAACCTAATCTTACCAGAGAAAGGGTACATAACCACTAGGCGAAACAACTCTTTCTTTTCAAAAAAGAAACAGAAACACAAGTTTCAGCCACAGTTCTTCCTCCTCCACCATCATTCGAGGAGAAGCACAGGCGGAATCGAGTGAAGATGCCGCAAACTGACCTGGAAAGCTTCGAGAAAGAGGCAGCGGGCTCATATTTGCCGGTCTCGGAAAGAGAAGCTCAACTGGCGGCAATTTCGCTGGCTTGTTCGCCACTCGCCTTACCTCCTGTTCTTGACGAGCAACTAAGATCAGGTTAAAATTTTGTTATTTTGAAAATAAATAACTCAACCTTTGGGTTATAAGAAAGAAAAATCCAATCAAAACTTTCTTTTCCAGTATCAAACCCAACGACAAAGGTACTGGTGGGCGATGGATTTCTCACTGCTATGGACGAGTTGGTGACCACCTCGCTCAATGCAAATGCATTCGCTCTACTTTCCTTGGAGAAAGAAGACAAACAGGCGACAATGGGCTACATAAAACTTGCAAGCAAGTTCTGCTCAGTTCTTCTTCAAGACTTGACCGCCTTAAGGAGAGAAAGAGCTCTAAGAGGGATGAAGATCGACACGAAGTGTCTACCCGCCTACAGATCTGCTCCAGTGGAGAGAATGAGCATTGCGCCCAAATTCGCTCACGAGGAATCTCGTGCTCCTCTCTTTGGACCCAACTTGCTGAGCGAGTTAGACAGATCCTCACCGACCAGCGACATCAGGAAAACGATCACAGCCCTACAAAGACGGCAGCACCCAAACCAAACGAGGACAGGGTATGAATCGCTTGAACTTTCATCTGGTCAAAATGGGAAGAGGTACTTCCTAGAATGGGAGAAAATTTGCAAGGATCTAGTGGCACTAGAAGCAATCAAAGGCTATCGCCTCCCCTTTTCAGGGATGAGACCATCCACTAGAAAAGTCCGAGTTTTCCCTCGTAGGTACTCATTTCACGAAAACGAATCGATAAAACTAGAAGTTGCCAAACTTCTATCAAAGGGAGCAATAGTAGAGAAAACAATCACAGATGATGTTTGGCTCTCCCCTGTTTTCGTGATACCCAAGAAAGACGGTAATAAGCGCATGATTATAAATCTGAAATCCCTAAACACATTTCTCAAGTATCAACACTTCAAAATGGAAAGGGTAGATATGCTCTCTGACTTAATGGAACGAGGAGATTTTTGCGCAAAGGTTGATTTGAAGGACGCTTACTTCAATATCCCAATACACCCGCCAGACCAGAAGTATCTCGGTTTTCAAGTAGACGGGAAGGTTTATCAATACAAGGTATTACCTTTCGGGTTAGCATCTGCCCCATACATCTTCACCAAGGTAATGAGACCAATAATACAGCATTTGAGATCTCAGGGGGTAAAATGTCTAATCTACTTGGATGACATTCTCTTAGTAGGAGATTCCTTCCAACAAGTTTCTCATCACATTGAAATGACACTGAAGCTATTACACAAATTGAGACTGAAGATAAACTGGGAAAAATCCTTCCTGATACCAGTCCAGCAGATTGAATTTCTAGGAATCGGAGTCGATTCCGTAAATATGAGATTTTTCGTTCCTCCCAGAAAAATTTTTCAAATTCAATCGGAAGCAAGGACTCTATTGTTGCAAGAAAATGTTTCGGGAACGGAACTTGCAGTCTTTCTAGGAAGAGTTAATTCAATCTCAATTGCTTCAAAGACTTCAATTCTTTACTCTCGATTCCTGCAAAGAAAACTGGGACCCATCTCTAGAAATGAGGTTTACGACACCCGGGTAAATCTTGATGAACAATGCAGAAAGGATCTACAGGGTGCGGCAAAAGTCCAGGTGGACAACTTTGTCACTTTGCATCTTTTTTGTTTGGTGTAGCAGTCGTGTGATTTTTTGCTTGTATCTTATTCATAATGTTGCTAACATACCCTGAAAAAATCAGAAAGATAACTCTTTTTGTTTTCCGGTAATGCTCTCTGATATGGACCGAGGCTACATTCTGCGCTTGAGCCAGTCCGGGCACATTCAAAAGCACATCGCCAGAACCACTGGATTCTCCCGTAGGACCATTGAAAACACAATACGTCGCTTTCTTGAGACTGGTACAACAAATGACCGTCCCAGGAGTGGCAGGCCAGTGACCGCGACCACTTCCTTCAACATGAGAAGCATCCGAAAATTCCAAATTGAGTCTCAGAAAACTCGCGAAGGAGCTGCGTTATCTCGGCTAATTCTGTTCAGACGATCGTCAAATCCCGCATGGGACTTCTCCCCATCAAGCTGCAGAAGAATCACGCATTGAAGGACCAGATGAAGGCGACCCGTCTTCGGAGATGCCGTGAACTGTCAAAGCGGTTCAAGCCGGTGGACTGTTTGGATATTCTCTTCACCGATGAGAAGTTGTTCAATATTGAGCAGTCCTTCAACCACCAGAACGATAGGATTTGGTCGAAATCGGTCAAAGTTGCCAATAACCCGGTCAATACCCCCCGGAACGGCTGCGATGTAACGTCGATAAATAAACCCTGCCGTAATTTTTTCCTTCTTCGTCCTACTCGAATTTCCGCTTTGTAACGACGCCCAACAGACCTCAGTTGTTTTAAAAAATACCATCTTATATTGTCGCCTGAAGCCTCTGCAACCCTCACTCCTCATAAGATTTCATCTTCTCAAAAACCCTATTATGCTCTATCATACATTGTGTGATAAAACAATTCCAATAAGAGTGGCCGTTACGTCTCGAGAAAGGGCCATCCTGCTTCTGTCATGGTCTGGGCCGGGATTTGCGCGACTGGCAAGACTCCACTCGTTTTCGTCGAGCAGGGAGTCAAAGTGAATGACAATAACTACCTGAACGACATTCTCATGAAGGAAGTACTTCCCTGGAGCCAGGCTCACTTCGCGGGACGCAAATGGACGTTCCAGCAGGACTCTGCGCCCGCCCACAAGGCTAAAGTGGTGCAAGACTGGTGCAAGAGCAATTTCCCCTCCATGATCACATCCGCCGAATGGCCTCCGTACTCACCTGATTTGAATCCTCTGGACTTCTCTGTGTGGTCGGTCCTTGAGAGCAAGGCCTGTGCTTCCCTACACAAGAATTTGGAAAGTTTGAAGCGCGCCCTACAGAAGGTGTGGGATGATCTTGACGACGCTTACCTGTCCACCACGGTGGGTGCCTTCCACAAGCGACTCTGCGCCTGTGTCTGTTTGAAATTTGAAAAAGCAGTTATATCCCAAACTATTTGAATAAATTCTGATGAAAATTTTGTTTGATTTGCTCAATCCGTTAAGTTTTAATCGAAAAAAATTGTCCACCTGGACTTTTGCCGCACCCTGTAAAATGGTTCATAGATAACCTCACAAGCTTCGCACAAGAAACCATGCAGTTTCCGAATGCTAGCATCACTATGAGCACAGATGCTTCTGGTGAGGGTTGGGGAGCCGTTTGTCAGAGTAAGAAAACGGGAGGTAGATGGGATGAGGAAGAATCTCTACTACACATCAACGAGCAAGAAATGCTAGCCTGTTGGCTAGGTATTCAATCGTTTAGTGCCACCTTGGAGGGAAAAACAATACGCTTGCAAATGGATAACACTTCAGCAATTGCGTATGTGAACAATAGAGGTGGTACGCGAAGCATGGGTATGCTTAAAACCGCAAAACTTATTTGGAATTGGGCGAATCGCACCAATACAAGTATTCTGGCAACCCATATCCCCGGTAAGTTCAACACTGTGGCTGACCAAGAATCACGCAGATTCATGTACGAAGAATGGTCTCTAGGTGAGGAATATTGTAATGATATTTTCACTAGATTTGGCGTCCCAAACATAGACCTTTTTGCCAGCAGATTGAACAATAAATGCGCTGCTTATTTCTCATGGCGGCCAGACCCGGGAGCTCTTGCAGTTGATGCGTTCACCAGAAACTGGAAGGGTCTTTGCGCTTACGCCTTCCCACCATTTAATCTGGTAACGAGAACAATAAGAAAAGCCCTGGAAGACAAAATTCAATCCATGATTTTAGTTGCTCCAGACTGGAAGTCTCAAGCTTACATCATTCCTACGCATGCTTGGGCGACCTCCGTAATAATTCAAGCAAAAGCCCAGAACATTCTCACCAACCCATTGGGAGAGAAACACCCTTGCTGTGGCCCCCACTTCAGACTCCGAGCATGGCTAATCTTACCGGTCAGTGGGAAGAAAGTGGGTTATCAAAAGCAGCTTCCGCCTACATACTAAACAGTTGGGCTCCCGCCACTCAAAAACAGTATGATTCTGCTTTGAAAAGTTGGATTCTATTTTGTACCAAGAAGGGATACGCAAGCGCACCCACCCAGATCACCATCGCTAATTACTTAGCAGACTTGAAACAACAGGGTAGAAAATTCAATACCATCGGCGTTCATAAAGCCGCTATCTTGTCATTCTATTCAACACAGCAGGGAAATAGAGAAGATATGCCACTTATCAGTAAGCTAATGAAAGGCATTTTTCGAACAGATCCCCCTAGACCTAGATACTCCGACGTTTGGGAAGTAGGTCAAGTCATAAACATGCTTAAAACATGGGGAGAAACGAAAGATTTATCGCGAAAATGGTTGACGCTGAAACTAGCCATGTTACTAGCATTGGCAGCCCCTAAAAGAGTATCAGAACTTGCGCAGTTGTCTCTGGGGAATCTTCAGAAGGGACCGGATTCATATACTTTTTATCTAGATATGACCAAAAACAGAGGAATAGGGCAGCATTCCCACTCGGCCAAATATTACAGGTTCATCGAACCGATCCTCTGCCCCATCGCAACCATTGAGCATTACCTGGAAATAACTAAGAGTGATCCTAGACCGGACGAGCTATTATTATCGATAACAAGTCCTCATAAAAGTATAACCTCACAAACGGTCGCGAGGTGGATCAAAACAGTACTCAAGTTAGCGGGGTATGAATCTTTCGGCGCTCACTCGACACGGGCGGTGTCGACCACAATGGCTAAGAATGCTGGGTTGTCCTCGAAACAAATAATTGAAGCGGCAAATTGGGCTCCTCTAAGCTCTACATTTGAAAAATTCTACTTCAAAGGGGACAGCACAGCGCAGGATTCCTTCCAAGTTGCGGTTCTTGGTCAAAGGTATCTTTGAAAAAGCCATTGATTGATATGAGCAATGAGATATAATGTTATATTTTGCTAGACAAACACAGTTTGTTGAAGTAAAATATTTATTATGTCTCTTTGCGAATATCAATCATATGCCCACCTCTCCCTCCCAAAAGCCTCTGACCAAGAAATGTCGTTTCAGGCAGCCCGCTCGATCGCAGGCGACTCTAAAGTCACGGGACGGTGAGCGGCAGAAAAACAAGAAGTCGTTCAACGACAACAGGAAGAGTCGAATAGACAACAATCGTTCGAAGAAATGAAAGATTGATCCTTCCTCGTTAATATTAACTGTTGATATTAACAAATAAAGCTTATTTCTTTGAATGGTTACGTATTCAGAGAACATTCAAAGAACACTGGTTCTCACTTTGCCTCACACACTACGAAAACTGAGGAATACAGCCAAGACATTGGGTCTTGTCGTCTCGAGCGCGAGAGGTTCTTCTTCTCTCGGCTCGAAATTTGAATTGTGATCTCGGCCGAACTACGTCGACAAAAGCCATTGATTGATATTCGCAAAGAGACATAATAAATATTTTACTTCAACAAACTGTGTTTGTCTAGTAAAATATAACATTATCTTGCTGTGATACTCCCCATGCTGACATTAGATGAGTCTTGAAAACTCATCCTTTGGTGGACACATTTACTTGAAATTTATATTTAAAAAAACGCAACCCTGGACGCAACATGAGAAAA
Source organism: Allodiplogaster pararmata (assembly GCA_964056735.1). Classification (NCBI taxonomy): domain Eukaryota; kingdom Metazoa; phylum Nematoda; class Chromadorea; order Rhabditida; family Diplogasteridae; genus Allodiplogaster; species Allodiplogaster pararmata. The sequence goes on from OZ057404.1 coordinate 10,116,254, forward strand.
TGGCTGCTGAACTCGGTGTATCTGAGGCATCGATAAGGAGATTTGTCCATGACCAACTCGAGACGTACCATTACAAAAACTTAAATCGCCATGGATTGTCAGACAAACAGAAAAAAGCGAGGCTCGAAAAATGCCGCGGACTCCTCTCGAAGGCCGTGGCTGGAAATCACCTCACCACTCTTTTCACGCAAACAATTTCACTATCGAACAAAGTTTCAATCATCAAATAGACAGGGTGCTTGCATCATCTTCTGAAGCTGCTAATTGTGTTCGGAGAATCGTGTCTCATGTATCTCAGCCCGCGTCCGTCATGGTTTTCTCCGGGGTTCCGGCTCCTGGTCGCACTCCTCTTTTTTGTTCCAAAAAATCCAAGGTGAACACGGAACATTTCGAAAACCCTCGAGAAGAACGTGAAGCCCTAGGCTGATGCCTATTTCGGAAATCAGAATTGAACGTTTCAACAATACCGAGCCCCGGCATCCACCAGTAAGAAAACACAGGAGTGGCTTTCTCGCAATGTGCCTTCCATTCATTGCGAATGGAGAATGGTCTGCGAACTGACTCGACTTGAATCTTATGGAATTTTCCATCTGGTCCATCTTCCAGATCAAAGCCTGCTCTTTCACTCACGGCCACTTCTATAGTCTGAAAAGGTCCCTACATCGTGAGTGGACAAGGATTCCCCAGGAGACTTTGCGGTCCGCAGTCGAAGCATATATGAACCATGTTAGAGCTGTAATTAGGAAGAAAGGGAACCATATCGAGTGATATTTTTTAATGTGTGTTGATAAGAATCTGAATAAACTCTATTGTTAACTTGATGGGATTCTGTTAAATTAGAAATAAAATAAGCTGTTTTTTTCAGTGTCAAAATAATTTTGACAGACCATGTAATTTTTTATGTCTATTCGCTTCAAGTTCTCGCTTGATCTTCATCAGAAACATGAATATTGTAGTAGGATTATATGATTTACGGCGTTTGGTTAAATAGTTTTGATAAGGTAGCTATATTGTTTTTCAAAACTACATCCAGAGATTAAATTACAGATGGCAAGTTTTTAATAGAGTGATCAATCTGGCAACATCTTCCGTAACTTTTTTGGTTTGCAGTCAAGAATGATCTTTTGATTGCATGGTTTTATGGCTTTGCACATACATCATAAAAAATAATTTTTCTTTGAATTCCATATCGCACAGCATTCAAAGCAGTTCAACAGCAAAATGATAATAATCTTTATTGTACAGTGCCAGTATACTATCCATAGAGTTGCTGAAATCACAGTGAGGACAGGCTTTCACTTTATACAAAAGCGAAAATATATAAAACTATTCTAGACACTTTTAGATTCAAAATAACCGACTGAGTATAAACTTGTTAAGATTGTTATAATATTAATTTTAAAAAAAACTTATATGAATATATAAGTTGAACATGTTAACGAAATATATGTACATGAATTTTTGATACTCATTCGTCGAACTAAAATGGGAATTTTGATCCTGACTTGAGATCTATCTGATAAGTTTTAATCATTTTAATGAATCAAAACTCAAATGATCAAAGAATTTCTGAATTCTTCAAAATAAATATTACTTCAGAGCATGAGCTAAAAGACAATGACTTGTTTATGGTTGCAATCCATTCTTCTCAGTTTTCCAACAATTGCTCCCACCATTGGATACGGTCCACACACCAGAAAGGCGTGCTTCTCACAGGTATCCAGTCTATCCATCATACCATTCTCGTTCATTCTGGAACATATTCAGGAAAAGTAACACAAAAACCGCTCGGAAATAAGCTGATTCCAGAGTCTTCGTTATATTATATAAAACAACAGCTTTACTATTCAATAAAAATAATCAGATGGCCTATTTAGTATTAGAACTACTGACCTACCAAACTCTCATTCTTGTCTCAGTTCTCTCTACCGAGCGGTGAGTGTCCATAGTGCTCTGTGTATCGATTTCTTCCGTGCTCTTACTGCCTTTACTGCCAAAAATGCCTCCCAAAAGACGAGCCGAAAAAACTTCTTCCAACGATTGTGATCCTACTGGAGTTGCTGCTCTGACTTCAGCACTCGACAGCTGTATTTCTGCCGAATCAGAAGCAAAGAAGCCTTCCCTGCCTCCTCACGTCTTGCTACTCCTGAAGACGTGCGCTGTTGTCATCAAGAAACTATCAGATATACATTCCACTCAGTCCCCCACCGTCGAATTAATCCAGCACGAAATTGAAGAGGACAAAAGACTCCGATCTATTGTCATCGAAAAGGCTCCAGAACATCCGGATCCTACTGCTCTCCCTTCTTCACAAACAGCTCATGACAACGCTCTGGTTCTCTCGCTACTCGACGCAGCTGGCGTAGCTGTTCACGGACTGGCCCATTTTCGGATGGGTATCAATCACAACTCTAATGGGCGACCGGCCTCCAGACCGCTGAAGGTCATTCTTCCAGCGAAGTCACTTCAGCGGCAACTTCTCGCACGTGCCTCTTCACTTCGGAATGACAACCGCTTCAGAAACATTTTCATTCGGCCAAGTCTGACCAAAGAAATGCGAGAGAAGGAGTTCTTGCTTCGGCAAGAGAAAAGAAGACTAGTGTCCGAGGGGAAAGACGTCGTTGTCTACAATGGAGAAGTGATACCAAGAGCAGAAGCCGACGCTATTCGTCGTTCGAGGCTGCAAACTGTTAGACCTTTATCTTCTTTCCCGTCAAACTAAGATCATGTCCGGGTAAGAATTCTCTCAAGTTCTTCTATTTTAACATGCGCTCTATATGTAATAAACTAGCAGCCTTCCGAATTTTTCTAGAAGCTGAGCAGCCAGATATTGTAACGTTGTCCGAAACTTGGCTCCATGGTAGGATTAAGGATTGTGAAATTGTTGGAGATCTCCCTTATGTTGTTGTGAGAACGGACCGTGACTCTAGAGGCGGTGGTGTTTGCATTGTTATTCGTGATGTATACTCTTTTACTAAGCCAGCAATAGATTTCTCTCGTACAGAAGTCATAGCCATCGATGTTCTTATTTCAATTTGTTTTCTACGAATTGTTGTGTGTTACCGTCCACCCAGTTATAGTTCCGATCAGACAAGAGTTTTTTGTGATTTTCTATCCGACCTTTTCTCAACATCTAATCATCCCTTCTTCCTGGTGGGCGATTTCAATTCTGATTCCCTGAGTCCTCCTGTTAGTCTTTCCGATAATATAATTCATTCTCTGATTTCCTCCTTCAACCTCTCGTTTCTGTGCCGCCTCCCAACGCGCCAAAACCGATCACTTGACTGGTTCGTTACATCTCATCCTTTTCTTTTCTCCGAGTCCCGTATTATTCCCTCATTTCCGTCTTGTGATCATTTAGGATTCGATACCAATATACATATATGCTTGGACCGTATCGACGTTGAACATGTTCCAGACTATTCTCGAACTGATTTTTCTGCTTTGAATGATTACTTGTCCTCTATAGATTGGGAAGCTGCTTTCGATATGTTCTTTTGTGTAGATGACCTTTACTCTCGCTTCCTACTATTCCTCCACCACGCTCTGTCCTTGTATGTTCTAATGAAGGCCCCTCGCTCGTCTTTCTCTGCCTATCCACCCCATATTCGTAGCTTGATCTCTTATCGAGATGCACTATTTCGCAATATTCGTTACCCACTTGTTCGAAAACTGTATGAAAAAGCTAGTTGTGATCTACTTAAACAAATCAACAAGTGGAATAAGCACTGCCTCAAGAAAAGGCTCACATCCTCTCGTAATTTGTACCGGCATATCTCTTCTCTCACACGTCCCAAACCCAATCCTCCTCGTTTTCTCATTGATCGAAATGGTTCTGTTTTGACTGACTCTCAAAGTAAATGTGACTTTGCCTCTTCCTTTACCCATGATGACGGTTTGTTACCCCGCCCCGCTGGAGATCCCATTCTTCCACAAGCTAATCTAAGTATCTTTCTTCCGTATACTGTTTCACGTGCTTTGTCTAAATTGAAATACACGGGTAGTACCGGTGCCGATGGAATTCCTCAGCTTGTGTTCAAAATGTGTCATTCTTCGCTTTCGGTTCCTCTATCCCACATATACAACTTCTGTCTTATCACATCTTCGACTCCTGCTATTTGGAAGCATTCTTTTGTGACCGCAATTCCTAAACAAGGCAAAGAACCCTCGTCTTCTTCTTCCTATAGGCCCATATCGATATTGTCCCCTGCATCGAAGACAATAGAGCGCCTACTTCGTAAGACTATTATAGAGCATCTAGAAAGATTCGATGTGTTGTCTAATTATCAGCACGGTTTTCGAGAGAAGGCTTCTGTTGTCACCAATTTATTGATGTGTGAGGAAGACTGGACGAGAGCGCTAGGGAGTGGACTTTCCACCGATGTCATATATCTCGATTTTTCTCGAGCTTTCGATACAATTAGTATTCCTAAGCTTCTCTACAAGTGTAGACATTATGGTATACCATCTCAATTGTTATTGTTTCTGGAATCCTTCTTGACAGATCGCACTTTTTCAGTTCGCATTGGTAGGACTCGTTCTCCTCAATTTAATGTGACATCAGGGGTTCCCCAGGGTTCTGTCCTTGGACCCCTGCTATTCATCTTATACATAACTGACTTGAACCATGTACTAGCTCAATTCCCTAATGTGCATTTCCAAGCATTTGCCGATGATATTAAAGTGTATGTGTCTTATAACAAAGATACCTTTTTAGAGCGAAGTCAAGAACTACAACTTGCACTCGATGCTATTACTGTTTGGTGTGAATGTAATCAACTCTCCTTGTCTCCCAGTAAAACTCTTCATCTGCATATAGGGTACCAATCTCTCATCGCCTCCTATTCAATCTGCCATGTTCTGTTATCACGTGTCAACCAAGTTCGCGACCTGGAAGTACAAGTTGTCTCATCATTGCGCAGAGGCCCAGCTGTTGAAGATCGAGTGAGCAAAGCAACGGCAGCCATGTATTCACTCCTCCGTGCTGTTCCCATCAACGACCCAGTTATTCTACTCAAATGCTTTTCCACATATATACTTCCTCATCTAGAATTTGCATCTTGCTTCTGGAATCCATATTATAAAAAAGACTGCAAAATTATCGAGAAAGTACTTGAAGCTTTTACTCGTATACTACCGATGCTTTCCTAATCCTGATTATCCACGTGCACTTCCTTCTTATTCTTGTCGATTGGCTAACCTAGGTCTTTCTTCCTTGATAGACAGGCGGAAAGTCGCGGATCTTATGATGGGTTGGAAAATTTACAACAATAGTTCCATTGTCGCGAAGGAAAAGTTCTTCAAATGGGTTCCGATTACACGGACAAATGTTAACGGTTTGTATGTCGAAGCAACACAGAATACGGCTCGTTTCCATTGTTTCTCATTAAGGGTAGCACGTATGTTCACTAGATTATCGAGAGATGTGTTGAATGTTCCGAGTGAACACGTTTTTTAAAAAAGCTGTCATCAATATCATTGATACACTTTAGTCTTTCCGTTTCGAATCAGCAGACATATGGATGTAATTATTAGACACTACATATGACGCGCTCTGTAATAAATTGTTACAAGAATTGTCTTAGATTTCTTTTCTTTTTTTTCTTTGCTTCTTAAAGTCACCATTGTTATCTGTGGTTTTTGAATGTTTGTTTTTGCACTGACAAGTGTAGATAAAATATATATATATTTCGCTATAGATTGAACCCAACCGCCTCTCTGATTACTAGAAATACTAAAGTACCAAGTTAACGTTCATATCTCGGGGCAATCGTGCTCTATGAAAGCGAAAATCATTCTATTTTCTGAGTCATTCATCCTAAAATACTTCTTATATTTTCGTAATGAGAACATCTTGAAAGATCTTCTTTGAAAAAAAGCTAACTGATTGATTTCTGGAAAATCAAGTTTTCCTTTTTTTTCGAGCAGGTTTTGTGATAGAAAGTTCAAATAACATCTTATTCTTTTTTCTCGCTTGAGGCTGGCTATAGTGAACAGACGGAAGAACCAAGTTTGCAGGAACTCATGAAAAAACCGGTTACTGGAACCGAACCCACTTCTTCGTTTATCGAGCGATGCTATCAACCACCTACCATTGCTAACTAATTCTGGTTTTTTCGAAGAACTTTTGACCGAAAAAAACTCAAAATATAATCACCGTCCTCTTCTGAATTTCCAAGAGCCGCTTCCTACTGAGACGGTGAAGTATACCGAGAACTTGGAAGGGAACTTTTTCGCGTATTCCAGTAGTTCATCCCTCAACAGTCAAAAAACAAATTGAATGAAAATGCATTGAAGTAATTTATTTTATGATGAGATTGACCGAGAATTATTTAAAAATAATCTCATGGAACAATGAAGCTTCATATTCTTTTTTTTGTTGATAACAAATCATTTGATTTTAGTTGAATTAAATCTGAATTTCATGGTAACAAGTTTTGAATAACACATCGCTTTCAGGCTAAAAGTAAAAGCGGCTACAGTTTCTCTATTCAAACGAGTTTTGAAACTCAACTCTCTCGCTTTTTCTCTCTCTATCTCTTACTCTTTTTAAACGACGGAAACACTCAGAACAATTGATTCACCCTAAATTCGATGATTTCATTGACGAAGAATTGAATGAACTGACATTAGAATGACGTCATCCTCTGATTGATTGGCGTATAGAAGGCGCATTCTGACTTTGTTTTCGGAATCGTTATCTTCCAAGTGCCGCTTAATTATCTATATAAAAAAAATCTCCATTTCAAGATAGATGATCGTCTTTTTATGGAACTTTTTGTTTCTTTTTCAACTTACTTCTTTCTCATCTCTGTCGTCTGGAATGATTTTTTCTCTTTCCAATTGAAATCATACTTTCCCGAAAAATTCCGAGAAAAATTAAGTGAAAAGAGATAACCTTGATCATAGGAGTGATGCCAGTCCCTCCAACTAGCATATTTATCTCTTCGAAGGTTCTTTTCCTGTTCAGCTCTTTTCCTATTTTTATGAGAAAAGTACTCAACATGTCCACGGGGGCCGGAGAATCTTATCTGAACAAATGGTGTGACGGAGCTATAACTTATCCTCTAAGGTTTCAAAAAGTAACAATTTTATTTCAACGCTTAACTCAAAGGTTTTTTCCTTAATCCGCACTGTGGTCAAATGCCCCATCCAGAAAAGGCCAATGATACGAACTTCCTGTTCGCTTGCTTTCTCTAATTCCTTAACAAGCTCTCGGTTTCCCTCGTATGTCTGCCGTTCCTTCATGATTAGTCTTTCTGATCAACCCGCTTGTTCGTTGAATGGTAAGAAACAGCCTGTCTACCCCCTAGGTCACGAAACTTGTAGGACTATTAACACATGCTTTTCTGCTGGAGTTTTTCAGAGAATTCAGAGTATAAGTAGCCCAAAAGGGATAATTATAGCTTTAGACACGGGTGAAATGATCGGGCGTGGCAGAATGGTAGTGTGTTCAACTATTGTGCGACGAGTCCCGAGTTCGACTCCCATCCTGGACAGATCCACCCAAACCAAGGGGCTTAAGAAATTTTGGTAGTGCTCATGCACGAATCTAACTCTCCCCACTGCTGCTATTCACACTAGTGATCTAGCGGGCAGCCACTGGTTCTACCAGGATAAGTCTGACCTGCATCTCAGGGGAGCGCGTACCCTGCCGCGAGGCGGGAACAAGCGCGAGGAAGATTATTATTTACACGGGTGAAATGACAATGTATACACAAGTCAATTACAACTTTTACAATAATAATGTAAAGATAAAAACCTTCAACAAAAAAAAACAGATTCAAATGTAAATTTTGATCAAATGATAATTCCTTATTGTATCTATTGGTTTACTCTTAATTACAGTACCTGCATCTATAGATTGGTGGTAAGTTACCGTATCTCCCGGTAAGTCTTTGATCACCTTATCTCCTGGCCTGAGAGAGTGTATGTGAGCCGAGAAAGCATCGCGTGTCGTTTGATGATGAACTCAACGTATCCCTCCACATCTTCGGGAGAGACTGGGGAGTAACTGCGATATCTCAGCTTACGGTTGTGCTGAAACCATTTCTTGATAGACTCGGAAACGGACGATGGATTGTGGTATGTTGAGCTAAAGCTCAGGAGAAACAGTATCAACCACATGAGCGGATATGTAATGGTGGTTGGTATTTTCAATCTTCTTTCGCTTGTGGCTTGAATCAGGGTGGTGAATTTCATTTCCTACTCATGGAAGAATTCTGCTATTTCGCTAGCAAGTGCCGTTCCTCTGTTATAATTAGTTCATTTTTCTCTGAAAAGTTACGCTTATGAGTGAAAATGAGCTAAGTGAAGCAATAAAGTTTACATAGATACGGATTAGATCCTCTTATGCTAGATATAAAAAGTCACATCTTTTGCGTGCTAAAGATGGTCAGCTTCTGTGCACTTCCAGTGGAAATTGGAAGGAGGAAACGAAGAGAAGAAAAAGAGAGAGAGAAAATTTTTGAGTGAGGGCTTATCGTCTTCTGAGCCTGCAAAAGGAAGCCTCGTTATCTCGCCCGGAGAACACCATCGGGCAAACAACAACAACAGCTTTTGTGAACTCATTGTAAAACCTTTTCACTTCTTAGCATTGACCAACGGATGATTATCATTAAAGCTAAAACACATCTATCTTAAAATTCATAGAATGTTGCAACCTAAATTGTATACAGTATTCGCACGATTAGTGCGCCAGATAGGCTAGGGCATCAAGATCAAGACAGGCGAGAGTACGTTAGAGATGCCAAGACGAAGCTCTCAGACTGTAGAGCCGATAAATCTCTCAAGTTACCATAGCATAGAGAATGACGTGGTTCCCTGGCGGGACCTCGAGGACCGTGTCCATTTGCGGAAACTTGAATCGGAACTTGGAGACATTGTGCGTGAGCGGAGTGACCGATTCCAGAACGGCAGCGGGGGGCTCTTCCCGGCAATTCAGAACAACCGGTGGCTGCAATCAAGGGTCTCGTCTCAATATGGTACGGGAACCCACCATAGGCTTCCTGAAATACTTTTTACCAAGGAATATAAACATAGGTTGAGTATTAACCACCGTTTGAACACTCTATGAAAAAAGGGTAAAAACGCCAGTAAAATAGAATGCGAACACGAGTATCTGAATACTGTATCTGAATACAGTATCTGAATACTTTGTGCTACAAAAAGACTGTATTGGGTGCCACATACAGTATCTGAATACTTTGTGCTACAAAAAGACTGTATTGGGTGCCACATACAGTATCTGAATACTTTGTGCTACAAAAAGACTGTATTGGGTGCCACATACAATTTATTCTCCAGATTACAATCTTTTCATGAAATTTTTGTTTGGGGCTGGCTATACCAAGAAACTTGAGATTAAGCTTTCAAGTGGACGGTAGCGTTTTGTCACTACAAAGTTTGAATAAAAATCAGGAGTTAAATATTTACCGGGCCATCTATGTTAGCACATACATGTTCACGCCGATGATCTACATTCTCTTCTTCTTCCGTTAGATTTTGCTATTACTCTACTTCTCATTCCACTCTTTTTGCCACAAGCGATCATTTTTCAACTCTCTACAAACATGCTCAAAACCGGTTTCGGCTCTTATTACTACGTCTTGTCTTGCAGACATTGGCACGATACTTTTTACATTAAGTTTTTTAATAGGGTCTCGTTAGCCTAAGCTGTTCAGCCTCGTTAGCGTGAACTTCTCCTAAGCCTAAGAGTTTTTTTAAATTGTAACTTTTCTTTCAAGAACCGGAGTCCCTGATGCTCAAAATGATAATCTATAAAGAAAATTTTAGAAACCGTATCGTTAAAAGCCAATTTATCGTCTAGTATTCCAATGTCTGCAAGACAAGACGCAGGGTACGCCCATCAGGGAATAAGAGTCCCGGTTTCATTTAACGCCTGATATCAAGTGAAAAAAATCTTCACTTTCTTGGTTAAGAGATGACTCCACCACGATCTAGTCGTTCGATAGAGAAGAGCGAGCACAAGGCAACCAGTCGAACCTTCAAAGTCAATATTATCCATAATTATTGTTCTAGAGCATCGACTCTTCGACTGAGAATCGCTATTTTACGATCAGAAGACAATCCACGTCGAGGCCAATTAATAGATAACTTCAATAAGATTGTTCAAGAACCTGTCTCATTTTAATGATGGAGCGTATCTAGTACGGCAAACAATAAAATGCCCCAGTTATAATGTTTTCCACGTGTGATCTGCCCAGAACCTATTAATTATGGTACTTTTCCAGTTCGAAGTTGGCTCCACCCCCTCTCCCCCTCGAGGGGCGGAGTCACGAATTTAGCGCTAAAATTCTATCGTCGCAGAGAAAGAGGGAAATTTTACGCCAAAATTCACCTCAGCCGCACAGCCTGCTTAGTGTAAACTATTACTAAGCCTAAGCGGGAGAGGGATGAGAAAGAATGAAAATGAGAGAACAGGAGCATCATTGTGCATCAAAATGCAACATAACGCGTCCCAAGAAAATGGGGAGGAGCCTACGTCGAACTGGAAAAGTGCCTTAATAAAGGACTCAGGACAGAGCAGATTGTACATTCCTTTGTCGCCCGAACCCTCAGTGATTTATATATATATTTTATCTGCATCCGAGAATGCGCATTGGTAATCAAACATCATAGGCAATAAATTTGTTTGGAAAAAAAAGACAATTGAGAGCTATGGCATATGAAGGCTAGATACTTCATTAAATGCGAAACACTATTCTATTTACAGACAATTTTTTTACGGAAAGCTTTGAGAGACTTTTCCCGAAGAAGATCAATAGGTAACTTGCTAAATATTCGAGAAACTCGCAAAGAGAAGCTGTAGTACCTAGCAGTGTTACGAGTTTTTTCAACTTGAATACCACTAGGATTAGTTCTTGTACAACGTCCTTCTTTAAATATGCGGTTTCTATCAATTATGGACTGGTTCTGCATAATCTTCCAACCCATGACAACGTCGTTTTGATATCTCCTATCGGCCAAGTTTGTTAGGCCTAGACATCTTAGCCTAGTTTCATAAGACGGAAGAGCCTGAGGGTACATTTTGTTCGGAAAAGAACGATAATAGTATACAATGCGTGTAAAAATTCTCTGAACATTTTCTACCGTTGTCGAATCTTTCGAGTAGTGAGGATTCCAAAGCGTCGAAGCAAAGTCTAGGTGAGGCATTACATAAATTTTAAAACATTTGACCAATATAGATGAATCATGGACAGAGATGGCTCTAAGAAATGAGAACATAGCCTTTCGAGCTTTGGCCACCCTATCAAGTACAGTGTCATTACGACGTAGGGATGCGGCCAATTGGATGCCCAAATCACGCACTTGTGGTACTCTGTCGATCGATATCTGATTGATGACATATGTAGTAGACGGATTACTGGAACCAATATGTAAATGGAAGGACTTAGACGGTGAAAGAGTCAACTGATTGGAAAGGCACCAGTTATGAACCCAGTCAAGAGCTTCTTGTAGTTCTTCTTTTTTCTCGTTCATATCTCCCTTGTTATAAGAGACATATAATTTAATATCATCGGCATAAGCCTTTAATATCATCGGCATAAGATCGGCATAAGAACTTCACATTCGGAAAACAATCGAGAACATCATTAATGTCGGCGATATATAAAGTAAACAGAAAAGGACCTAGTACAGAGCCTTGAGGAACTCCGGAGTTCACTGGCAGTGATTTCGAAAACGATTTACCTATTCGAACCGAAAAACTACGCTCCGTCAGAAATGATTGTAACCAGGAAAGCAATGGATCGTTGATGCCGTAATATTTGCATTTGTGGAGGAGTTTCGGAATACTTATGGAATCGAATGCCCTAGAAAAGTCTAAATAAATAACATCCGTACACTGGCCGATTGATAAAGCATTATTCCAATCATCGTCACAAACTAAGAGATTAGTGACAACAGATGCACCGCACCTACTCTGAATCCATGTTGGTTACTAGGGATTATGTTGTTTTTCGTGCAATGATCAACAAGAATGTCTCGAACTAGGCGTTCCATAGTTTTAGAGGCTGGAGAAAGAATGGAAATGGGACGATAAGATGAAGAAAAACTAGGATCTTTACCAGGTTTCGGAATTGCAGAAATGAAGGAATGCTTCCATATTTTGGGAGTAGATTGGAGCATGATGCACATGTTATAAATGTGCGTCAGGGGGAGACACAGTGATGAGGCACATTTCTTAAACATTATCTGAGGAATATCATCACTACCTGTACTACCAGTAGATTTAAGTTTCATAAGTTGCCTAAGAACAACATGCGGTAAGAAAACTTCTAAATTCGAAAGAGGAGGGAAAGGCCTATCAGGGAAAGAAGGAGTAACTGTGTCAGCCGTTATGAAAGAAGAGGCAAATTCACTTGCAAGCATATCACACTTTTCAATTGTATCCGTTACCATAGTACCAGTAATATCGGTTAAAAATCTCGGTGGTCTTGGCTTCGGTTTAGTGAGAGATGAAATATGTCTAGTATAAAGATCACGAGATCGCTTCAATTTGGTTTTTTCGGCATAATGTTTCCATCTACGCATCTTATGAAGGAGTTTCACACTTGCCTTTTTATAAAGAGCCAGCGATGCTGGTTTATCTATCTTACCGAACAGTCTATTTCTATAAGCAATCAATTTCATGATATGCAGAGGATAAGAACAATGAAAATCTCGTGGGGTGCGTAAAGGAACGAAACGAGATATAGCACTGGTAACAATAGTCGTGAAACGGGAGTATAAATCATCACAAGAGGTAAAACTATCGAACTCGTACTCCCAGTTGATGGTACTGAAAAATCGATTTATGAGGTCGTAGTTTGCTCTTGAATAATCACGAATGGGTGTAGAGATTGGTGACGAAGCGGATGTAGCTATATGGAAAGAAATACCACTATGGTCACAAGAGGGAAATGCAGGAATTATTTTCACATTTGTGAACATTTCTGGTGAAGAACTAAAAATCCAGTCTAAACAGCGACCAGCACGAGTTGGCTCACGACAAAGAAATACTAAATCAAAAGCGGAAATTATTTCATGAGTCTTCTTGTGATTAAATGAGTTGTCAACCACTAAGGCATCGCAGTTCATATCACCTATCACAAGCAGTGGATGATCATTGAAAGAAAATATATCCGAGAGTGAGTCACAGAAAGATTCTGTTTGAGCAGTGCTGTAATCGGGAGGGCGATAGAAAAGAACTAGACGAACTATTGATTTGGTGACTAGGAGATCAATAAATAATATCTCGTTCGGATGAAAGGAGATGCTAGATTCAATGAACGAAAGGTGATCACGTATAATTAAGGCAACACCACCTCCTCTACTATTACGATCACAACGAACTATTACATATGGTAATATGCCTATTATTTCATGATCGGGAATACTTTTCTTCAACCAAGTTTCCGTTAGCAAGACTATATCAGGTTTTTCATTCTCTAAATACATTCGAAAAACAGAAAGTTTATTGCATAGAGAACGAATATTATAATACGATACTTTCAAGAAAATATCAGTGGAGTGAAAATTACGAGTACGGACAGAACTAGGATTCGAATATATAGAACGGTGTGATGAAACATGACCTGGACATTTCGCTAGTTTGACGGCAAGGCTGCGTGGACTGTCGGATGAATAGATTGTCGAGGAACGGTGACTTCTGACGAGCGGAGGACTTGGACGTTTCTTGCTGATGACCCAGTCGACTTCGTTGATCTCACAGTGATGTTCTGACTTCCTTGGATTCGTTGATGGGAACAGGGTCGATTGGTATATGATTGACGAAGAGCGTCGACCTCGCGACGGGGCATAAGTCGGCCATTGTATATAACGACATCTTGACCCGCAGCTACCAGCTTTCTTTTCTCCTGACGAAGTTGATATTCCTGTTCGCGTTGAAACTTTGTTAAGCTCGGGCGGACGAATATATTCCTCAAGAGAGGGTTCTGGCGGAGAGAGCTCGATTTAGCGAGAAACTGTCTCTGATGCGTTTTAGTCGGGAAGGTGAGCTTGAGAACACGTGCATCGTTTGAATCATTCTTCCTAATTCCCATGCGGTAGTGAGCGACTCCTGCGATCGGTAGATCAAAAGCGTCGAGTAGAGTATGAATTATGCCTGAATCGTGGGCTATTTGAGCTGAAGCTGAAGCTTTCTTGTCGGCAATCTCTGGTGCGCGTTCTATTACCACTGAACGTAGCCTTTTTTCTTCCTCCATTTCATTCTTCACAGTTTCAATAACATTGCAGTTGTTTGTAGATTCCGAAATCATCTGCTTCATTACTAAAGAACATGACTTCAGCAAAAGAAGTATGTGATTCGGAATATTGGGATCCGTCGCCTCCTCTTCTTTGATGATACATTCGTCGAGAGAATTGAGAAGAGCTTAGCTAGCTAGAGACATTGGCCGATGAGACGGTTGATAAGGTGTACTGATAAATCAATATGGGAGCGATGAGTAAGCGTACCACTCTCTTCAAGAGCAGAGAGAACCAATGAGCAGATTTCGATCTAAGATTCCAGTAATTGCATAACTCGACAAGAGAAGGTTAAATGTACTTATTTGAAGCATTCCATAAATCTTCTCAACTATTTTTATGAAAGTTATTTAAAGAATAGAGCAGTGAACGAATAAGTTCAAACCAATGACGACTGCCTGCAGAATTCTTTTCGTGTGTTCTGAAAGTGAGTACCTCATTTGAACTTTGCATCCCGGGCCCATGATAATGAAACATGAATAATGATAATATACAACAAAGACCGAAAGTTATGAATGTATATCAACTGCTCCAGATACGAAAAAGCTGAGGAATCAAAATACAGTTATAAAAAGAGAACCTACAAATATTTAATAGTAATTAATCAGTTACTATCATTTGTTCCGGGGCATCAAAAATTAGGCTCTCGTATATGAATGGTCGATTCCGTTTTATGAAAGAAAAAAGACTTGAAGCCATATTTTATTTATTTTTTTATGAAATCGTGATGAAGCGATAGATTTTTCAAAAAAATTAAGAGCAAGCAATCTGTGAGGAATTAATTCTAAAATTGTCACTAGAGTAGATCAAAAAGCGAGAATAGATCAAAAATTTTTGTGAGGGAACTGTACGCTTTGGAGAGACGAAGTGCGTTCGATATAAAACTCATCGTTATATTTTCTTTCAACCTGTTGAAAAGTAAGAATTTGTTTCGAAAAAGGCATATTATCCGCTTTGTGGGTATAACGAACACCTGGAGTGGGTCCTTCAACTAAGTTCTGCTTCTTTTTTAGCTTAAACTGAATTAGTCAACGCGTTTTTCGAAACCGGAAAAAAGAGGGAAAGACTGCATAGTCTAATGTGTGAAAGAAAAGTGTTTGACTGACTGACTCAGCCAACCCTCCATGTTCTTTGTGGGTGAGATGGTTTTTGCCTCGCGACTTTTTGGCAAACAACTGAGGTAACAAATGATCTTCAAGGAAACTTTCGCTTTAGTTACTCATACCCAACCCATGGTCCAATACCAAAACGGAAAAACCACTGAAAATTTAACTCATTAAGGGCATAGTATTACGGTATATAATGCCTGCTATTGATACTCAAATTGTTCCGAACTGTGGCGCCTCACATGACCCGTCTGATCAATCATGATGATATGAAGAAAATATTGTGTTTTTGATTAACGGTTCATGAAAATGTATTGTAGAAAGACCGCGCAAGCCTTTTGCATCCTCTATTTCTCTGTCGGTAACAATTAAATTCAGAGATGGGAAAACTTTATTATTTTCAACCGGCAATACAATTGAGAAACTTTGTCCATCCGATAATCTTACCGTCAAATCAAAACGAATTTCAATAACCAAATCAAAAAAGTTTTAAAGACTGTCTTATACAAATGAAAGACTGTCTTATACAAATGCTTTTGAGCGATGCTATCAAACAAAATTCAAGAAAGTGTGAAGAAAGTGTAAAGTGTACATAACAGACAGGCAGAGCAGAAAGGCGCGAAGAGACAGCAGACAATGAGAGTCAATCTGCATTGCCTGCAGCTCTCGTCACACCACGAAAGCAATAACAACCTATTAACTTTGGTGGTCGAGACAATAAATTTGGCTACTTTGTAAACTAATCAACGGCGTGACCCAGCTCTCCTTCTGCTAACTGGCAGCCTACTTCCGGCCGAGTACAAGCAGAGTTTTTACGCATTCAGCAGAATCACACTTCTATGGAGCAGCATTTCCGAGAAGAAGCTGAATTTTTTTATCTTATCGGTAAAGCTTTTCCATTCCATAGTAAGACATGCAGTTGCAAACTGCTTTCGAAGTCCCAGTGATTTGTTCCTGCTTTCACAGGTTGAGAATGCATTAAAAAAAGTTTTTTAATTGTTTTTTACAGCTTCATCCTTTCTGTAATGAGGTTCTATTCGTAATGAGGCGCTCTCAGTAGCTAAGCATTCTGTGTAATCTTTTCAACTGTTCAAGATCACTAAACCACGATACATTCTCAAATCAAATCTTTCGCTTAGGTGCTTCCGGTGTTGCTGGGCGAGTTCCCGCCGGAATCTGCTTCAGCAGTGACGATGGAGCGCCTGCGCTCCGAATACGTGCCTGTTATCAAAGCGGAATTCCAACAACATTCAACTTGCCTTAAGTGAAGTACTAAGGCGTTTGTGCTCATCAACGATATGAATTCCATTGATATAAATTCTGTTTATCAAAAATTGCCTCAAAGATAAAAGTTACTTTTGTACAGAAGTTCTATTTTCATCCTTTGTGTTTGATTCATAGAGCTAGGCTTTTCTTTCAGCGAATGAATAGTTTGATATATGAATGTCATCCCTAGAAAGAAGAAGCCAAGAAATGGAAAATCAAAAATGACCCGGTTGTCTGATTACGTCTATTAACATATCGCCGTGAGTTTTTTTTTAACTACTCAATTAAGATTGATTCGATTTGAGAAGTTTTTTATATATATATAAGTGTAATGGTTGAATTTAATACGTCACTGACTAAGTATGATGACGCATTGCCAAATTCCGCTAAATAGCGGTATACAGACAAAGAAGAAGATGAAGAAAAAAAACTCCAAAAAGATCGAGGAGGTGGTTTAGATAACCCAAATTATTGAGTTGAAAAGAGCGACAATACGCGCCAGGTTCCCTATGCAGGGTTACGCATAATTATTGTAATTTGGTTCTTAACCGATTTCTCAGACGACAAAAAGCTTTTCGTTTCAGATTGAAAAGTTTTTACATTTTGAGAAGTACATAAAGATAAATTTTCATTCAAAACTAGTTTTTCGTTCTTGAATTACTGTCTTCAGAAGTTGTAGATATTTGAAAATCACGGAGGAAAGTTCCATGACTTTTCACACCACGACCTTTTGCACCGCGACAACTCGCACCCGGATTTCGGAGTATTTTTTCTCAAAGTCTCTAATTAAGTTGCTGGTCGTTGTATACAGTCTCGTACTAAGCCGTACGACCTTGTTAGTATAATCTTTACATAAATGCACAAATTCCAATGCAAAAAAAACATCTAACTTTTTCGATTTAGAAATTTAGGGTGTGAGTCTTCGTGGTGCGAAATATCGGGATACCACGGCGAAAAGGTACTTTGGGGAAAGATTGTCCCAAGCATTCTTCAGAGACGATTTCGGAACATCGACATTGTGGTGTACTTTAGCACAGACCTTTGCCTGCATGAATCTCCAGATAGCGTAGTCGAGGGAATTTAGGTCGGTAGAGCAGGTCGGCGAATCTTCTTACCATATGAAGCCCGGAAAATCGGTTGCGCATAATGTTTGCACACTTTTTGCAGTATGCGAAAAGAATCCATCCTGCTAATAGATAATATACTAATACTATTACCCAAAAAAATTTTGAGCGTTGAGTTTGACATTCTATTCGACAAAGTAAAGCGGTGAGTTGCCGATCAAGCTCATAGCTCCGAACAGAGCTGGGTGTTGGGCTCTTTCCACCAATCTTCCGTTCTGGTCAGTTTTCAGAGACGTACGAGCAAGTAGGCATAAATTCTGGCTGTTGTCCTCTTTTGCAACGGTGAAGATCTTCTCGTCCCTGAAGATGGTCATATTTTACTCGCCATCATTTATCCGTGGTGAGAGCTCTCGTGCTTTTTTACCCTTGCCTTATGATTTCGATCCGTCAGTATTGCACACTTTCTGCTACGGTAGGATGTGATTTCTAGAAGACCGTGAACAATTCTTCGGATCGAGCGAGGTGAAATCTTCATTAAAGTGGCCATCTCCATCGGGCTTCTCCTCGGATTGTATGCAACTTTTCGTCTGACCTTGTGTAAGTTTCCGGTTACAGTAGCGGTCCGTTTTCTACATCTGCCTGGTCGCTCATGGATCCGTTCAGTACTTTGCATTCGTTTTATTGCACGACACATGGTCGAAGGGCATACTCCGACCGTTCTGGCGATGTTCGGCTACATAGTTGTACTGTGCATATTGAGAATAGAATTACGCCGTCCTTTGGCTGCTACTATACTGTTCAAATTCTAATTACACAGTTTAAAGACATCGATGTCTGGCCAAGGCGAAAATTGATTGAACTATCCCAGCCATCTCGTCTCGAACCGGGAGCACGCGTTACAGCCACACCACGGGGAAACATTGCCATTCCGTGCGATAGTATTATTTGAAAGGGGTATACGCCTTGCTCTCCCAGTCACGCATGCTTATCAAGCGATTGCGTCATGAATGGAGCGTTACTCCAAAGTTCACGATTAAGACAGAAGAGAAACGGAAAATGGATGACAAATCTTCAACATTTAAATTACACAGTTTAAAGGCAGCGAAGAATTCCATCAAAACTTGAGAGAATGTTAATAGAAGACTACTCTTCTAATTTTTTTTTACTAACAGTTGCTTTTCTAGTACAACTTTAGTGCACATAAGGTCAAACATTTCTTGCAAAATTTGCTTAACCCTGTAGAGAGTAATATTTGACCGAAAAAACTTTTAAAAGCTTTTTATAAGCTGACCCAGCTGTCTGATTCATTTATTCACTTTAAGTACTCATGTCAACAAACTGTGAATTCCCTTCCGCTTGAGTTGTACTCCGTGATGATATCATCGGAAGTGAAGCACTTTACTCTCTCACTTACTCAGAAAATTCACATTCAAGCCTGAATTTCGCTGTTTTGTTTTCTTCGAAACAGGCAGGCACGCTCAGAAGCGCACTATGCGCTTTGTAAACGAATGCTTCAACAACTCGGCTAAGGTGTCATTGTTGGTTTAGGGTGAGAAAAGAAAGATGATTGCAGAGATGAAAATGAGAGAAGAGTAGGAAAGGGTTGTGATGGGCGAAGAAGTCTAGGGAAGAGAGGAGAGGAAAGGGAAATAGCTAGCTCAGAGGTAGAGTTTTAACGAGGGTTCAAAGTTAGAACATTCTAGGTGGTAAACATTTACTCATCAAGAAAAAAGAGAGCATGTTTGAACAAATATAGTTTTGAATTTATTTTGTCTCTATACTTATTTACTTTTTCTCACAATATTAAACAATATAGAACTAAATGTTTAAAAACATCACTAGCATTGACTTAGAGTACGACAGAGGAAACAAGAAAATAAAAAAAGAGAGTTATAAAAAAGAATCGAAGAGAAAGGTAAGAAAATTGAGGAAATGATTAAGCAAAAAATAGTATCGCAGAAATAGAGTAAGAGGGTTTGGAAAAGAGGTAGAGTAAGAGGGTTTGGAAAAGAGGTAGAGTAAGAGGGTTTGGAAAAGAGGTAGAGTAAGAGGGTTTGGAAAAGAGGTAGAGTAAGAGGGTTTGGAAAAGAGGTAGAAGTAAGAGGGTTTGGAAAAGAGGTAGAGTAAGAGGGTTTTGGAAAAGAGGTAGAGAAAGAGGGTTTGGAAAAGAGGTATAGTAAGAGGGTTTGGAAAAGAGGTAGAAAAAGAGGGTTTGGAAAAGAGGTGGGAAAAAGGTGAAACAAAACTGCAGAAAATTAGAAGAAGTTACAATGAAAAAATTTCGCTCTGAGAGTACAAATGTTTAACATAGTCTTTTCCAACACAAAATATTGATGTTGTTCGGAGTGTTTTTCGCCTGCACTGCCGCACTGTGCATAGCACAGAAGGTAAGTTTCTCTTCATAACCACTTTAAACCGTAATCACAAAATGAAATACAATAGTTCAGCAATAATTCAGCTCTGTATCAAAAGCCTGTGACATTGATTAAAGAAATAGAGGATAACTGAAAAGTTCCATTAGACGAAAATTTAATGGATGATTTCAAACTTTTTAACTTTTACTTTTTATTACGCGAAATAAATCACGTTAAAATACATAGATAAAACACATGCGGTTTTCTACATACAAGAGAGCGGATCTTTTATTTTAATTTTTGAATTTCGAGCCTCTGGTAGCCGTACGTCTAAAACAATGAAAAGTGCTTTTCTTCTGGGAACGAATAACTTTACCTAGAATAATCATATCAAGTGAATCGAAGTCATTCGTTTCTCTTCTATGGGCTAAGGTCGAAAGTCCAAGTTTGCGATTCCTCTGGGTATGAGAAGGCATGTAACTATAGGAGATATCATAGCATCGATTGTACCCTCGGCGAGTGTAATAATTCTGTTTTTTTTTCCAGTCCACATTTTTATACTTGCGTATTCATGATATATTCCAGAATTAGATTGTTATCAGAATGCATTACTTCACATTCAATTCTTTTTTTACACTTTTTGAAATTGGAATGGTTTCGGTTTTGAGCAAATAACTGTCCTCACATCTCACGGACCAGTCCACGGCTTCCACGTGGACTACGGCTCGAATCGCACCGAGCTGTACTATGGCTCTGGCGACATATTCCTTGGCGTGCCATTCGCTCAGCCACCCGTGGGAAATCTACGATTCAGAGTTCGTACTAAATCATATTCAACCAGGAAATTTTTTTTATTAGAAAAAGATCATTGAAGTAATAACTATTTTTTCCAAAAAAAAGGAAGATTGAATATTCTTTGTAACTTAAAATTAGAAAGCAGTGGTTTTTTGACCAAAATTTTACTAACTCACAAAGGGTAATGGATATTTTGGAGAAATTCTTTTCAAAATCTTTTCAAGACTCTCTTCACGCAACTACAAACACTCAGAGCAACATACTACTAATAAAAAAATAATATAAAAATATGTAAATTCAAACAAAATTATATAATATAGATGAAGAACAATGAGGTACTATAGGGACATGTATGAGCATAAATAATAATTAGGTAATTTCTGGTGAATGGAAGGGGTAGGGCTTCTGGAAAGAAATCTGATCTTAGTATTTCTCAAACTTCTGTTTTCTTGTTGTTTGAAAAAAAAAGTCCAAGTGGAACCTTAAACGCCAAAATAAAAGTGAAGACTATTTCCAGACTTTCAACGGCTGGTTTTTTTGAACTCACACTATAAGATGAGAAGCTTTTGTTTGTTCACAACAAGAGCCTCGACTGAATAGATCACCAGCTTGGCACTAATATCTTCAGTGCCGTCAAATTTGTTGGTAATAACCTTGTTTTCGCTCTTAAGTTACCACGTGCTTTGTGCAGCTTCTCTCCGGACGGTATCAATGCTACCACTTACCGGTTCGTTTAGCTACTTAATCATTCCTGACGTGGAGTGATTTAAAGTCTCTCGGATCGTATTCAAAGATACTTTTTTCCAATCAGTCTTTCGATTTTTGTATCATATACTAGTTTTTTTTTTACCAATAGAATGAAAGTTTTTTTATTAAGTACTCATACTGGAAACAATGCTTTGACTTTTTTAATCATTCAATTCTTTGAAGATCTTGATGTGATCTACTTTAATAGTGTACAATCCATCTTGTTACCGTTTTTCCAGTGCGTTACCAAGAAACGCGCAAGAGGTTGAATAGAGAGGTCTTCATGCTCCGCGATACTGAAGATGAAGCATTTGATTTTAATTTTACAGAAGTCCAAATCATGATTATAAATAATAATTTTTTTTAAAAAGTATGAAAACGATTGAGGTGGGGGAAGAAATTCGAGCCAGCGCAAACATGTCATACAGAGCTAATCTTATCATCAGCTGTGCCTTCGAGATAAAGACCAACATTGCATGACATTTTTTGGCCTTTTCAAATTTGGTCGGATGATTTGCAGTTTAAAACTAAGGCTTTGTTTCAAATACTGAATAAGTTAGAGAATAGAACGTCCTGTTGTGAAAAAAGTGAACAACTTGTCTAATAGCTCAACTTTGTGAAATGGGTAATGTATTGCTAAAACGCACTGAGGTTTAAAACTACATTCTCCTACGACACATGTACTTCAATCGCTATTTATATGAATTTTGAAGTTTTTATTACGCGGAGTCTTTTAAAACATCGCGTGGAAGGATTTATAAATCAAAAGGATATAGCTAAATTGCGGAGAAAGAACCGACAGTATATGGGTACAAGTACAAGTACATGGGTACAAGTACATTACATGGGTACAAGTACAGTATATAGGTACAAGTACATGTGTACTTGTACACAGGCACTTCGAGTTGGAAATGAAGAGTGAGGAGTCTTTACTTAGTAGCCTCTCAGGAGGATGAAAAAAGAGGAGAATGTACAAGAAACGTCATATACATATATTACTTACAGCGTGTCCTTTACAAAGCATATTTTACCAACAGGGGATCATGAAACTGGTTGAACCGAACGGCTGGGAAGAACCAAGTCCTCTTCAAATACTTGTATGACATCGAATGGACAGTGTTCCGTTTCCAAGACTATGAAATCATATACCCACTCTGACGGAATTTCCCGTATTTATACCACGACTCATCACCCCGGACGTCCTCGTTCTCACGCTAAAATGAGCTGTTAAGCATCGAGGGTGGCTATTATGGAAACATAGAAGAGCGTTTTTCTCATGTAGGACACACTCGTAAATGTTCACGACTCACCCTCATCATAAAAAAGGCTTTTGTCAAAACAATTGGAATAACTTTGTTATGCTGTAAACAATTGAATTTGTTACAAACAAAAACCTTTCGCAATTTATTTTAAACTACCTTCATCTAAATTTTTTTTAATTTTTCAAAAGAAAAACTCGAAATTCTATCGCCCAGTTTAATTTAAATTTTTTTTGATATTAATAATGAAAGTTAGTATTTTATACCACCTCCATGCTCTTTTTTTTCTTGAAGGGTATACAATGCAAGCGTTCTATATTATTTTTGAACATTAGGTCCATTTCCGCGGGATAGGTCTATGGTAGAATTATGTGGAAATGATTGTACATATTGTGAGTATGAAAGTTACATGCACTGACAAATTATATATATATATTTATTTATTTATAATTATTTCATCTACATCATACGATGCAAAAGCAAACACACATCACAATTTAAATTCGAGCACAAACATCGAATAAGAATACAAATAAATAAGAATACATACATATATATACTTTTGTTTCATTTGCTCTTCTAATTTTTTTAATTTTAAAAAAATATAGTTTTTTTTCTTCTGAAAACATTCCAGGAGAGGTATTGGGCGAAGTAGCTGTCTTCATTCAGGCCCAGTTGTCCTCAGCGTTCCCCGCCTGGGCCACGCAATCCAGACGATCCAGGGAGTGATGAGGACTGCCTTCATCTCAACATCTTCTCTCCCTCTGTCAGAATACAAAGCTCAGTTCATTTTAAAAAGTAAAGACTCAACCATTCAGAGACTGCTTAAAAGAGACTTTGCTTTTTTAAAAGAAAATTGAGCAACGCACACAAACCAGAGCACTTAAAATGCCCTCTGACATACAGGGTGGTCCATAAATAGTGTTACAAATTGGAATTGTTATACCTTTTTTCAAAACAGAGAAAATCTTCTCAAATTAACATATTTTATCAACAACATAAATGTCAACATTCACGCAAAAGTTCAGCTCAAACGATCTCCTTTTGCCCGAACTACAGCTCGAAGTCTCTTTGGGAACGCCTCCACCACTGTACGAAGGTATTCGACTCCGATGTTGTCCCATTCTGCCTGAAGGGCATTCTTCAGGGAATCAATATTTGGGTGGGAGCGAGAGTTTACCTTGGACTCCAAGTAGGCCCAAACGGAATAATCGAGCGGGTTCAGGTCGGGTGATGAGGCCGGCCATTCTGCTGTTGTGATGAAGCCGGGAAAATTTTCCTTGCACCACGTTTGAACCTTTTTAGCTTTGTGGGCTGGTGCTGAGTCTTGTTGAAAGGTCCATGTCCTCTGATTGAAATGCGATTGAGACCATGGATGGAGCACGTCTTGCAGAACATGTTTCAGATAGTATTCCGTGTCGATCTTGACGCCTTTCTCGACGAAAACAAGCGGTGTTTTTCCTGTTGCGCAGATCCCCGCCCAGACCATGACTTGAGTTGGATATGCACTGCGTTGGACCGTTCTACCCTTGCTATCGGCTTGCTCTGCGTCCTTCGCAAGCACTCTGACGTTTTGGGAGTTGTGGACTTCTTCCACGGTGAACAGCTTTTCGTCAGAGAACACCATATTGAAATGTTCGCCTTGTTGCGTACGACGAAGAAGGTCGCGACATCTTTTGACTCTTTCCGACTTGTTGCGAGCCGACAGAGAAGCGGCCTTCCGTGTACGATACGACCTGAGTCCCAGCTCCTCCGTGACTATTCGTCCCAATGAAGTTCGGCTCATCGGGAGCTGCTGCGCCATCTGTCTGATGCTTCGTCGTGCATTTCGGTTGATCCGACTCCGAACGGTTTCGATGAGTTGTGTCGTGCGAGCAGTGCGAGGACGACCTCGCCTTGGACGGTCCAAAGATGTGCCAAGCTCCTCGAATCGTTTGATCGCTCGATACACTGTCATGCGAGGCAGGCGAAGCGTTTCAGCAATGCGAGCAGGGGCGTGGCCAAGAGTGTGTAGGCGAATGATCGCAGTTCGCAAGCGATTCGACGCTGTCATTACCCTAAACATCGATGGATTCAATCGAAACTCACTTGACACGTATAAAAAATTACGGGGAATCGGAAAAAACAAGAAAAGTGACCGCTACGTGCGGTCACTTCCTCAGGAAATGTTCTCAAACATTTGTAACACTATTTATGAACCACCCTGTAGTGATAGGTTTCGAGACGGGTTTATGCAGTTATTGAGCCGGTCGATGCACTCTTCTGGAAAACGTAAGCCAGACCCATTTTCTCCCTCTCTAAAACTAGAAGTCAAGAAATAAACATCACTTACTCAGGACTTTTATGACTTATTGAGAGCTTATTGAGATATGACTTATTGACTTTGTGTGAGGTTCGGTCGGGCTTCATTAAAAGCGTTGATTATGCCCAGAGCAAAACGATTCATGAATAGCAGTGTAATTTGTTTTTCATATAATGACTCGTTTAGTTTGAAATGGTTTAGTTGTATGGTTGTTCCATAAGATGTTTCACAAGCATGAGAGACACTGCAGGTTTCCCCCTCCGGCGGACTTTTCCCC
>OZ057404.1:10146691-10216049 GCA_964056735.1 Allodiplogaster pararmata
AGCGGTGAGCATTTTTTTCCGCTCTCATATTGATTTATTGACCCTGCCTTTAACTTGACCCAGTTCTTTCCATTCTTTCCTAAGTAAACGTCGTCATCTTCCATGGGTGGAAAGCGTTCTCCGGCTGTTCCTCCTTCTTGCCCGAGATGTCCAATGTACGAGAAGAAGATTGAAGAGTTGATGGAGAAGATGATAAGGTTGGAAAGTGTGGTGGAGGAACTCGTTTCCCGCCTGCCTCCTCTTGACTCATCGCTTTCTCATCCAGCGCCCCTCAGTCAATCCTCTCAGTTGCCTTCTCTGCTATCCATCCCACCGCATATCCTCGCCTACGATGCCGCGGTAAGAGCTATGACAGTCGACAAGAACATGATAGAAACTAAGGCCGAGAACATAGTCTGCCTTGGTATCCCAGAACAAGACAACGATGAGGCAACAGATGCGGCTGATCAAGTATTTCTTTCAGCGCTTTCCCGGGATGTCGGAATACCGCAGATTGGAACTGCTCGTTTTAGACGGTTTGGTGACCCAGCAAAAAAGCGGCGCATTCTCAAAGTCTTCCTTGAGTCTGCTCCCCTTAGAAACGAAGCTCTGATGAAGATCAGAAAAAGCCGCCCTCCTTGCCTCTCCAAGTTCCCGCACAGTTACATTCGGGAAGACCTAACTCGCGAAGGACTCCAACTTGAGCGTGAAGTCAAAAGAATCGCCAAGGAAAGAAATCAGACTCCCGATGGGCAGAAATGGAAAGTCGTCGGAACGTGTCTGCTGCCGGTCCGAACAACTTCGTATTCACAGCCAAGGCCATCCTCCACGTCTAGAAATGCGGACACTCCCTGTCCGTCAGTTTCCAAGGTCCTTTCTCCGTCAGTAAATCGTCCTCTGGTGGTCTTGACTTCACCTGCGAATCCTGTGACTGTCTCTTCTTCGCCAAATAATCGCCGATCTTCTCGGAATGTAACGATGAGACGTTAGGTGAGTGGCGGTGTTCTTTCTAGTCCTGACCCTCCTAGTCCCCCACATTTTTCACATAGTTTAAGTATCAACTGCATCTTTTTTAATGCTCGATCACTTCGTAATAAGCTGTATAATCTATCTTGTAATAAGCTGTATAATCTATCTTTTCTGTTGAGTTCTCTTTCATATGATGTAATAGCTATATGTGAGACCTGGCTTACGGGCCAAGATAATGATTCCTTGGTACTCAACAATTCTGATTATCATATTTTTCGTTGTGATAGAGATCGTTCAATGAAAGGAGGTGGCGCAGCTATCCTTGTATCGAACCGTATTCCTTGCTCATTCTTTTCCACTTGCTCTGATGACGGCTTCGAAGCTGTCACCATAGACCTTTTTCCGTCTGTGTCTTCCACAGTATCGACTCGACTGAGATATATTTGTGCGTATCGATCTCCTTCTTGCCCTGACTCTTCCCTCTCAAAGCTATTGTCTTATTTCTCAGAGCTAGTTTGTTGTGACACATTGAGTCCTAAGCCCGCAATAATCGTTGGTGACTTCAATTTCCCTTTCATAGATTGGGCCACTCTTATATCGCACAGAAGTGGACAGGATGAAATGTTTCTCGAATTCATGAGCGATAACTTCTTTACGCAGTATGTTGATACCCCCCCCCACTCGAAACGACAATACTCTTGACCTGTTATTCTCGAATGTACCTATTATTGCCGATTGTAAAGTTATAGGTCGTTTCCATAGTAGCGACCACAATGCAGTTACTTTTGAGCTGTCATTTACAGTCAATACCAGATCGGTTCCATCAGCTTTCAAACTGTTCACTAAAGCCAACTGGCTGTCTATTGAAAGTGAACTAGTCTTTCATGATTGGACTCTAATGCTTTCTTTGATGAATGTTGAGTCTGCAAACAATTATCTTGTTTCTTTCATAGGCTCGCTTATTGAGAGCTACGTTCCCTTGGTAGACCGTAAAGACCCATCATTTCGCTACCCAAAGGTTCTTCGTGAAATGTACTCTAAGCTGCAACGTATCTCTAAGAAATCTCCTTATTCTCATTTTTGTATAAGGAAATCTGCTGAATTCGATAAGATGTTGCATAGCTTTGAATATGATCAGGAAGCTAAACTTATACTGCGAGGAAATCAAAAGTCCTTTTTCGCTGCCTGTAGAAATCGTTTAAGTATGAATGTCAACCTAGCCATTCCTACTCTGTTAGATAATCAGAGGCAAGAGATAATATTGTCATCGGATAAGGCGAATGCCTTTTCTGAATACTTCGCTTCCGTGTTTTCCGAACCTATCCATGGTCCATTAAGAAATCCATCCTGCACTAGAGTAATTGAGAGAATGAGTGTTGATTGTATTACTGAGGAAATGGTTTTGAAAGCCCTTTCATCTCTTTCAGCCAAATGCAATACCTCTCCCGACGGGATACCAAATATCCTTTTGAAGAAATGTAGATTCGCTCTTGTGAAACCTTTATGCATTTTATTCAATAACAGTCTGCTTTCTGGCTCAGTGCCTTCTATTTGGAAGCGATCAATTGTTAAACCAGTACACAATACTGGTTCTCGCAATCTGTTAAATAATTACAGACCTATATCGTTATGTTGCTCGTTATCCAAGATTATGGAAAAAATCGTTTTCGCCTTAGTTTATTCGTATTTAGAAGAATCAAAGCTATTGTCTCCATATCAAGCAGTTTTTAGAGCGAGAAAGTCTACCGTAACATCTTTGGTAGAATCTCATTCTTTTCTTGTTGATTCTTTGGCTCAAGGGTTTTCAGTTGATGTTATTTTCCTCGATATTCGTAAAGCGTTCGATACTGTAGATCATAGGCTGCTTTTATATCAGGTTCATTCGTTCGGTATCTCCTCTAATATTGTCAATTGGCTTAGTAGCTATTTAAGTAATCGAACTCAATCAGTCTTAATCGATAATGTGCTATCTCAGCCAATGCCTGTTATTTCAGGTGTGCCTCAAGGCTCTTCCCTTGGTCCTTTACTATTCCTTATGTATATTGATTCAGTGAAGGAAGCGATACCTCCTAACCTTCGATTCGGTTTGTATGCAGACGATATAAAAATTATGGGTCGTGTTCCCTCTTCTAGCCATGATATCGCTCTTGATCTTGTTACCGCTTGGTGTTCGGAATGGAACTTGTCTTTGTCGACATCTAAATGCAGTGTTTTGCATTTAGGACCCCGAAATCCTTCTGTTGTATACCGTATAAATGGTCTCCCCTTAACTGTTGACGAGATAACTAAAGATCTTGGTGTCACTATTTCCGATGAATTCTCGTACAAACACCATATCGTCGATAAGTGTAAGAGAGCTTCCGCTGTTGTCAACATGTTATTTAAAGCTTTTAAATCCCCTTCCATTTCTCTGTTGACATCTGCTTTTGAAATCTATGTCCGACCCATTATCGAATACGCAAGTGAGTTGTGGAATCCATCTTCCTCGGGCCTTGTTAAGTTGGTTGAGAAAGTCCAACGCTCTTTCACGAGGAGAGTACTAGGAAGAGTCCGTCACCCTAAGCTTCCGTATTCCCAGAGGCTTTCAATGCTAGGCCTTCAGAGCCTCGAGTACCGTCGTGCTATCTCTGATCTACTTTTTATTCATAAATGTTTACATAACAGCTTAGACATAGACACTGATCATTTATACGAAATCTCGGCTGTTCAGCGTTTCACTCGGCATTCGCATCCTCTAAGACTTATTCCTCCTCACCGCATCAATAAGACCTCTTTATCGACATGTGTTTCCCGTCAAATTTCTGTTTGGAACTCTCTTCCATTTGATGTTATCAACGAAGCTAGTAGCCTTAAATTTAGAAAACAACTTCTTTCGTTGCCTTTGAATGTGATTGTGCCAGTTAGTCTTGTTTCTGATACTTAATTAAGACTTGTTATTTTTCATCATTATCACAGCCCCCCTTTTTTCCCCTTTACACACCGCCACTAAGCTTTATGTGTAATGTAGTCCATGCATACCTCTGTTTATTTGTAATTTGCTTTTGTCTTAAATACCTACATGCTTGGAATAAAGAATGAATGAATGAATGCAGAAGCGACTGTAACAGTATAGTCAACTTCATGTATACGAACTCGCTTAGAAGAGTAAATAAGGCCAACCGGGGCTTTTGAGTTGAAAACCGGATCGAATCAATCTGGTTCTAGATCATAACTTAAAAAAATTAATGCTGGCTTTTTTGAGAGAATCTCAAATGTTAGTTATTTATAAAATGATCTGCAGTACTGCCACGTTCATTCGACAAGGACCAATCAGTCGATATCACTAAATTCAACTCTTCCTTCCTCCGGCAAGAGTTGGTCAAACAGTTTCCGTATATGGCTGAGAAGGCGGACGAAATAGTGGAGGTTCTCATGAGAGAGTACCTGGCAGGAGGCTTCCTCCCAGCAAATGACCACTTGGGCTGGCTAAAGCTCAATGTTCAGGTTAGCGAAATCAATTTGCGAATCCCTGCGTCGATTTACAGATTCGAAGAACATGAAGCGGAATCGAACCCAGGTGTAGTTTTTTTACTGGTAGCAAACACTTTACTCTACAGTGCAGGGAAAACGGTGCTATTGCATAGAAAAAAAAAGGAAATTCGAGTACCGAAATGATGTTTCAGATCCTTTCGGATCTGTTCTTTTCAATGGCCGTGCGCCGAGAGGCAGATTGGTATGTTGACAGTGGGAATTCACAGCTCTTCCTCTACCAACTCGACTACACAAGCCCTGTGTGTCGCAAACTTCGCAACAGCACTATTGGATGGAATCGTCAGGCTTTTCTGAACCATAGTATCGCAACCGAATACAAATACGTATCATTGAAAATCGTCCTCAACTTGCCGCATGGCGAAAACCAGGTCCAATAGACGAGATTGAAACGCTTTGGCTCTCAAATCACAAGGTCAAAGTGCTCATCTTTGAAATCAAAATTAACTTCTTCACTTACGTACGCTCATGTAGCAAATGGCTCATGCATGGGCGGAACGTTATGGAGGCTGAAGTGAAGAATCAACGAGAGCTCATGCAGCTTGTTACGCCTGATCGGAATATTATCAAATGTTCACATGAAAACATAACTTGTATACGAAGCAACTGAAATTTTTTGTTTGTTGATTTCTTCTCTCAACTTCCCTTACTCTTCTTCTTTTCTCGTCTATTTATATGGACTTGTGCTAAATTTGAGAAGCATTCGCTTCACGATAATCCATCATACGGAACAACGATAGTCCGCTCGTGGAGAATTAAGACATTTACCAGGTTCAGGTATTCGATATTAACTCGATCTTACATACAAAGCAAACAAAGTACATTTAATTCAGCCTCAACTAGCAGATCTTCAAAAATTTCAATCGGAGAGACATTTTCAAGCTCTAAATTATACAACAGTGTCTTTCCCCAGGGGAGTTGCCTTGGACCCTACAACAGTGCCTTTCCCCAGGGGAGTTGCCTTCGACCCTACAACAATGCCTTTCCCCAGGGAAGTTGCCTTGGACCCTACAACAGTGCCTTTCCCCAGGGGAGTTGCCTTCGACCCTACAACAGTGCCTTTCCCCAGGGGAGTTGCCTTGGACCCTACAACAGTGCCTTTCCCCAGGGGAGTTGCCTTGGACCCCTCCTCTTTTCAATATTTTCAAACGATATTATCGAGCACATAGAGCCAGGGGTTAAGACCATCTCACGTTCCATCACCTTCACTGAATTCACTTTTTTGTGACAGTGTCATCTGTTTTGTCACTCAACATTATGTTTTGTTTCAAGCGGAATAAAGAACTGAATTGAACTAACTGGCTTCAATGTTCACATTTCAGCGGTGAGTCATGGATCGGACCTTTGCTTCGTCGCCTTCTCTCCCGCAGAATGGGAGGCGGTTGAGGAGGTGGGAGCCGTGACTGCAGATGACATCGCCGTCTTGGACTTTTTTGCCGACTTCATCACCAACTTTGTGAAAACAGGGTTAGTTTCTTCTCTTGTTTTTTTTCGTTTAAAAAGCGTGAAGGAAGAATGAAAGAAGGAGAGAATGAAAGAAGGAGAGAATGAAAGAAGGAGAGAATGAAAGAAGGAGAGAATGAAAGAAGGAGAGAATGAAAGAAGGAGAGAATGAAAGAAGGAGAGAATGAAAGAAGGAGAGAATGAAAGAAGGAGAGAATGAAAGAAGGAGAGAATGAAAGAAGGAGAGAATGAAAGAAGGAGAGAATGAAAGAAGGAGAGAATGAAAGAAGGAGAGAATGAAAGAAGGAGAGAATGAAAGAAGGAGAGAATGAAAGAAGGAGAGAATGAAAGAAGGAGAGAATGAAAGAAGGAGAGAATGAAAGAAGGAGAGAATGAAAGAAGGAGAGAATGAAAGAAGGAGAGAATGAAAGAAGGAGAGAATGAAAGAAGGAGAGAATGAAAGAAGGAGAGAATGAAAGAAGGAGAGATGTATTTATGTATCTATACTTTTTTCCTCAAGTCTTATGTGATTTTTTTGTCAATCTCTGTGTCCGTCTAACTCTGCTCAAAACATTGATAATACTTATAAGCCAATTTAGATGTCTATACATATATATTAGGTTGTGTAAAAAGTTCTGCCGGTTTTCAACCGTTTACTTAAAACAATCTTAACTAACTGGGCAAAAAAAGTTACAAAAATCAAAAAAATGGTTTTTTTTTAGCTAAAAAGTCAAAAAATCAAAAAAGTTGTTTTCTTCAAATAAAGTTTTTACCACCTTTTATTGACCCATTTTGATATTTTTTATCTGATAAAACCTTTAGAAAAATTTATTAACGTTTTTAGGAGAGAAAATGAGTTTTGATGAAATAACAGCAACTAGAATCTTTAAAAAATCCGGAAGTGAAACCTGAAAAATTTAAGATTTACAACAGTAGGCACTTTTCGTAAATCAATAACATTAAAGTGATGGATGATACGCGTCTTTAAAAGAAAATGAGGGTATCATATTTTCTACAGAAATTTTTTTTAAATTTCAACAATGTTAACAACATTATTCTTATTCAAGAAAAGCAACTTTGAAAAGTTTTGAATATTGTCGTTTTATTATTGAATATTTAAGAAACAAATAATATGTGTGATTTTATTTAATTATTTTTTTCTTTATTCAAACATTATCCAAAATGTGACAACACAGGGTATATAGTAAACGTAAACTTGTCACAGAACACATGACAAAGAAACGGAGTGAAGGAAACCGAGCTATCATATAATCCAATCTAATCATCACAAAAAATTCATAATTCTAAAGTATAGGGAAAAATATCGAAAATTAAAGATCAAATACATTTATATTCAGCAAACTAAGAACATCAACAGAGCTTAGCCTATCTTTAACAGTGAGAACATTAGGGGCGGACTATACTAGGCGGTAGCTTGCAATAATACCTCGCGGATCGTAATGCAAACGATTTAAATAATGGTAGCCTACGTGAGCGAGGAATGTGGAATGCGTATCTGGAAGCACGACCTTGACATGGCTTTAAAATATACATCCTACTTATTGGAATATCCAAGAAACCGTTAAGAATCTTATAAGCGAACAAAATGACGGTTTTAGTTCTCCGAGACAGCAGTTTCTAGCTGGAACATCCTAAGTCTCATGTTATACGCAGGAGGTGTAACGACTGATATTTGTTTACGGAATCGATTTTACAGTAGCCTAGTGAACGTATGTTGAACTCTTTCCATTTTCTTAACCAGTGTAACCTTGTAAGGAGACCAAACAGGCGAAGCAAACACTAACAGAGGGAGAATGAAAGTTTTGTAACAACGTATGTATGGCACTGGATCTCTAATGCAAAGAGCACGAAAAAAAAGCATAAACAGATCGCAGAGCGCGCCTTGTAATCTATTAATATGAAAGTCATAGGACAAGTCCAAACCAATGAAAACTCCCAAGTCTCGTATAGGTGAATCTGCAGTCTTCAACGGAATTGCTCTTTGGGCACTATTTCTCAAGAAATATGGTAGACGAGGATTGAACTTTCCAAGGTGTAAGACATTACACTTGCTGCTTGCAACTGACAATTGTCATTCGTCACAAAAGATTCTATAGCTAGCGCAGCCAGTGACAGTTGAGAGTGAGCGAGGTTAGGGTCAGTCGGAGAAAAAGTTACGGACAGTTTGATGTCGTCGGCGGATAGGCTAGTTGTTACGAGATGCAAATGAGCAAACATCGATGTCAAACCCGCAATGTAGAGAGAGAATAGAATAGGGTCAAGTACCGATCCTTGTGGAACACCAGAAGAGATCGAGAAGATATCAGAGAGACTGTAGAGAGAAGCGAACTTTGAGAAAAGATTCAAACCACTTCAAAAAGCTAGACCTAAACCCTACGTTATCTAGAACACACAACAACTTATCGTGAGAAACGGTATCAAATGCTTTAGCGAAGTCATAGTACAGAACATCTATAGCATTCCTAACATCAAGAGCACTTTGTCAAGTATATTCGACAATATTTGTCTCTACATACTTACGAGAACGAAAACCATGTTGACAGTTGGGTATTAGAGTGAAAACATTGCACCAAAGCACTATGAATGGTTTAAGACATCGTTCTAATACCTTAGATGCCACGGGAAAAATCGTAATTGGACGGAAATGTTCTGGAGAACTTGGCGGTGGGATCTTATCAATCGTACTAACAATACTCTCTTTCCAGATTTCAGGAATCGTGCCTAGCTTTAATAAGAAATTGAAAATGAACGAGAGAGGCTCTGCTAGTACTCGAGCACAGTTCTTGAAAATTACAGAGGGCACAGAGTCAGATGGTAGGAATCAGGTTGCTTTCAAACGCTCAAGTTGCTTGAATACTTCTTGTGGTACTATTAGACAATCTGTGATGTAATGAGTATTTCGCAAGTCCATATTAGGAGTGGAACCATTGTCCTGAACAAATAAAGAAGAGAAATTTCAAGCTAAAGCAATTGCATTTGTCTTATCAGAAACCACAGGAGTCTTGTTAACATTATACAACCAATGCGATTATACTGTTTCAGCTTATTACTCACAAAACGATACAAATTCTTTTTCGACTTCAAAATCTTTAGCTCTCTTGATCTATTCAGCTTGTGAACCATTGTGCCGTACG
This sequence comes from Allodiplogaster pararmata, assembly GCA_964056735.1. Taxonomy (NCBI): domain Eukaryota; kingdom Metazoa; phylum Nematoda; class Chromadorea; order Rhabditida; family Diplogasteridae; genus Allodiplogaster; species Allodiplogaster pararmata. The sequence continues at coordinate 10,155,766 of OZ057404.1, forward strand.
TCTGTTAGTGGTTTGTTGGCCGAAGGCATCGTTGATATCAGGAGCTGTTTCGACAGCTTTTCAGCCTAGCTTGAACTGAAGCAAGAAAATCGTGCGAATTTGCCTCTTGACCATGGTACACTTTCGAAGTCTTTAAAAACAGACCAAATAATTTTTTTCTGAAAACCTATGACACGATTAGATAGAGCGAAAAACGAAATACAAAATAGTATATAACACCACCGGTTCATAACGAAACTTTAATGAAAGATAAATCATTCATTGAGCAAGTAACAAAAACCGGCAGAACTTTCTACACAACCTATTATGTATCAGGTGAACGAAATTCTGCTCACTGATTATTTGTGAGAATTTGATTGAAATTCGAGGCAGTTAGACCTCAACTTATAGGAAGTATGTTTAAAATTCAAGATTACCATAATCTGAAATCTACTTTACTGATCCTCGAATGTCAAGGGAAGGTTCCTCTCTAATTCTCCCTTTTCCATTGAAGTTATTCCATCTACGCCTGCACTTCTCTGACTCATAGCTAGGAAGGCCTTGTTCCTCTTACATCAAGAAACTGAAAACAAGGCCTGTTTAGCAATCGGGGCACCATCGATGATATCAAGAGGCCCTTTGCAGCAGGCTTCAGCCGGACTGGCCGCCAGTCTCTGGCTTCCCCGCAATGGAGTTCTTCCGCATCACAGCCCCACGAGGACGGATGGAGCTGAACTATCGAGAGAAGAGTCACCGCGTCACAAGTCAGGTCGGAAAAATTATTTCGAAAAACCGAAGGAAACAAATGCAAAATGCAAAAAACATCTAAATTTCCTTGGATGACCATTTGAAGAATAAATGTGCTGGGCTGAAATAAACCAGCGCAGAATGAACCATTGAGTGACATGCCGAAACCAAGAAAAAAACCAGAACCAAAAAAAGGAGTGATGGGTTCATAGGTGACCAAAAGGGGACATATTTTCCCAGTCCTTCGCTCTTACTCGTTTTTGTTGCTTGTTTGCTCTACGTCTTGTCATTTCTCTACTTTCCTATATTTTATTCCTCACTGCCTTCACCTTTTTACATCACACAATATTCCATACCACCCTCTTGGATTTTTCTGTTCACATTTATCACTTTTTTTTTACAAGAACTGGTTTCTAAATAATGGGATTGCTTTCTGAACTACCCGATTACAGTTACTGCCACGAATACTAGGAGAGTATCCACCCGAATCCTCGAGCGCAGCCACCATGGCCTGGCTAAAGACCTATTACGTGCCCGCCATACAGGCCGAGTATGCGCGCTCTTTGCTTTGCTTCCCTCAATGAGAAGGCAAGGCCACACTGAAACGACACCATGTCCGGTCTCCTGAAAGGCCGCCTTCAGCGATTAGACTTTTCACGAATTGCCGGACTCTTTAAAAGTTTATCAAGAGAAGGCTCTATTATTCACATGTCATCTATTATTTAGTTAAGAAATTTCTGTACATGAAAATGAAGAATGAAAAAATTCTTCGAGAATGATAATTATCCTGACGATTTTCAATTTAAATATACTTTCTTCTTCCGAGAGACAAAAATTATACTTTATCGCATTGTTCATCGTTTCATATTATGGAGCAAATTTTGTTGTGAACCATTCATACAAATTAAATCAAGCAGACTTAAACTTATTCATTCGTGTTCCACGCCTCAACCTCGTAAATTAAGAACGCTATTATTTACCTAATTCAGTCGAAAAATCGCAACATTCCCTGAGCAGTTGTCTCATAACTTTTGCCCGATTAATCTTCAAATTCTCATTTACACAGTTTGAAATCAGTGATGCCTGATTGAGGTGACAATAGATTGAACTATTGCACAGCAAACAGCTAGTCCACCAGTCGGGATCGAACTCAGCCATCTTTTCTCAAACCGGGAGCAAGCGCATTAACATTACACCATGTAGACACATTGCTATTCCGTGCGATAGTGTTATGTATATGAAAGGTATTCTCTTTTTCGATAGTAGAAGAGCTATATTGTTGTGCTTGTTTTCGAGTGTTGAATTGGAATTAAACCTGACTATTATTCCAGTCTTAATGAGACTAACTGCCGATTTATAAAGGAATAAGTTGGTTGAGTTTATGGTTCCATCACAAATCGAACATTAAAATCATTTGTACCAGAATCACAATCTTTTGGTTAACCTATAAAAAATAGCGAATACTGTGAGAGTCCTATCACATAATTGACTTGATATAAGTCGGACTATGGATATTTACAAAAACTTTCGAATTCAAAAAAAATAGTTTTCTTCCACAAAGGGTTAAAAATGTAATTTATGACTAATTTCAATAATTTTAAAGTTTCCTGTTTTTCAAGTTGGTTGAAAGTTTACCGAAAAACGGCGGCACTGCTTTAGGAAATCCCAGGAAAACATTTTTATATAAAAAATTTCATTGTGATGTCGGCTAATTCTTGGGCTAATGTTACAAAGACCGAAGCCTATTCGGCTTTTATACATATACCTCGTTTTTGAGCAGTACGCCCTTTGTGTAACCTTAATATTATCTTGATTCCAAGCCGAGATCACAACTAAAATTAATTTTCCGGGCTAAAATAAAGCAGCGTCAAAATGGCTTTTGCTCAATATAGAAATTAACAGAGGAAAAGCATTCAGCTCAAGTTATAAACTAGGTTTAATCTTATTAGCAAGAGTTGATCCATCTTAGACTCAACTTTGATCACCTTCCTACTTCTAGTGTAGTTTAATCTTATTAGCAAGAGTTGATCCATCTTAGACTCAACTTTGATCACCTTCCTACTTCTAGTATAACTAACTATATGAAGTAGCCTTAGGAAAAGAAACAATCTGGCAAGCGAATAATTAAATTATATTTCCTAGCACGCGCTGATAACTGTAATTATTAAGTATAAATGAGACTTAATAAGATTGTAAAATAATCGAAAGAAGATTCGAATCAACTCAGTCAACTTTTAAACTGAAGTATCACACGAAAACTATCTACGCGAAATAAAACACTATTTTGACTGAAGTGCACATATTGAGATAACATCTATGGTAATTTTTTCATCTCTTCTCCTACACTCACTTTGGTTATGATCTTTTTTATAACTTTTTGTAAGAGTCCATCTGCTACATTATGTACATAAACATGATCACATTTACCAAACACCTTCGTTGGCCGCTCAGTCATATTAATTTATTCTTCATGTTACTACCCAACGCATAAACTAGAAAAAAAAACCTACAAAACGTATAAGCGAGAAACCTTGTCAAACCGGGTCCGTAAACATCAAATCCCTATTCTCGGATATATGGAATCCCCTGGGATTCGGTAAACCGTCAGCAGCACTCAGCCATGCTCTCGCGGTGCTGCGGGGTGCCAGAGAAAACGAAAAAGCCTATGAATAGACCGGCGACGACTCCGATGATGATGGGGACGTTGAAGGTCATCACTATCAGCATTAGTATAAAGCCGAGCAGCGACTGCGCCGCGTGCAGAAAGGAGTGAAGCAGGCGCATGCGAATGGAAGATACGGCCGACCTGAGAACAAGGCTGCAATATTAGCAAAGCAGTTTGGCAACGGGAATCAAGGCGTCTGTGATGATTTCAAAAAAAAAAAAGAATAGGCTCGTCAAGAGCTGGATTAGGCCTGGAGTTTCTTTGGGGCATGAATTATTGGTCCATCATCTAAATAGAAGTATCTAAATAGACCAAATAAAATAGTAACGTCCACCAACTAAAATAGTAACGTCCACCAAATAAAATACTAACGTCCACCAAATTTTGTTGGCACGTCCACCAAATTTTTTTTCTTGTGAATTTCACCACGGCATTTTTTTCTCACCTGACACCAACCTGTATGGTTTTTTCCACCAAATTCAAAGTCCACCATTTTTTTTCGTGAAATTTACCACGGCATTTTTTTTCTCACCTGACACCAAAGGTTACTTTTTCTGCTCTCTCAGTGAGTTGTTTTTGATGGTTTTTTTTTAGTGGAGGTAATTTTCGCGGGAGTAAAGTTTTTTATGAGTGTTTTTTGTTGTTGAATGTTTTTTAGGTCATTCTGTTGAATGTTTTGTTTCAGATATAATTTTAAAATAGGCACTTCTGCAGTTTAAGTGGCAGCGCTCGTGGGCTTTAAACGCTTTGGTTTCGAAAAATTTCTTCATAGGATATCATTTTGAGCATCAGGGACTTTGGTTCTTGAAAAAAAATTTTGTAAAAAAAATTTTTTCAGAAAAAACAACAAAATTTCCAGAAAAAACTTCTTTTTTTCTTTAGTGTGGTTTATATCTGTATAAAAATTTATAAATTCATCTAGAATAGCTTTAAAAAATTTTAAAAATGAAAAAACCTGATGTTGCATTGCAAAAAATTATTTTTACATTAAAAACGCTGGTACTTTTTTACTTCGTCTGGTAGGCGCGTCGCGGCCTCTCAAGTTTTTCTTTCTTTTTTCTCTTTCTTTCTTCTTTTCTCTTCCTTTTAAAAAAAATTATCTTTATAAATTTTGGGGAAAGGAAAGGGGGGAGGGGGAGGGGGGTTTACCTAAGCAGAGAAAGGAGGGGGGCCTGAAGGGGGAAGGGGGGAGGAAGAGGGCCCTACCTAAGCAAGGGGGGTAGGGGTCCTAGGGAGGGGGGGGAGGGGGGCCCTAAGGAGAAAGGGAGTTTTCATGAATAAAATCTCTTTCTGAGAAAAAAATAAATAAAAGCCGCGACGCGAAGGGGGCCGCGACGCGCCTACCAGACGAAGTAACAAAGGGCCAAAATGCTTAGGCTTAGGAAAAAGTTGGCTCTAATCTACTTCAGCCGTCCAAAGATTTTTTCTCAGAAAGAGATTTTATTCATGAAAACTCCCTTCCCCCCTTTCTCCTTAGGGCCCCCCTTCTTCCCTTTAGGGCTTTGGGGGTGACTGAAACTGCAGTTGAGCCCAAAAATTTTTTGTAAAAAAATGAAAATTTTTTTTGCAAGAACAAGACTCCTTGATGCTCAAAATGAACATCTAGAAAGAAAAAAATTGAAACCAAAGCGTTTAAAGCCCACGAGCGCTGCCACTTGAACTGCAGAAGTGCCTATTTTTAAATTATATCTGAAACAAAACATTCAACAGAATGACTTAAAGAAAACATTCAACAACAAAAAACACTCATAAAAAACTTTACTTCCGCGAAAATTACCTCCACTACAAAAAAACCATCAAAAACAACTCACTGAGAGAGCAGAAAAAGTAACCTTTGGTGTCAGATGAGAAAAAATGCCGTGGTGAATTTCACGAAAAAAAATTGGTAGACTTTCAATTTGGTGGAAAAAACCATACAGGTTGGTGTCAGGTGAGAGAAAAAATGCCATGGTGAAATTCACAAGAAAAAAAATTTGGTGGACGTTAGTATTTTATTTGGTGACACTTCTATTTAAATGGTGGACCAATAATTTTTCCCCCCAAATTTGAAAGAAAGATTAAGGGTCTATTACCTATTCGTTGAGGATATTCTTACACATGATCCAGAATAAAATCCTTACGGTGATCGCTACGTATTCTCAAAAGAAGTTTTTCTTACAACGAACCTCCGCTGGTAATAGCAAATCACTTATATGAATAAATATTACATTATGGTTATTTACTCAGTTTTGCTATTGTTAAATTTTTTCATTTGAGTTCTCGTATTCAAGTCTACAGTTGACCCTTTTTCTGATGTGCCCTCTTTTCTGAGGGGTATTATGTTGTGACCCCATAGCTCACCAACACTTGTCAAAAAAATTTGAAAACGACCGAACGGCCGAGCGGGGGGCTTAGAATAATGAGAAGCAAGCGATAACTTAAGGGCAGTAAAATAAGAGATTCATTATTCTAAGCCCCCACCGGTCATTTTTAGAATTTTTGACAAGTGCTGGGGTGAAGTGAACGAGTTCTGACTAATGATCAGTTAGAGAATGAAAGTGAACGGCTGTAGATAAATGATTGGTTTTGGTTGACTTACGATGCGAATAGAAACCGGTGAATGCAGTTGGTTCTGCCCTCTTCAGTCTCCGAATTTTCCCCAGAAGAACTCTGCAAAAACATCAATCAAAAAAGAAAGTGTTTTTATTTCTTGGTGTTGAAAGCAGTCAACTTTTCGCTAAGTATCACCTATCACCCGGAAAAAAAGGTCTCGAATCCTAACTTTTAATTTAGCGAGCGCATTCTCTGCAATAATACGTTAAAGAAAAAAGATTCTCATCGATCTAGATTTCCCCGCTTAAAAAGAAGTCATCTAAAAAATTTCAACAGGTATATTTCTAACCAGAAGCCGCGCATTTCTGGCGTCGTCTACGGCGATCCAGAGTCGGAGAGCACGCAGAGCTTCGAAAAGTATGGCGAGCAAGAAGATGATTAATACCGAACCCGCTAATCCTTAAAAAAAGGTTTTTTTATAAAGGGTTCATGTTACGCGTTTTCAGTTTTTTTTTCTTTAGTTCTTCTCGTTTTCCCATAGGTCCTGTAGATTGGAATCCTTTGAACTATTTGGTTAGGCTCTTTTTGAGTGCGGGAAATGTTCCTCCCACTACCCTCGCACCGCAGTTGGTGATCCTCTCATTGACCGGAGCCATTTATTGACCGGAGAAGGGCAAGAGGCTATTTCACTGGCACCTCGACTCAACTCCTGGCCGGTCCAGTATCGCTTTTTTCCCCTACTAACTAGACTACCCATTTTTTGCCCACGACGGGCAAGCCCGCTATCCCCAATACACAGGTCCATGAAGAAATTCTTCTATCCGCCAACCGAGAATGCGCTCGATATCATCAGATAGGGTGAACTGTTCCATTGCGATAGTGTGAAGTCATGGGCTTGATCACCGTCGAAGGCGAGACGCGGTCTTTGGCTCCATTCAATACTCATTATTAAGAGTCACAAAGCTATGTTCGATAGCACGCACAGATGAAAACATTTGAGATGTTTTGAAGGAATTTTCTGACGATTTTTACACTTATGATTTTCTGTACGCATTCTTCGCAAAAGATGCTGACTTCGGCATAAAAGCTCCGCTAACCCAATAGCGTTCCGGTCTTCCACCAAGCGAACAGAATGATCTCTCTGTTGCCGAAGTGAAGATGCATACTCATATCCATCGTACGGTTCGGCATTAGCAACCTTTCTACAACGATTCCATCCGTCACACAAACTTCTGGAAGAAACCCAAAACTGAATTCATATTCTTGTTCAACCTGATTTATAAGTTAAATTTGTATCCTTGAACAATTCGAAAAATTGGGCACGCTTCAAGTCTATTAGAAGGTTGAATAGTGGAGAAGCAGTTAGTTAACATGTACAGGAAAATATAGGAAAACATCGGGACGGAGAGAGCAGCTAAAGTAGACGATTCTTCGGGTAATCAGCTGTTAAACGGGGCCTTTTTTGGCTCTCAGTAATTTATTGCTCTTTCTCATCTCAGAAAACCAGAGCCGAATCTTCATCATAGAATACTATCTTTTTACTCGTGAACAGGGGTTAAATAGTCAAGTCAGACCTTCTGTCAGCGGGCCTCTGTTTTTTCCAAGTCTTAAGGGGGAACCTTTATGTACAACGAAAAAAAAGTTTTTCGCGGGCCTCTTTTTTTATCGTAAGGGGTGACCCCTTGTGAATTTTTTTGCCGTTTTTGAGGGGTGTCTGTACCTTTCTTGCACACTAAAAATTCCCTGCTTGTAAAATTCTTCAATAACAAATAATTCGCCTCCCACCCCTCATGTTCCATTTAGGGTTGTTGTTATAGATTGCCCGCCGTAGGTCTCCGGCTGGGTAGACGAGGTCTTCTTTGACATGGCTCAGAAAACAATAACCTTACTTACATGATGTAAGTTACATCATTTATCTAATTACATTTATTTCTCTTTCTCTCTCGGGGTTTATTTGGTTTTTTTCCCCTTCATTTATGTTTTTTTTTTTTGAGAGAGAAAGGAATCACTGGTATAAGAACTTAACAACAGACGTCGGGCTATTACACAAATCTATACTTCTTAAAAGTTTGTGGTCACAGCGACACGAGAATAAATGACTAGTTGTATGTGGCTCTTCTAAACATTTTGGGCAAAGAGGGGATTGGGCAGCTCCTATTCTGTGTAGGTAGCTGTTAAGGGAACTTGCATAGCCACTACGTAGTTGCGATAATGTTATTTGTTGTTCCCTGGGAAGTTGATTCGTTGATTTATGGATTCTGGGAGGTTTCTTACCTAGAACTGGGTTAGGGGAGCAGGAGCTAATGAAATTTCTAACAGTCTCAGTATGTATTCTTTTAAGTGCGGCTTTCTGATCACTGTCTACTAACATCATTTCTAAGTCCTTGGCATGTTTACGAATAGTTCTAGGTGGTTTGGGTTCCATGCATCGACGATGGGAGGGGTGGTTTGGGAGGAGTCTTGCTCTTGCAACAAATTGCTTGGTAAGCATCGTGTTGTGCTCCTTTATGGGTAACATTTCGCTTTCTAGAGCTAAGTGCTCTGTGCCGGCCATTGCTAGGTTTCCTGTTGCTATCCGTATTGCTTTATTTTGGTTTGCCTGTAGTTTTTTCCAGTTCGTCTCGGCCAATTGAGGGGAGTAAATTGGTGCGGCGTAGTTGAGAACGGATCTGGTCATTGTTTTGTAGGTTGCAAGAAGGGCGTTTTTCTGTTGGCCCCATGTTCTTCCTCCGAGGGCACGTAGTATATTCAGTCTTTTGGCCGTTCTCTGTTTAAGGTATTCTGCGTGTTGTCGAAAGGTGCCGAGTTGGTCTAAGACGACACCGAGTATTTTGGGTGTTTTAGTTGTTGACAAAAGGGTTCCATGGATTTCTACCTTGGGTTTTTTTTACATTCGCCTGTATGGGTTGTGAAAAGAGTGACCGTTGTCTTTTCTTTGGATATAATCATTTTTCGTTGTTCCAATTCTTCTACGAGTTTGGGTAGGAAGTGGTTGATCTGATCTTCACAGGTTTCAATACAGGGGCTTGAGGAGAGAATTGAGATGTCGTCGGCGTAGGCTGTCATCTGCGTGTTTCCTGTGGGTTGCGGGAGGTTGTTTATGTAGAGATTGAATAAGAGGGGACTGAGCACTGCTCCTTGTGAGACACCAGATCTGCATGTGAGACGTTGACTGCTTTTTCCTTGGAAATCTACCTTGATTGTACGGCCTCTTAGGTAGCTGGACATCCATCGGACGATGGCTCTTAGCATATTCGTTTCAGTGAGTTTCTTGCAAAGAAGGGATATGTTCACTAAGTCATATGCTGCAGTGAGGTCAAGGGCGACCATGAGAGTGCGGTCCGGGGGTGGTTTCCGATTGAAGCCGTTTGTTATTTTCCCGGTTGTTTTTAGGAGTGCGGTAGTAGTCGAGTGCTCTTTGCGGAATCCATGTTGCCAGTCAGCGATTTGAAAGCCTTCCGCCAGGAATGGTAATAAGACCCGTTCGAATGTCTTGGCTATAGGTGATAATATTGATATTGGTCTATAGCCGTTCAGGTTGCTCGAGTCCTTTCCTGGTTTAGGTAACATTATCACTCTTGCATCTTTCCATCTGGACGGGATAATACCGGTTTGCAGCGTGTCATTGAAGAGGATGCAGAGACACTTTCTGAAGTTTTCACCGGCCATTTTGAGTAGTAGAGGGCAGATGCCTTCACTGTCTGGACATTTGGAACCTTTGGTTTTCTTGATGGCTTCTTCGATCTGTGCCAGGGAAATTTGGGGAGCGTCTGTCCGTTTGAGGTCTTTTATTAGTCGCGTTGTGCTTCTTGCTGATTTGTCGACCTCTTTAGGGGCTTGTTTGGCTAATTTTCTAGCAAACGCGTTTGAGGCTGATATTGGGCATAGACTTTTCCCTTCGTGGATGATGGTGAAGTGCGTCGGTTTTATTGATTTGCCGTCGATAGCCTTTATCGTTTTCCAGAGTTGTTATAGTTTGTATAACAACGTGCGTTTGAGATGTTGGATGGCTGTGTTTCGACGTCAATCAGGCATGGGAGGTGGTCAGAGTTCATTCTGTTGATTGTTGACCAGTTGCAGTCGATGGCTATGTCGTTCGAGGCGAAAGTGATGTCTGGTGATGCTTTTTGTCTTGTGGGCATCTTTGAGTTGTTGAGACATACAAGATCGCTGTCGTCAATGAAGTCGCATAGTTCATCTCCTCTGTTATCCTCCGTACCTTCACTCCAAACTTTATTGTGTGCGTTGAAGTCTCCGCCGACAATGAATGGTTTCTTCTGTGTTAGGAGTCGGCTGAAGTTCGGCGCGTATGTGTTGGGGCAGGACGATCGAGGTGGGATTGAAATGTTGCAGATTCTTATGGTTCCTTGGTCAGTTGGAACGTCCACGCTGAGTGTTTCGGCTGTCTGGTCCGTCGCTGGGGAAGTCACGTTAGCATAGCGAATATTCTCTTTGACTAGTATCGCAAGGCCACCTCCGGAGTTGGAGCGGTCTTTTCTTATGATCGTGTATCCTACGATATTGGAAGATGGAATACTAGCATCCATTTTGGTTTCTTGGATGAGTGCTACGTGAACATTCAACTCATGTAAAAGGTCCTCTAGCTCGGTTAGTCGGGCTCTAAGTCCATTAGCGTTCCATTGGATTATCCTCAGGTTCGCTACTGTCTGGGAGGCAGTCTGCTGGATCGGGGCTCTCTTACAAATTCTGCATCTCCATTGGGGGTTCCAATCATTAAGATTGGAACAGCGGAAATGTACCCATTTCTTACATTTACTACAATTAACACAATTCGAAGGCGCGTTAAGAGAGCAAACAGAACAAGGCCATCTTGGGCCTGGGTTAGTCTCGATACCAGCGATTTGGAGGAGTATTCGGATCAGAGACGCTGGGTCTTTCTGATCCGTGTTAGAAAAAAATGAGGGTTTAGGGCCCCTTCTTTCAACCCCCCCCTTCGCTTAGATAGGCTCCTTTTTCCCCTGCTTCAGTAAACCCCCTCACCACTCCCACTTCTTCGAAGCGATAGGGATTAGTTGCCATGTAAAAATTTTTCTATTCGGATCATACGTGATAAAAAGTTGTGCCAAAATTCTTTAAATGTCTTCATATGCAAGAAATTTCTCACTGAAAACCGGTAGCGTCTCACAGAGAGAATATCAATGACATCTTCAACTGAGAACAGGCGGAAGAACCCAAGTCCCTGATTGAACAGGCCTAGTGTCAAAATATTTGTTTAAATTGTTATAATTTAATCAACTAATTTTGCTGTTTTTAGGTATATTCAGTTTTTCCACTGAGGTACAGGTAAAGGCCGTACGGCCGAGGAACGAGACCGCACTGAAAAATTACTGCGAAAGACGACGGCAGTTGAGCTGACAATAAGTGGCCTTGAGAAAGTGCTCGGAAAAAGTTTGACGAATTTACAAGCGCACAAGGAAACTTGCAATTACTTTCTTCAAGGGGCTCTTTTTAAGAAAACTCATGTATTCGTCATCGCCTGCACTCCCCCATTTTACTTTGAAAACGTTGATTTTGATTTAGTATGCCTTTATTCATGAGAGAACATGTGAATGCATCCAAAAACTCCGAGTCCATCATTAAGATCATCCTATGAACACCATCCATCATGCAATCTACTTCGGCTTGCAAAAATTGAACGAGTAAAAAGCACAGGACCCATTTTGTTTATATGGATCCTCAGAACCAATCGAGTCCGATCTGAGATTTTTAATTCGAAAAAAGCACATGACTACGCAGAAAGAGTAAGTAATAAAAAAGGAAGAGTTGAAATTTAATCTATAAATTGCAATTCGAAATGTCATTTAATCAAAGTGTAACTTTGTCAGCCACTCCTATAATGAATACATCTTTTACTGACAATGAGACGAATATACATATAAAAACGAGTCTTCTTAACAAACAATTCGAATGAATGTCATCCAACGAACCCGACATTAGAAGGTCGAGCATGAAATTAAGAAGCGTGTCACTTTTTCTCCGTCTACACCTAATTCGTTAAACGGGTTTTCTTCCTTCGCAAAGTGACATGCCACTCAGTCTGTGCTGAGCGAATCTCTTCTCAATCCTCGCACCAGGCGTTCTCCTTGCGGATCTGCTCCTCTTCTTCGGGAGTAAAGTCGTTCTTGATGTTGAACGTACGCCTGATTTCTTCCGGCGACTTGCCCTGTAAGCAAAACTACTAATGAAGTCACGGATATAATCAGGGATTAAATGGAGCCGCCCAATATGGGTTTACATGTAACCGCCGCTCAAAACTTGGAGGAAAAAAGAAGAGGGGATGAAGGAAAGGGGTAAGAAAAGAAAGCGAGTTTTTTGTCAATAGTGTGTGTACATGTATCCGCCGACGGGACCGATCCGGTCACTATTTATTTAACCCTGGATACAACTCCGGCATTAGTTGAGGAATGATTTGTTACACAACACTTCGCTCAATAGTAAATTAAGAGATGAGATGGTATTCATAGAATTTCTTTTGCACACAGAACCCTACCCTTTAGAGAACAGCTCCAAGACGTTGAGCTTACTTTATTACTTCCCTTATAGGGTTCGACGGTTTTTTCGCGTCGCACTTGACCTTTGCGTGCGTATTCGGCTACACTCAGCTAGTTTCTTATGATCCTTCACTATGATAAACGTCAGTACGAGGTTAGCAACTATATAACTAAACGGAGAGCAATGAGAGAGATAGAGAAAGAAAGGAGAGATATAAAGAGGATAGGGAGATAGAGAAAGAAAGGGAAATGGAAATAGAGTAGATATAAAGAGGATAGGGAGATAGAGAAAGAAAGGGAAATGGAAATAGAGTAGATATAAAGAGGATAGGGAGATAGAGAAAGAAAGGGAAATGGAAATAGAGTAGATATAAAGAGGATAGGGAGATAGAGAAAGAAAGGGAAATGGAAATAGAGTAGATGAGAGAGGAGATAGACAGTTGCGCCCATGGGTTAAAGGGTAATGTAAGACACTCTGGCGGCGGGTCTCTGCTTTTTTCAAATCACAAAAGGGGACACAGTAAAAAAAAAAATTTCCCGCGGTTGTGTTTTTTTGAAAAACATAAGGGGGATCCGAGAAACGAACCTGCAAAAAACGAACAAAAAGTCAGGTTAATTTTGCAAAACTTTTTTCTCTAACGGCGGGTCTCTGTTAGAAAAATTTTAAGGGGGAACCCTTGAGAGAGGGGGAACCCTTGAGGGGGAACCCTTGAGAGAAAAAATTTTTTCCGCCTTCGGCGGCTGTCTGTACCCTTTTATTGCACACTAAAACAACCGTTGTTGCGCAATCCGCCCATTTTGCTACCTTTTGCTACCCGCCCATTTTGCTACCTTTTGCTACCCGCCCATTTTGCTACCTTTTGCTACCCGCCCATTTTGCTACCTTGATCATGTTGGCGACAGTTTTACAGGTGACATCCAGGAGTCCCTTGATATCCATGTAGTTGGCTGCCAGAATAAGCTCGAAGAGAGTCCCTTGATCAACCTGACACGAAACAGAACACTCACACAACGCACTCGAGAACCGATAGCCTTAGAGACGATAATGAAAAGATGGCACTTTTTCACTTTAGTGCCCCTCCCCCTACCAGAGGTTCAATTGGGTCATAATTCTGACTTATTGCCATTCACAAAAAAATATTGTTACGTTAAATAAATTATTTTTACATTGAAAACGCTTAGGAAAAAGTTTACGTTAACGAGCCCGTATCAAGAAAATTACACTTGTGAAATTTTGCAGTACGCCCTAGCTCCGTGCCCTCTCCTGGCCTAAAACACGGCCTGACTTAACTTCTTTTTTTCTTATTTGTTCCCTTTCTTTCTTTTTTCATTTTTTCTTTCTTTTTTCTCTTACTTTTCTTTTTGAATTATCTTTTTATTTTTTTTTGGAAAGGAAAGGGGGGAGGGGGGGTTTAACTAAGCAGGGAAAGGAGAGGGGCCCTGAAGGGGGAAGGAAGAGGGCCCTACCTAAGCGGAGGAAGGGGGCCCTAAGGAGAAAGGGGGAAGGGAGTTTTCATGAATAAAATCTCTTTCTGAGAAAAAACTTTTGGACGGCTAAAGTAGATTAGAGCCAATTTTTTCCTAAGCCTATGCGTTTTTTAATGTAAAAATAATTTTCTGAGGTAAAAATAAAATTTGGCAAGAATTACTCATCAAAGCGAATCCGAACTCTCACTGAGCTACTCACAGTCGAGCACTCTCACCCTACACTAAAGCGCCTCATAGTGGAGATAGACGAAGTAGTAGTCATGAACTAAACGTAACAGCCAGGAATTTAAGCCAGGCCGTGTTTTAGGCCAGGAGAGGGCACGCAGCCAGGACGTACTGCAAAATTTCAAAGTGGAAATTACCCAATTGAACCCCTGGGAGAGGGGGGCCACTAAGGTGAAAAAGTGCCAAAAAGATAAACATATTCAGAGTAAGGTAATAAAATACCTTGAGGAATTCAACGTCCCAGCTGGGGATGTCATCGGTTCTTTTCTCTCTGTTATCCGAGTCTTCTGCCGCTGGCGGGTCATCCTTGTGATAGGTCATCCAAGCGATCACCTGATATGAGACCAATCGATGTAGGTCAAGTCAAGACGAAGAGAGAGAGATGGATAAGTACTCTGTGAGCAAAACCTTTTTATTAGTAGGGGTCAAGGCTATGAACAAAACTCTTATTGAAGCCATCACTCACCGGATTTTATAACGTATCGAAAAAGCTGCACGATAATTCACCTAGTTCTCGCTAATCAAAGAGCATTTCTTTTCATAACTTTATCGATTTAATCCGGGTTTTACTCTGATGTTTCCTTTACTTTTTTCAGCACAGCGGCATTGACGTTGAGCATAGGAATCGGCTCCTTAGAGTTCTCGCTAGTTTCATCGTCCATTCCTAGGTCCTGCAAAGATGAAAAGTTTACATTAAAACAATAATTCAACAGTATGTCACATTGTTTTCAAGCGTCCCTCCCAACTTATATACAGTTTGTTTGGAAATATTTCATGGCTAAATTAACCTTTTCCACTCTTTTTTGCAGTAAAGACATCACGTGAACTGAACAAGCGAAATGTCAATCATTTTTCAAAGATATTTTGGCTGGAAAAATGATTTGCAAAAGTCGCAAAGACCTCACCTGTAGAAGCGTGTTGACGGTATTCGAGAGCCTGACGACATCTCTGGGCACGTCGAAGGCCTCATTGTCACTTGAAGTCAGACGCACAGTTTGTACTCGTGGGGCAGACATTGCTAAATGAACATTGTGAGTAAAAGCTGATTACACGAATTCATTTTATACTTTAACAATCGTACAAATGGGGCGATGAACTGTGGAATAATCTCACTTGATAAGATCTTACACTAGATCTGCCTTCGACCTCTTCAAGGTGAGAGAAAATGCTTGTAAATGATGAACAAACAAACTAGACCCTTTTAAGTGAGCTGATCAAGCAAGATGTAGACCCCGGATGATGTGAACTGAATTTTGACCAAAATCAGAACAAAACCTCCCCATTAAATATAAAAAATTCTCAGATCCTTATTACACTATTAAACAGAATTTTCGAAAACTATATTAGAGGAATAGTTTGTGCTTGGGATTTTGAACAGCAGCGCTATCAAGTTGCTCAGGTTCTACTACTGATTTCATCATCATCTTTCTCTGCTAATCTTTATCGATAAACAATGTAGGAACAGTAGTTTTATGGACTTATTGGAAACCAACTCAATGCTAGGACGTTTCAGAACTATTCTAAAAAAAAAGTAAAAGCTTCGATAACATTAAGGGAGAGTGAAAAACATTTGAGCAGGACTTATGGCAGAGACGACCGAACATTAGCTTATCAATTCATGGTCTATTCATAGTCTACTACTAGATGCCGCGTCGCATATCAAGTCATAGTCTAGACGCCGCGTCGCTTGCGGTAGCGTCGCGGTTATATTCTTCTTGGGAGCCTTGAGATTCGGGCAAACTTCCAAGACCCTTTTTGTATTAAACACGACATTACTAAAGGACGCCATTCACGCCAGTTTATTACTAATGCACGCCACTGTGGGGGAAAGAGAGAAAGAGTGTTTGACGCACTATTATGTATTACACTATAATAAATTTTCTGCAAAAAATATTAATTTCATCCAATAATATGCCATACACAGCAGCATACATGCGAAAGTATAATAAATCATTAATGAAGTATGGTAACCCGTTACTTCGCAGAGCGACGCTTTGCAGAGCGTTACTTTGGACCTTTCACAAAGCGACATTTTGCATCAAAAATTTCGCACCTTAAAAGTTTCGCATCCGGCGATTCGCAGTAAATTGTCTTAGCTGTTTTCAGCTATTATTCACTTTTTTTCGCTTAGGCTTAGGGAAAAATTACGCTAATGAGGCCGTGTTTAACGATCGCACTCTACTCTCAACCACGCGCTCTCTAACCCCACCCCCTCAGGCGATGGGTCAGGAGCAGGCTTGCTAAAAAAAAAATCGATTTTTTCAAATTTTACGACAGTCGAAAAACTTTTTTTTCGAAAAATGTCGGAAAACCGGAAAAAACGAAAAATGTGCAACCCTGGTCAGAAGTGAAGAGGAGTGAAGAGGAGTGAAAGATACGGGACGATTTGCCTGATCACCACGTCCTCACGGACTATTATATGTTAATATTTATAATGTATTTGGGCTAAGGATGAGGTGTCGCATAGTTAGACTAATTTGATGTCTTACATGTAGGTCCCGGGTCGGACTCTTTCGCAGGGGAGGAGTCAGGCCTAGTGAAGATTTTTTTATTCTCTATCAAAACATTTTTATTATACGTTTTGTTATTTATCAAAAAGTTTTATATTGTGCACAAGGATTAACATAATCCGAGGAAAGTAGCAGACTCTCCTGGAGAGCAAAAGGTATTCCTACTCTGTAGGTTAGACGATTTGCTTCACACCCCAATCACAAGTTTCCGCGCTATTTTGGCAAACTCTCTTTCAAAATGAGTAAGAGTAGAAGACGATTAAGCTGTGGGGATGCGCGGTTCCCCCTTTGAGAGCAAGGTTCAATTTCTTGCTCGAGAAGGCACATGAGCGAAAGATATTCTGGAGGGATGAGGTACCTCCAGAATCGTAGTGCACCTCACCTAGTGACCTCATAAAGTGAAGTTTAGAAAATCTCCCTGTAGGCATAAGCTAAGGCATAAATCTCTTGGAATCAAATAGTTTCTCTAACAATCGGTATTATGGAAAGTAAGAGAAATGCCGAAAAAAAAATTCTTTTGCAATCGCTACTTCAGGGGACAATCTGTAAAAAGAATATATAAAAAGGTGATCCTAGTCTAAAATCTCCCCGAGACCTCCATGTAAAACATCACTTTAGTCTAACTATGCGTCATCTCATCCGTAGCCCAAATAAATTATAAATACTAACATATGAATGAATGAATGAATGAATATAACAGTCCGTTAGGACGTGGTGATCAGGAACCTCCCTCCAGCCCGTCCCGTATCTCTTTTTGGCTAAGGATAAGGTGTCGCATAGTTAGATTAATGCGATGTCTTCCAGCCGTAAAGCTTAGGCTGAAGGATAACACGGTACTTCGAAGAGCGACGCTGTGCGTTACTTCGCACTGGAAAATTTCTCATATAGTTTTTTTGTAAATTCAATGACTAATGAGAAATTTTACGCATAAACTTCTCGCCATGCATATGGCCTATTGAGGGTAAAAACAGGTAAGAACATTTATAAAGGCTGAATATTAATAAAGCAACGTTTTAAATTAAGCGCGTGGGGCGGAGTTGAATTTTCTGCGCAGTTGCGTGCATTAGTAATGAACTGGCGTGAATGGCGTCCTTTAGTTACGGTCATTAAACAAGACACAGAATTTTTTGGACCATTGCTAAAAATTTGAAAGGCGGAGTCCGGTTTTTCAAATGCCGTACTCAAAAAAATTGCTTGAAAACACCACTTTTTGTTTTTGTTTCACAATTAGGTTATCAAGATTCATCTACCTATGGTATGCAGTGTTCATAAGTAGGATTAAATAAAAGATCACAAAACATAAGAACAATGAAACACTGGGCGATGGTAACGTATATTGGTCCCACTCAATTTTGATCTTTTCTCTACCAATAAACTTTTTTCGAATCTTTGTGATCGTGTTTGTGATTCTCTTCTTTTGTTCTGTCAAAAAACTTCTACCTTTACCTATGCTCGATCGTCTGGTAGGTTTGCTTGATACAGAGTAATTGCACATCTCCCACGACGACGAGTCGTCACCATCAACTTTTTTATCATAGCTTAAACCGCTCAGATGAGCGAGGCGCTGGCCACCAAAAGAGAGCCTTACGGCGTCCGCGGTCTTCAAGCCCCGAAGGGCATTTTCCCGCTCGCGTCTCGCCCAATTCCCGTTCACCGCGGTTGCTATGGCGGAGCATTTAGTTGGGCATAGTGAAATACATACTACAGAAATGATCCTGTGAAGTATGATTTCGAATTTATGATTGCAGAAGTTTGTTCATGATCTTCTCTAGCAACCTACACCGACCGGGTTCGAGACAAACGTACTGCAAAGAACAAAAAAGTAGTATTGAGAGATAAAGAAAGGAACACAAGCATCGTTATTTTTTATTTTTTGGGAAAAAAGTATGGCTGAGTTACTGAGTAATGGCTGAAAAAGTATGGAATCATTTTTAGAAAGTATGGCTGAGTTATTGAGTTACTGAGTAATGGCTGAAAAAGTATGGAATCATTTTTAGAAAGTATGGCTGAGTTATTGAGTTACTGAGTAATGGCTGAAAAAGTATGGAATCATTTTTAGAAAGTATGGCTGAGTTATTGAGTTACTGAGTAATGGCTGAAAAAGTATGGAATCATTTTTAGAAAGTATGGCTGAGTTATTGAGTTACTGAGTAATGGCTGAAAAAGTATGGAATCATTTTTAGAAAGTATGGCTGAGTTATTCAATATTCATATTATTGATTAAAATAAAATGTTTTCTTTTGAGAACTTCATTGTCCGCTGTTTACATGATGTGCATCAACTTCATTGTCCGCTGTTTACATGATGTGCATCAACTTCATTGTCCGCTGTTTACATGATGTACATCATGTCACGTTTAATGAGTTGTTAATTAATTTTCTGGAAACTGTTTTTGCATTGAATAATTTATATAAAATATAATATATGTATATAGCAGGCCATTACATCAAATGCCTTTTTTTCTGTTTTGCAAATTCTGTGTCAGCATCCAGGTTGGCGAAAGGTTCGTTTTAAGAAAGAATAAAAACATGTTCATGTGTTTCAATTGTTTAAACAAAGTGTCTACATATAAATTTAGGGCTCTTATTCCCTCATAGGCATACCCTGCGTCTTGTCTTGCAGACATTGGAATACTAGACGAAAAATTGGCTTTAAACGCTACGGTTTCGACAATTTTCTTCATAGGTGATCATTTTGAGCATCAGAGACTCCGGTTCGTGAAAAAAAATTTACATCGAAAAATTCTTTTCACATTAAAACTTTTTTACATTAAAAAAATAATTTTACATTGAAAAATTATTTTTACATTAAAAACGCTTAGGATTAGTATAAAGTTTACGCTAACCAGGCCGTATCAAGAAAATGACCTAATCAAACTCAACCAAACATTTTACTGGAGAAATGTTGGTCGGCGGGGGACTAAAAGTAATTAAGTCCGGGTATGTACTTCAATACCCCGTTTTGTATGATGGGGGGTTAAAATTCAATTTACTTCAGTCTCACCCCATTTTGTTCCTTTACCTTTCGACCCCCCTTTTTGGACCGTTTTACTATGGAGTGGGAGCCTCTTCTACCACGGGGGGGGACAGAAGTAAAGTGGGGCCTAAACTTCAATTTTTACCGAGACCGTAATACAAAAAAATGACACTCTTCACTGTTTGGCGTCTAGTATGAACATGAATATACAAGAGCCAAATTTAGTATTGAAAATGGTATAAGATGAAAGAGTTACATGAGAAGGCCATGTGTGTTTAATATTGCATTTTGGCTTTTACAGACCAATAGCTTATACGAACCTAATACGATTTCCGTACATAAATTCAACACCGGGCAGCCGTTAAAAATTTTTTTCCATCAACTTCAGCTCTATGGCTTCATCAGAAGCTTAATGGTTGGTTTTATATGATTCAATTAAACTATTTTGAAATGTTTATCAAAAGAGTTATCAGCTTCTGCATGGTACATCTTCATACAACAAAAAAAACATTCGACTCATTTTTTTTATTTTATTTTATTATTATTTTATTCTTTATTCCGCTTGAATTAAAACATAATGTTGAGTGACGAAACAAATGACACTGTCACAAAAAAAGTGAATTCAGTGAAGTTGATGGAAACTGAGATGGTCTAAATATGACAAGAACAATCATGCACATTTCATTTTAGGAAAATCAGAAAGCACACAAAAATTTCGAAAATCATACATGTAAAAATACACAGTTTATCTTAGCTAAAACGTTTATCTTAGCTTTTATATATATATTTTATCTACATCTTCCGATGCAATAACGCACACATTTAATTGCGCCCGCAAATTTAATTGCGCCAGGACTCTGCGCCCGCCCACAAGGCTAAAGTGGTGCAAGACTGGTGCAAGAGCAATTTCCCCTCCATGATCACATCCGCCGAATGGCCTCCGTACTCACCTGATTTGAATCCCCTGGACTTCTCTGTGTGGTCGGTCCTTGAGAGCAAGGCCTGTGCTTCCCTACACAAGAATTTTAAAAGTTTGAAGCGCGTCCTACAGAAGGCGTGGGATGATCTTGACGTCGCTTACCTGTCCACCACGGTGGGTGCCTTCCACAAGCGACTCCGCGCCTGTGTCAAGAAGAAAGGAGGGCTGTTCGAAATTCGAAAACGCAGTTATATCCCAAACTATTTGAATAAACTTTGATGAAAATTTTGTTTGATTTGCTCAATCCGTTAAGTTTTTGTCGGAAAAAATACTGTCCACCTGGACTTTCTGTACACCCTGTACTTACATCAAGTTTTTGGTTCAGTTTCCTCTCACTCTTTTACAGACTTTCGTTACTTAACAGGTTCCTCGAATAACCTCGAACTATGTGCATTGAACGCTTGTTTTTTGTAATTTTTTTCTCGATCATTTCACGGCTAACCAGGTAGAATCACTTAGTGTCAGCAAAGATAAATGTATTATCATGTCTAGAACTGATAGTTGAAATAAACACAGCTGAATACCTTTAAAACAAGAACAAGAAAAACGTATTCATGAAATACATATTTATGGATTAATAAATTGCATAAACATTGCAAAAGTTCAATTATATTGTAAATTTGGATAAGGTAAAAGTACCCAACAGAGGAATGCAGTTGAATCCCAGCTCTTTATGCCGCTTTCTTTTCTTTACTTTTCATGGCAAGATATGTCCTATGTCAGGGTCCTCATCGACTTCTGCATCATCTGGGGTTCTCTCAGTGTCGCCATACTGACTGGCGTCATCCTGATCATGGACGTATCCGACGACCTCGTCCTCTTCGTCCTCGCTCATGTTGTGCTGGATGACGATCTCCAGCTCGGCAATAGAGACATCATCGTGATTTATGACTGCGAAACTTTTGATTATTACGAAAATGAGGTTCATTACTTTGAGTAGACATGGCATTTATTACACTGAATGCTATTTGTAATTATATTCACTCACTGCTACTTTCTTACTGTCCTATCAATTCCAAGAACTTAGTTACACTGTAGTGTCTTTGCGCAGTGACTCGGGAGCTGCTTGAGGTCGAGCGAGGCAACGGCCAACTCCTCCGACTGGTCGCCTGCGTCTGATATCAGCCCGAACTCCAGCCGATTGCCCAGCCGCACCCACTGACGTAGCAGCGTGAGACGGCGGCCAGAAACCGTATAAGCTGAATCACCACCTACATAGCTTTTTTCTCCTTGCTGCTGTAAGTTCTTAATCATCGTCATGAAACGCTTGAAATGATGAGCGCTGCAACTTATCTATCAAATCCAAGTGGCATAAAAGCTCAGAGTTCAAGCTTGGCTCAAGTATAGATAAGACATTCGTACATACATGCATGCATATGTACATGTGCCCTAGTTCATTTGAGTAAACTTCAAACATTCTCTTCGGTTTTGCTAAATAAGCAATGAGACACACGTAAATCCAAGAGTTCACTCGACAATAGTCCAGCCAGAAATTTTCTTTCGTCTCGATATGTAAGCATTCAAAGAATCCAAAAAAATAACAAGTTGACATAGGTATTGAAAAATATATTAAATACTTTTTTTGTAGTTGAATAGCGCAGGAGAATTGTGCGTCCGAGGCAATTTGACGTTCCCTGATGTTCGACATTCTGACTCCGGAAAGTCGAGAAAACTCCAGTCGATGTATACCTAGATAAAAACTGTCAGGACTCTTTTTCTTAGCTTCGTTGTAAGAAGATTGTGGCATTTAGCCCCTCTACTATTTATTGATGTGGTCTTATTATGGTTGTTGAATGCTCTTTGGGTTTAAGAGTACGTTATGTTTCTTATGTTATGTTCTCTCACTATTGTTACGTAAAAAGTGTCGACCTCTCGCGCGCTTCGGCCTGGCCAGCCACATTTAATGAATTTGGATTCATTCCTTCTTGTTTTGTCTAAGACCGATTGTGTGTGTTAGAAAGTTTGTTTTTTTAATAAAGAAGACGATCGTCGTGTCCGTTGCACCAATACAACGAGAGGTCTCCAAATTGTCCGTTGCACCAATACAACGAGAGGTCTCCAAATTGTCCGTTGCACCAATACAACGAGAGGTCTCCAAATTGTCCGTTGCACCAATACAACGAGAGGTCTCCAAATTGGAGAACTA
This sequence comes from Allodiplogaster pararmata, assembly GCA_964056735.1. NCBI lineage: Eukaryota > Metazoa > Nematoda > Chromadorea > Rhabditida > Diplogasteridae > Allodiplogaster > Allodiplogaster pararmata. The sequence continues at coordinate 10,178,525 of OZ057404.1, forward strand.
CATTACATCGTCCCGCATGTTTAAAATTGACTTGATGATGATTTTTTTACCATTTCTGAAAAGATATAATCAACATCTTCACTTTCGATTTAGGAATAAACATATGAAGTTGAAAAAAAAGAGAACCAGTTTAAAAAAATAATTAAAAACAGTGGAAACTTACTTCTTTAACAACAAAATTTTTTATACATATTTATCCCAGAAAGTATATGGACGTTCTCAATAATCTGTATAACAACAGACATAACAATTCCTGTCAATTTATTTGATTAATTTAATTCACATGATCCGTGAAAACTATACGTTTGTTTTGAAAGAGAAGAGTTCATTTGTGGAGTTTCGATGAATAAGTCTAGAATGGGTCTCGAATGGGTCTCGGATAGGTCTTGAATAAGTCTCAAATGAGCAAAGATAACCGTTGTATTGGAGTGAAAAAGGGACATCAAAGGAGAAGCGGGCAGAAGCCAGAGACAGTCAATTGAAAATTCGATTGTCACTTCCTCGTCTGATGGTGACTCCTGCATCAGAGTTGTCATTATAATGTGTGTCAGTCATAACTGCAGAACATAGTTAGCAGGGCGATCAAGTTTCCACATCTGAATACAATTTCTCGCTCGAATATTCTGCCAATGAGAGTTAGCAAAGTATGAGAGAGTCTAATTCCTAGTCTTACTACTCACTCCGTCAACATTTAACATTCCAGACAGAACTGGTAGGTGAAGTCAACAAATAAAGACGAACTGGTAGGTGAAGTTAACAAAGTCCGCAATGTTCTAAAAGTTTTCTCAGAAAAGTCGGAATTTAATCAGTTTTTCGCTGATTCGCTTTCTATAGATAAAAAATATAATTTTGTTCTAATCTCTTTTTCACTTTTTTTAAACTAAACACGTTTGTGCTGATGTTTTTTTGATTCTCATGTTTTAAAAAAATTTTTCATTACCAGATAGCTCTTCAAATGCTCAGTTACACAGTTTAAAGACAGCAACGTCTGGTTAAGACGACGACAGTTGAATAGATAGCTGTTTTCCGTTTTAAAGATTTGTTGTGAGTTGAAGGCAATTTTTCAATGGTCGGAAAAAGTGTCTTTTCGGTAAAGAGGTATCATTGGACATACAACTAGAATCATCTGGTTGATAGTAGCCAGTGAGGACATACAACGAGAATCATCTGGTTGATAGTGGCCAGTGAGGACATACAACGAGAATCATCTGGTTGATAGTGGCCAGTGAGGACATACAACGAGAATCATCTGGTTGATAGTGGCCAGTGAGGACATACAACGAGAATCATCTGGTTGATAGTGGCCAGTGAGGACATACAACGAGAATCATCTGGTTGATAGTGGCCAGTGAGGACATACAACGAGAATCATCTGGTTGATAGTGGCCAGTGAGGACATACAACGAGAATCATCTGGTTGATAGTAGCCAGTGAGGACATACAACGAGAATCATCTGGTTGATAGTGGCCAGTGAGGACATACAACGAGAATCATCTGGTTGATAGTGGCCAGTGAGGACATACAACGAGAATCATCTGGTTGATAGTGGCCAGTGAGGACATACAACGAGAATCATCTGGTTGATAGTGGCCAGTGAGGACATACAACGAGAATCATCTGGTTGATAGTGGCCAGTGAGGACATACAACGAGAATCATCTGGTTGATAGTGGCCAGTGAGGACATACAACTAGAATCATCTGGTTGATAGTGGCCAGTGAGGACATACAACGAGAATCATCTGGTTGATAGTGGCCAGTGAGGACATACAACGAGAATCATCTGGTTGATAGTGGCCAGTGAGGACATACAACGAGAATCATCTGGTTGATAGTGGCCAGTGAGGACATACAACGAGAATCATCTGGTTGATAGTGGCCAGTGAGGACATACAACGAGAATCATCTGGTTGATAGTGGCCAGTGAGGACATACAACGAGAATCATCTGGTTGATAGTAGCCAGTGAGGACATACAACGAGAATCATCTGGTTGATAGTGGCCAGTGAGGACATACAACGAGAATCATCTGGTTGATAGTAGCCAGTGAGGACATACAACGAGAATCATCTGGTTGATAGTGGCCAGTGAGGACATACAACGAGAATCATCTGGTTGATAGTGGCCAGTGAGGACATACAACTAGAATCATCTGGTTGATAGTAGCCAGTGAGGACATACAACGAGAATCATCTGGTTGATAGTGGCCAGTGAGGACATACAACTAGAATCATCTGGTTGATAGTAGCCAGTGAGGACATACAACGAGAATCATCTGGTTTGATAGTGGCCAGTGAGGACATACAACGATAATCATCTGGTTGATAGTGGCCAGTGAGGACATACAACGATAATCATCTGGTTGATAGTGGCCAGTGAGGACATACAACGAGAATCATCTGGTTGATAGTGGCCAGTGAGGACATACAACTAGAATCATCTGGTTGATAGTAGCCAGTGAGGACATACAACGAGAATCATCTGGTTTGATAGTGGCCAGTGAGGACATACAACGATAATCATCTGGTTGATAGTGGCCAGTGAGGACATACAACGATAATCATCTGGTTGATAGTGGCCAGTGAGGACATACAACGAGAATCATCTGGTTGATAGTAGCCAGTGAGGACATACAACGAGAATCATCTGGTTTGATAGTGGCCAGTGAGGACATACAACGATAATCATCTGGTTGATAGTGGCCAGTGAGGACATACAACGAGAATCATCTGGTTGATAGTGGCCAGTGAGGACATACAACTAGAATCATCTGGTTGATAGTAGCCAGTGAGGACATACAACGAGAATCATCTGGTTTGATAGTGGCCAGTGAGGACATACAACGATAATCATCTGGTTGATAGTGGCCAGTGAGGACATACAACGATAATCATCTGGTTGATAGTGGCCAGTGAGGACATACAACGAGAATCATCTGGTTGATAGTAGCCAGTGAGGACATACAACGAGAATCATCTGGTTTGATAGTGGCCAGTGAGGACATACAACGATAATCATCTGGTTGATAGTGGCCAGTGAGGACATACAACGAGAATCATCTGGTTGATAGTGGCCAGTGAGGACATACAACGAGAATCATCTGGTTTGATAGTGGCCAGTGAGGACATACAACGATAATCATCTGGTTGATAGTGGCCAGTGAGGACATACAACGATAATCATCTGGTTGATAGTGGCCAGTGAGGACATACAACGAGAATCATCTGGTTGATAGTGGCCAGTGAGGACATACAACGATAATCATCTGGTTGATAGTGGCCAGTGAGGACATACAACGATAATCATCTGGTTGATAGTGGCCAGTGAGGACATACAACGATAATCATCTGGTTGATAGTGGCCAGTGAGGACATACAACGATAATCATCTGGTTGATAGTGGCCAGTGAGGACATACAACGATAATCATCTGGTTGATAGTGGCCAGTGAGGACATACAACGATAATCATCTGGTTGATAGTGGCCAGTGAGGACATACAACGATAATCATCTGGTTGATAGTGGCCAGTGAGGACATACAACGATAATCATCTAGTTTGATAGTGGCCAGTGAGGACATACAACGAGAATCATCTGGTTTGATAGTGGCCAGTGAGGACATACAACGATAATCATCTGGTTGATAGTGGCCAGTGAGGACATACAACGAGAATCATCTGGTTGATAGTGGCCAGTGAGGACATACAACGAGAATCATCTGGTTGATAGTGGCCAGTGAGGACATACAACGAGAATCATATGGTTTGATAGTGGCCAGTGAGGACATACAACGAGATTCATCTAGTTTTATAGTGGCCAGTGAGGACATACAACGAGAATCTTCTGGTTGATAGTGGCCAGTAAGGACATACAACGAGAATCATCTAGTTTGATAGTGGCCAGTGAGGACATACAACGAGAATCATCTGGTTTATAGTGGCCAGTGACGACATACAACGAGAATCATCTGGTTGATAGTGGCCAGTGAGGACATACAACGAGAATCATCTGGTTGATAGTAGCCAGTGAGGACATACAACGAGAATCATCTAGTTTGATAGTGGCCAGTGAGGACATACAACGAGAATCATCTGGTTTGATAGTGGCCAGTGAGGACATACAACGAGAATCATCTGGTTTGATAGTGGCCAGTGAGGACATACAACGAGAATCATCTGGTTGATAGTGGCCAGTGAGGACATACAACGATAATCATCTGGTTGATAGTGGCCAGTGAGGACATACAACGATAATCATCTGGTTGATAGTGGCCAGTGAGGACATACAACGAGAATCATCTGGTTGATAGTGGCCAGTGAGGACATACAACGAGAATCATGTGGTTTGATAGTGGCCAGTGAGGACATACAACGAGATTCATCTAGTTTGATAGTGGCCAGTGAGGACATACAACGAGAATCATCTGGTTGATAGTGGCCAGTGAGGACATACAACGAGAATCATCTGGTTGATAGTGGCCAGTGAGGACATACAACGAGAATCATCTGGTTGATAGTGGCCAGTGAGGACATACAACGAGAATCATCTGGTTGATAGTGGCCAGTGAGGACATACAACGATAATCATCTGGTTGATAGTGGCCAGTGAGGACATACAACGAGAATCATCTGGTTGATAGTGGCCAGTGAGGACATACAACGAGAATCATCTGGTTGATAGTGGCCAGTGAGGACATACAACGATAATCATCTGGTTGATAGTGGCCAGTGAGGACATACAACGTTAATCATCTGGTTGATAGTGGCCAGTGAGGACATACAACGATAATCATCTGGTTGATAGTGGCCAGTGAGGACATACAACGAGAATCATGTGGTTTGATAGTAGCCAGTGAGGACATACAACGAGAATCATCTAGTTTGATAGTGGCCAGTGAGGACATACAACGAGAATCATCTGGTTTGATAGTGGCCAGTGAGGACATACATACAACGATAATCATCTGGTTGATAGTGGCCAGTGAGGACATACAACGATAATCATCTGGTTGATAGTGGCCAGTGAGGACATACAACGATAATCATCTGGTTGATAGTGGCCAGTGAGGACATACAACGAGAATCATCTGGTTGATAGTGGCCAGTGAGGACATACAACGAGAATCATGTGGTTTGATAGTGGCCAGTGAGGACATACAACGAGATTCATCTAGTTTTATAGTGGCCAGTGAGGACATACAACGAGAATCTTCTGGTTGATAGTGGCCAGTAAGGACATACAACGAGAATCATCTAGTTTGATAGTGGCCAGTGAGGACATACAACGAGAATCATCTGGTTTATAGTGGCCAGTGAGGACATACAACGAGAATCATCTGGTTGATAGTGGCCAGTGAGGACATACAACGAGAATCATCTGGTTGATAGTGGCCAGTGAGGACATACAACAAGAATCATCTGGTTGATAGTGAGTGGCCAGTGAGGACATAAAACGAGAATCATCTGGTTTGATAGTGGCCAGTAATGACATACGACGAGAATCATCTGGTTTGATAGTGGCCAGTAAGGACATACAACGAGAATCATCTGATATGAAACAGAAACTAATTCTCAAACTTAAAAAAAACTCAAAATTCAGTGACCTCCAGAATCGCACGTTCCTTCAGCAAGGACCGCGAGGGATTGGAGATAGAATTGGGATCGGACTTGCGAAAGGGGCGTGGCCTCGGCGATGAAGCGATGGATGACTCTTCGCTTGCTGAATCAGGCCTTAGTAAGTTTCACTTGCTTTCAAAAACTTTTGTTTTTGATCTTATACATTGTGTATAGAAATTTTTAATGTGCATAAAAAATTCGTATCATAATATATATACAAATATATACAAATATGAATCTCACAATAATCTCAATATTCTGGAGAAAAAAGGCGAAAAAAGTTATTTACGATTCTTTTATTCAAAAACATTGAAAAACTCTAGGTGCTTTTTTTCTTCAAATAATAGTGCTCTAAGCACTACCTATTGGTATGAAAAAAGGACTCGAATGGTTTTCAAAATTTAAAATTAGCTTTAAAGTTATCTAAGGGGAAAATTATGAAACGTATAACATACGAGGTATAGACTCATGAAGAGGATCTCCAAAAGTGAGCCTTCCTTCCTTCGGTTCATCTCTGGTACCTACGCTGTTAGCTTCTTCTTCTTCGTTCGTGAATTCTGTCGGGTATGGAATGCGATCGTCCTGTTGATAAATTTTATTCAATATTGATAAGATTTTTCACAGCATCACTGTGAGAGCAGAAATACTGTCGTGGGTGCTGAACTAACTATGGAGAGTCTCGGGCGGGCGATGGGAGGGAGGTGATCGAAGATTCTTCTGATCTCCTGCTTCTGCTCATCGAGCGTCTCTTCTACAAGCTCCAGTCCCAGTGAGTTCGTCGTCGAGTTCCCCTGATTCCGGTACTGATTTTTTTCTCAAAATTTCCAGTTGTAAACTGAAAACCTAGAAAAATGCGAACGAACGATTCGGAGGGCATCGTATTTAATTCAGTTTCTTGCCTACTTCCGCGAGATTGCATCATCTCTCAAATTTTCAAAGCGGTAGGGCAGGAACGCTCAAAACTCTGCGAGTCATCGATCAACCAATATGCTATACTAAGCTATGAATTTGACATTAAAACTACTCGAACTCTAATGATAATTACATTATTCTAATTTTCACAGACCATAAATATTGTTTAAAATAATATGAGCACGAAAGAAATAATTAATTAATGAGTTGTCCGAGTTTGGGAAAAACTTCATGTGCTTGAATAGTGACAATGGGTTCGTAGTCAAACCCCTTGTTTCTCCGTACAATACTACTAAAACCAACAGGTTTTGAACTTTGAATTTTTTATCACGCGAAACATAAGGATCACGTGAAAAATTAATGGGGCATGATGGTGTGTATGTAGGAGAAGGTGTACGAAAATATATCTATCAATACAGTCCGTGTTCTCGAACCTATCCCCCTCAACCTTCTTCCCAAGCAATCAAAGTTACATGGAATATATGAAATTAACTTAAATTAAAAAGGTGAAGGGAAGAAATTATGGTTAAGGCTAAGTAGCTACTGATAGTAAGTAGGTGCAGTAAATGGTGAGAAGGTCATTGATAGCCTTTCAAAACCAGCCATGGGAGAGGAGAGGGAGAAGGATGAATGACACGACAAAGAGGTCAGAGTGGCTTCATAGAAGAGGGGAGAGGTAAGAAGGGGAGCCGCTCCGTAGCAGCTGTTTCTTGAGGAAAGAGAAGGTAAAAATGAGATTCAAGATATTAGTAGTGTTTTAATTTCTCTTATTACTCTGCGGCCTGGTATGCATACTATAAGTGACACAGGGATTAGGAAGTGGTTCTACTAGGCTACAGAGAAACATATGTAGTTGTAGATCTGTATCCAGAATCCGACGCGCGTTACCTACCTCGAGGCGAAATCAGAAGCGAGAAAGAAAAAAAACATTTTTAGCGTCTTATTAAGAACTTTTTTTTTTACCACTGGTGATACCATTTTTATCTTAACATAGCTCAAAATGCATGAATGGAAAATCAATGATTGTTGAAAGAAGAGAGACCCGTTAAGGGTCTTACCTGTTCTTTGTGTGTGGTTGGCTCAGTTTCTTCTTGATCTGCCGTTTTCGATGCTTGACTTTCTGAAGCTTGTTTAAAGCGTAGTGTTTATTTGATATTTGGCAAAATACATTGTTCAGAATATCACACATTAGCAATAAGACTACATTTATATGTATTTCTTTACTCTTACTTAAGTAAATTTTTAAACTTTAAAGTATTTTTTCAATTAAACTTTGAAATCCTTTTTTGATTTGAAGGAAAATTTTTCATCTTTATAAGCTAACCTCCGTCTACTTCTTCTTTTATGAAGTCTCTTTCGGAAGCTTCCAGACTGGTTCGCTCTTGTTGATGCCACTGTGAAGGAGTTTCCAAGATCACCGTATCCTCCAATAAACTTAATTTTTCAATAATATATAAATAATGTTTTTTCTATTATTATGAAATTTCGAGCTGTTTGCATTAAATTAACTAAAGTGAGTAGACTCAAAAACAAGCTTAAGAAGAAAGCCTAGTTGATTGCTTCAGATTTTAAGGTTCACAGCTTCCGATAAGCTATCATTAAAGGAAAGAGAGACTACAGCTTCGATTTGCGTTGTTCCTAGAGGTAAGACAGAGATGAACTATAACCAAATTGAAAACAGATTTTTATGAGAGTCATGAATGATACGGCAACATTCATTCAACTGTACTTATATTGAACATTTTTTATGTAGATCGAAGTGGACCGTAAATGGATTGAGAAGGAAAATATGTTTTTTTTCACAATTTTTTGAGTAAAGAAAAGAAGAGTAGAGGGTGGAAAAGAAGAGTAGAGGGTGGAAAAGAAGAGTAGAGGGTGGAAAAGAAGAGTAGAGGGTGGAAAAGAAGAGTAGAGGGTGGAAAACAGAGTAGAGGGTGGAAAACAGAGTAGAGGGTGGAAAACAGAGTAGAGGGTGGAAAACAGAGTAGAGGGTGGAAAACAGAGTAGAGGGTGGAAAACAGAGTAGAGGGTGGAAAACAGAGTAGAGGGTGGAAAACAGAGTAGAGGGTGGAAAACAGAGTAGAGCGTGGAAAACAGAGTAGAGCGTGGAAAACAGAGTAGAGGGTGGAAAACAGAGTAGAGGGTGGAAAACAGAGTAGAGGGTGGAAAACAGAGTAGAGGGTGGAAAACAGAGTAGAGGGTGGAAAACAGAGTAGAGGGTGGAAAACAGAGTAGAGGGTGGAAAACAGAGTAGAGGGTGGAAAACAGAGTAGAGGGTGGAAAACAGAGTAGAGGGTGGAAAACAGAGTAGAGGGTGGAAAACAGAGTAGAGGGTGGAAAACAGAGTAGAGGGTGGAAAACAGAGTAGAGCGTGGAAAACAGAGTAGAGCGTGGAAAACAGAGTAGAGGGTGGAAAACAGAGTAGAGGGTGGAAAACAGAGTAGAGGGTGGAAAACAGAGTAGAGGGTGGAAAACAGAGTAGAGAGTGGAAAACAGAGTAGAGGGTGGAAAACAGAGTAGAGGGTGGAAAACAGAGTAGAGGGTGGAAAACAGAGTAGAGGGTGGAAAACAGAGTAGAGGGTGGAAAACAGAGTAGAGGGTGGAAAAAAGAGTAGAGGGTGGAAAACAGAGTAGAGGGTGGAAAACAGAGTAGAGGGTGGAAAACAGAGTAGAGGGTGGAAAACAGAGTAGAGGGTGGAAAACAGAGTAGAGGGTGGAAAACAGAGTAGAGGGTGGAAAACAGAGTAGAGGGTGGAAAACAGAGTAGAGGGTGGAAAACAGAGTAGAGGGTGGAAAACAGAGTAGAGGGTGGAAAACAGAGTAGAGGGTGGAAAACAGAGTAGAGGGTGGAAAACAGAGTAGAGGGTGGAAAAACCTTAGTTTTGGCCATTCAGCAGATCAAACCCAAAACTCGAGAGTATGCAGACTAATATATTGATTTCCTGATCGAGCCAGTCATAGACTTTTCCATGTGTCAAAATTTTTTGATAGTTCATAAATAAATTGAAAATATAAAGGATCGAAAACCTAGAAAACATAGTGGAAGATGAAATTCGCGAACAATTCGCATACCTGTGAAGTAGTCGAAGATTGTCGAGTTACGACACTGAAATTGAGAAACGGTAAAATTTTTCAAGATTGATAAATAAAGCCTAAACGGAATCGTTATAAAAAAAATTTACGAGGTGTTACAGGCAGTTTTTGGTCTCATTTGTTACTTCTGACTCCTTAAATAGAGATTATTCAGAAGAACATCTGTTTACACAAGTACAGGCTAGGCTAGAGTTAACGAATCGAGTCGAGTATGTCTTTGGAAAGATCCGACATGAATCTAAAAAAATGCATATTGCTTCAAATGATTGAACTATCGCACAGAAAAAAGCTAGTCCGCCGGGCGGGATCGAACCCAGACCATCTCGACTCAAACCGGGAGCGCGTGTTACCATTACACCACGGGCACGCATTGCTATTCCGTGCGATAGTGTTATATGAAAGGCTCGTTTGCCTTGTTCTCTTAGTCACGCAAAAGCTTTTTTCTGTGCGATAGTTCAATCATTTGTCATCTTAACCAGGCGTCACTGCCTTTAAACTGTGTAACTTAGAATTTGAAGATTTATCATCCATCTTCCATCTCTCTTCTGTCTTAATCGTGAACTCTGGAGTTACGCTCCATTCATGACGCAGTCGCTTGATAAGCATGCGTGACTAAGAGAACAAGGCAAACGAGCCTTTCATATAACACTATCGCACGGAATAGCAATGTGTCCCCGTGGTGTAATGGTAACACGCGCTCCCGGTTTGAGTCGAGATGGTCTGGGTTCGATCCCGCCCGGCGGACTAGCTTTTTTCTGTGCGATAGTTCAATCATTTGTCATCTTAACCAGGCGTCACTGCCTTTAAACTTTGTAACTTAGAATTTGAAGATTCATATTGCTTCACTTACATAAACGTTTGTTGAAGACATTATATTGTAAACAAATCCTTGAATGACCGTAGTTTCTGATTTAGTCTTCTTATGCTCATTCTGATCAAATTGATACTGTCAGTAGGAGCTCCGAACTTTTCTTCGTCACTTTCTCCTCCAACAAGTCGAGGCATCTTTTGTGCAGGGATTATCTCGGAAGGCGAGGATGGTAGTTGAATCTCAGAAGGGACGAAGGCCGAGGTCCGACGAGGCAGGGGAGCGGGAGGAGAGTTCGGCTGAGAAATTCATAGAGCAGAGATGACATTGCTGGCCAGCGATGTTTACAAACAAAACATTCCAAATTGCTCCTCTGCTCTCAGCGGTGCGATTCGAAATATTCGCTTACTTCTCATTTTTTTGCGTCTCAAGAGAAGACGACGTGAAAGCAGTTATCGAGAGAAGAAGAAAAAACAAGGAGGACGAAAAAACAAAAAAGTAGTAATTGTTAAGAGATACAAACCAATAAAAGAGAGATGATGACGTGAGGTCGAAATAGAGAGAGAGAGAGAGAGAGAGAGAGAGAGAGAGAGAGAGAGAGAGAGAGAGAGAGAGAGAGAGAGAGAGAGAGAGAGAGAGAGAGAGAGAGAGAGGGGGGGAGGGACGGAGAGAGAGAGAGATAGAGAAGAAGAGAGCGAGTGAGAAAAAAAACAGTGTGACAGAAAGTTCAAAAAGTAAGGAGATCAATAGCAAAAGAAAGAAGCTGAGAAGGATTATCATCAAATGACAGTGGTTCTTAAATCCTCTCAACTACAAGTATAACAACATCAAACATTCGAGGAATCGACAATACATTTCTTAACCCCATTCTACAGTGCGTCTTTTGATGGTATATGTATAGCTCTCACTTTTGCAAGTTATGTATTGTTTTTGACTGTATTTGAGAATAAATGAAAGAGGAACCACAAGACAGAAAGATGTACTGAGAAGCAATAAGATAAAGATAGTAACCATAAGAGAGGGAAAGAAAAGGAAGCTCTAAAAAGGGTAGAGATATTCAAAAAAAGAGAGAGAGAAAGTGACAAACCTCGATGACTTTTTGAGGCAGCTCTGGCTCGCGTAGAGATAGTTCATTTCCTTTCTCTGTGGCTTTCGCCTGCGAATAAAGCTCATCTTGCGTGGAAAAGGAAGATGAAGGCGGGGGAGCACTCGCTGGGGGCATAGAAGGAGGCGTAGGGGAAGCGGTAGAAGCTGAATGAGGGAGAGGTGCGGAGTGGTCGAGGGGCGTAGGAGAGGCAGTTGAGGAGACCGAAGGCGATTGATAAGGGGGCGGAGGTAACGCAGTAGACAATGAGGGACGCAGAGTAAGCGGAGGAGGCGGAGGGGCGCGTCCACCACTTCTACCTGACAAAGGAGAATCTTCTTGTACATTGACTTCTACATTGACAAATTCTTCTTGTACTTGAATCTTGTATATCAAAAAGGACAATATACATACTTGAACTCATAATCTTATTAACTCTGCAGAGTTAGAGCTTAAAAAAATCATAAATAATCTAATTGGGCTCATGTTCTTTCGTGGCAAAATCGTGAAAATACACGCATGGAACAGGTGAGATCGCGAGTTATTTTTTTAATTGACTTAAATCGAAAACTTTGTTTTCTCTTTACTATTACATAGTAGGGAATTTGGTAGCTGGCCTGCTGTTGGGGCAGTTTCCGCTAGAGGCTTGACTGAAGTTTCATTTGCGGCTTGCTTCTTAAACATGATTATAATTAATATTCTTATCATTTTGACTTTTCAAACATGGTCCTTTTTCTGTCTGACATTCAGCTCCAATAATAATCAGTCTTGGCGCCATGCAGTCCGTCCGAATGACTCATCTCATACTAGTCTCCTACTTGTTCAACACAAATATCCAAGAAATGATCGAAGTTGTTATTCTTTTTTTTATTCATTCCTTCCTTCCCCCAAGTTGAAGAGTGGTCGCCTGTCGTTTCGCTCTTCATTTTCGCCATCCATGGAATAGGAATCCGGCCTATCGAGGTTCGTAATCGTAAAAGGACGTCAGGCTGGAATATCCTTATTAACTTTCTCACGACAAGCCGGTCTGTGAAGAAAATCGTCGTATCTTATAAGATGCACTACCATCCAACCCCAACGATGATGTGGCGAAGTGCTATCTACACAGCGGACCTCGCTCTTCAGCGAGAATAACGCTAGGAAGAAGAAGAAGAAGATCGAAGTTTTTATTCAAATTCGAAAGTTTTATTGCTTAGATACTCCTCATGTTAGCATTTATCTTTTGGTGGACAAAGTAATTTGAAATAGTGAGAAAACATTGAAATTGGAATGTGTGAGCGCATGAAAAAGCCCGATCGTCTGTTTTTCACCAGTAGCGAACACGTGACGATTTTACACGTCAAATCTCAGGTTAAAGGAATTCGTTTAGCAGTCTCTATGAAGTCATGAACCGCTCAAAAGTTCGAATATACAAATTTACTCAAAATAGAAATATAACTAAGAAACGAAAGAAACTTATTAGTCTAAATTTACTTTAAGATTGCTTTCGTGGAATTACATGACTGTGAGTCAATAAATTTGAGCTTTCATGTGTGTTATAATGTATTTCCTGTGTGTTATAATAAAAATCTGCAATGGCGATATCATTGTTCATGAGTCATAACAATGTCTATGAAATCAATTTGGAAAGTTGGGCAAAGAAAGTCAAACAGACAATATCTTCATGGTCGAATCCTTTCATCGCTCCCACCCATTCGATTGCTATCTCACAGCTGACCTCGCACTCGAGACCGTCCGCCTGTTAATAATTACAGAGTAGTTTTATTTCAATTTCACAAATCACATGCTCTTGATGAAATCTAGTTTATCTCAAACTCCATTGAGCAGTATTCCACTTTTGAATCAAAAGCAACTTCATGTAAGACGGTTTCTATCAGATTTTTCTAAGCTCAAATCTACTGAGCCGAGTCCGACATTCCCGTTGGGACATTGATTAACTGGCCCTACTCTGATGGCTTGAACTCAATTGAACGCTCTATGTTTTTTTTTAACACGAAATAATTTTGATAGACTAATTAGTTATTATGAAGTTTTTTTTAGTTCAGATCTGAGATATATATATATTTTATCTACACTTGTCAGTGCAAAAACAAACATTCAAAAACCACAGATAACAATGGTGTCTTTAAGAAGCAAAGAAAAAAAAAGAAAAGAAATCTAAGACAATTCTTGTAACAATTTATTACAGAGCGCGTCATAGTGTCTAATAATTACATCCATATGTCTGCTGATTCGAAACGGAAAGACTAAAGTGTATCAATGATATTGATGACAGCTTTTTTAAAAACGTGTTCACTCGGAACATTCAACAGATCATTGCTAAGTCTTCCAGATCATTCTAAAAATGTAGAATAAGACGAAAAAACTTAGATGGAAGCTATTAAATCACTCTAACTACTTTTAACTATATGTCCACCAGAGATTGTGGAAACGATACTTCTGATTTTGCGTTCAGAAGCCATTAATGCGGAATTGTCAGTATCCGAATATGTTATTTTTCTAATTCATTCATGCTTTAGGGTTATTGCATATCGCTGATGATGCTTTAAATAAAGCGAAACATCCGAACACTTTGCATCGAACCTACACCGCATCACCCCACTGGCACGACAAACACGTTCGCTGTCTAATCTATCCGAGTATTTGTTTCAGCAAAAATTGTCATATACCTTGATCTCTGTCTTCTTGGGCTGTATCTTTTTTATCCCTTTATATTTCTTTCTCATTCTGTATGTATTTGTTGATCTACAACCATCTATTAGTAACTGTTTGTTTGCGTGCTTTCTCTGAATCTGTTTATAGCCATTCTCTCCTCTCTCTCACTCATTCTATCGTTTTCTCTTACATTATTTCTCTCTTTCTCTATTTGCGTGTCCTACTTCAATACTAAAAAAAAGAACTTTGAAATTACAAAACTTTAATAGATACTGCTTCAGTACTACTGCACTGTTCACCAAAAATCTGACTAACAGTAAGCATGCTGAAAAATCCCTCGATCCGCTTCTTCTGAGTTATTGGCAGAAGGGGCAGCGAAAGAGCAGCAATTACACCGGGTGGACTCCCGGGGGAGGGAGTCGCGGGAGTTCTCGAAGTCCCAGAAGCAACATCAGCCGAAGTTTTGCTACTTCCACTGCTTTCGATGATGTAGAACGATATGTCCTGAACGTCTCATTTTTAGGCTCTGAATTCGTGTTTTATCTAAAAATAATTGTTCCCTTCTGTGAGAAGTGATTTCCCTTCTGTGAGAAGTGATTTCCCTTCTGTGAGAAAATGAATGTTTTTCTTCGAATTTATCTATTTTCCACATTTAATAGTCAAGCATTAATTAAATAAAACATTATAACTTATAATTTCATAATATGACTTTAAATAGAACTCAAATAATTCTAAATTAGCCCATTCAAGACTCCCAAGAATAAGCTTAAAGGCAGTGGGGAAAAGTTCTAGAAACTACTGAATGAGAAAAAGAGAGTTATACTCAAATACACAAGCTGATTACTGTAATTCATGAGTGCAAGAATTGTAGTTTAACCGTAGTGGAGAGATAGCCGAGAAACTGCTTGGTCGCGGGAAGCTGCCAGGTATGTTCGCTGTGGAACTGGCAGCTCCCAGCCCGTGGAAGCAAGAAGCGGGAGAAGTAAGGCGAGAATCCCGCCAGCTCGTATACCATGCAAACCTCCCGCGTCGGTGCTAGAATTTAAGATGATTTTAGTTGGCCCACAATTTTTTCTTCCAGCAAAAAAAAGTTATTAAGGAAACAAACAATGAATTGATGAATGCATTCAGATGACCATATTCGAACATTTTCTTTCCATGTCCTTATAACACGGAAGAGTAGGTATTTGGTAGAGGGCCAGTTCGCTAGCTTACACATATGTGTAAGCTATGGGGCTAGAGGGAAACTGCTTAACCGTCTCTAGCCCCTCCGCGTAAGAGAGTTCATAAGTGCTGTGTTCAGGCCGCTCGTTTACACGTGAATGGAGACCGCTGGGCTCCAGTTAGACCCCAACTGCCCTCTTCAGGGCAATACCACCTCTTTTGAGGGTACAAGACCTGCTGCGGCTCCGAGGATAACCGGGAACGCTCCAGGCGGGAACGCTTTTGATGGCGTAGTCCCAGTGCGACGTAGGGCCAGTAAATTCTGGTCAAGAACTGAGGTTGAGATCTTCGCGAGGCTGTGTGCCCTACACACAGGACCTAACCGTTGGGTAAACTGGCGCTTGGTCCGCCTAGAGATGTGCGAGCACGGGTTCGAGCGATCCGTGAACGCACTGAAGGCCTGCTTCGCGAGGTACAAGAGGTCTCAACCTCCCCATCACAATGGACAGCACTCCGATGTGCAAACCTCCCCTAGTGCCTACGGGGAGGAGCTTGAACGCACACCGAGACAAGGGAGGCTGTCCCCATCTACTCAAGAGCCAGCCGACACCGTCTGTGTCGGCAGCCTAGGCTCGCCAAATACAACCCCGCCTCTTGGCATGTCTAACGCCTCTGAACCAGCCGACTCAGCTGGGAACGTGGCGCAGCCTACTGACATTCCGGAGAGTAGCGGGCGTCCGCTCACCCAGAAGAGAGGACTCGCCGAGTTAAGCGCCGAGGAGAAGGAGTATTACCATCGAGCAGTCGACGGTGTGCTTTGCAACCTCCGGCGAAGCGGTCCTATCCGACGAGCACCTGTGCTCGGTGTTGCCTCAAGGCATCACGCCCTAGAGATAGTGGAAAACTCCGTTGGAGAACGGATGGACCACTGGAGGAGGAAGCGTGGTCGCGACCAAGTCCCATTCGGGAAGGTCTGTGACTTCGTATACGCTTCCGTAGTAGCCTGCCAACTGCTGGAAAAGCGGAGACGCTTGGAAGGCACGACAGGTGAAGAGAGGGTTCGGGTTCTCGAGCATAAGGTATCGGACGTCCGCAAATTACTGGGGAAAATTACATCTGAACTCCAAGCTCGAACTAATGGAGCCAAAAGATCGGACCAGCGTAATCGGTTCGCAACCTTCGCACGTAAAACCAGGGGTTGTGCAGACACCTGGGCTCTGATGCAGTGGGGAGAGGAGTTGCGCCAGCAGCTCCTCATCGTCAAGCAGAACCTCCGACGCTTAAAGGAGGAACTCGAGCGTAAGCATGTACGGTTGCATGCTGCTCGTTTCATTCTGCCGCCCCACGCTAAGACGCTAGGTGAACGCATGAACCTTGGACGCCGCAAGACGTGGCTGAAGGAGCGCACGTCATACTGGCGTGAGATCTTTGGCAAAGAAAGGAAGTTCGAGGAAATCGAATCCTTGAGGGACTTTGCAGCAGAGCCTAGTCTGCAGAGAGCCCGCGTCGCCGCACGTGAACGTGGCGCGGCAGAACTCAAGGAAGAGATCTTGGAGAAACTGGAAGGCGTTCTGACGCGTATGCGCCCCTGGAAGGCGCCTGGCCCGGATGGACTCACTGCCTTTTGGTTGAAAAACCTCAAGGTATACCGCCTAGAGTTCAAAGCATTTCTCGTTAGAGAGGTGTTCGAAGGTCGGGTGCCGGACTGGTGGTGCAGAAGTCGAACGGTCCTTATCCCAAAAGGAAAAACGGGTGGCCTGACGGATGAGAGACCCATAGCCTGCCTGAACACTAGCTATAAAGCCTTCACGGGCTGCCTAGCTGGGGTTCTGGAGGGGATGGTTGCCGGGACTGAAATGGTGCCTGCACCGGAGCAGCGGGCTCTGGAGCGAGGTCACCGTGGATGCCTGCAGGCGCACATCATTGATCATACGGTGCTGACGGTTACAAGGCTGGAAAAGACCCCACTTGCGACAGCTTGGGGGGACTTCAGTAAAGCCTTCGACAGCATCTCGCACAAGATGATCATTTGGCTTCTCAAGAAGTTGGGCGTCCCAGCTTGGCTTATCAAGCTCCTGAAATCGGTGATGTCACGTTGGTCGACGATATTCTCAGTAGCTTCGCTGAGTAAGCTTATCAGAGTAAGATCAGGTGTATACCAGGGAGACTCGCTCTCCCCATTGATCTTCTGTCTCTGTATGGCTCCAATATCGTACGCCCTTCGCAAAACCGATGGGATATACCAGTTGAAGATGTATGGCTGCGTTGTAGAGGAGATTTCCCATGTGTACTACATGGATGATCTTAAGCTATACTACTCGAACGAACTGCAATGTCGGCGGGCGCTCGAAATCGTGCAAACGGTGGCGAGTGCGATCGGGTTAGCGTTGAACCCCGATAAGTCGGCTATAGCAGTAATTGTTGGCAATCACAGCCCGGATGAAACCCAACCATTGCCTGCTGTCCCGCTGCTGCTCCCAGGGGAAACGTACAAGTACCTTGGCGTGGAGCAGCGCGATGCATCAAGGACTGACCAGGTGATGGACAGGGTCGAGCGAGTCGTCTCAGAACGGCTCGCAGCTTACATCAAATCCGGGCTGACGATGAGACAAATCGTTCGAGCCTACAACGTAGCTATTGTCCCAGTAGTGAGCTACGTCTTCTCATGTGCAGTGCTCGGAGAGAGATCCGTTAGCCTAATGGGTCTCGCAGAGCGCCTAAATAAGGCCGTGAGAAGAGAGCTTGCAAGGGGAAAGGCGCGATATGGAACATCGACCGCCGCTCGATGCTATATCGATGCTGAGTCAGGAGGAATGGGTCTAATCGACCTGAAAACCGTAGTCGTCGAGAGCGTTTTCTCGGCTTTCGCTTACCTATGGTTGACTCCTGAGCTCAAGAACCTGGCTCTGAAGCAAGAGAGGTTGACCGCTAGAGGGAAGCGCACTCGTTTCACGGACGCGAGATTCGCCCTGGCATGCTACAATATGCCACTCTCCTACGGTGACGGCTACGTCGAGATCGATGGTACAAGATACCATAACGTGGCTGATGCCGGGAGAGCCCTGTCAACCCTCATCAGATCAGCTCAGAAGGAACGAACCCTGCAGAACTTCCGTGAGACGATAAGCGCTGCATCCTTCCTGACGGACGCAGACCAGTATTCTCTCTCGGTGAGCGACTCTGTCGCATGGATCCGGAGAGGACTGGTTGGTCCTGAAGGTTGGAGAAACGCGCTTGGAGTCCAGGAGGGGAATGTTGGGTGGGCTAGAGGCAAGGCATGCCGTGGATGCAAGAGTGCGGTTGAAACACCAGTACACGTTGCGTCACACTGTTCGAAGTGGCTGCCGAACCTCTACGTCTCGAGACATGATGATGTGGTGAGAGCACTGTATAACGCAGTGTGCCTCAGGTGGGACATACCATTGGCTCACTTCTCGCATAGACTGCCCCCGGTCGCTCGCCGGGGTCAAGTAGCAGTCCTGAGTGAGCCTCTGGTGCAGACCTTCCACCTGATAGATCACCGGAAGCCTGACCTGCTGATCGTGCTGAGAGAGCCAGGTAGCGGAGCGTACCTGCGTGTGATCGTGGTCGAAATAGCCGTGAGCCACTTCCGGAACATGCAACAACAGAAAGCGATCAAGACCAACCGATATATGGTGAACTCGATAAACCAGCCAGACGAGACTCGAACCCCGTATCCAGCGGGACCGAATCTGGTTGGGGAATTGATGAAGCTGTATTCGTGTGAAGTGGTGATGCTCGCAGTTGTGGTTGGGGTGAGCGGTGAACATCTGACCGACACAAGAAAGGAGATCGCAGAAACGCTGGGTATGCAAGAATCCGCTGTAGATGATGTGATGGAGAGAATGTCCAGGGCGGCGGCCCTGGGCACGAGCAGAGTGATAAAGGCTCACTCCGCCCTTGTAAGGGGGGGCGAGTGACGTTGCGCTGGGGCGTTACACCCGTCGCTAAGGCGTGAGATGTCTCCGAACGAGACAACAATGATCGTCTAGTGATTGTGAAGGCAGAGGCCTCCGAACTGTGTTCTACAGTAAGGGAGCCCGAGCTGGACCAACCAGTAGGTTTTGATGCCTCACTGGAGCTGGAAATCGTTTGTGAGCTCGAGAGGGCTCTAGGCGTAGGGATGGCTGACACCCTTATGGGCTACGAATACCCAACAGCTGGGGTAGAACTTAGGCCAAGTCACAAGAATGGAAAGTACCACAGGAAATCCATTACGGCCAACTACCTCGGGATACGTGTAGGTCATATTAATTTTGCGGTAACGCAATAATACGTGTAAGCTATCAAATTGTGCAAGCTATCAAATTTTAAGTGAAATTGCTTCCAAATCTAAACAAGGATTTACTTGTTATTAATTGAAAACTTTGTCTAGAAGAAGCATTGAAGCATTTAAGAAACATTAAAAGAAGCATCTGCACAATACTTACATGTTTCTGGAATTATGCAACATCAACACCGATGAAATTTCTCGAGTTTGCGTAAATGTATATATTTATTGTGCTTAAATACATATACATATATCTTCTGTGTTTACCAAGCGTCACTGCCTTCAAACCAATTGGCTGAGCATAATTTATCTTCATAGCATACGTTTCGGTAGTTTTTCCAGTCCTCGACATCGTTGAACTGATACTCGTAGCTGATTGAACTCGGTCTCTTCAGGGCTGGCTGCGATACTTAATGGCAGCCGCTTCATTGCAGCCTCCTGACGCTGAAACACCAGAAATTGAGTGGCTGAAAGGAAGTGAAGTACCAAAACAGCAAGTGGACACCAATGAGTAAGGAAGTGGAACAATCTAACTCTCTCAACGACTTGTATGATGTGTTTTAAAAAGTATTGGAAAATCGAGGTTCCAGTAAAAACTTTTCGAAGCAGATAAGTCATTAAGTAAATAAATAAATATATGAACGAAATTCTTATCAAATAATAGCTTCACCCTGTACGCAGAAAACGCTTCACCAAGCTCCTTCGTCACCCATGCTTCATAGTCGATGGCAGCTATTGGCTTACCATTTTTCACATCCAGTAGACTGTAATCAGTTTTCAAATTTTGATTTATCACATACATACATATAATTTATTACTTTTGACGTCCATGATTAATTTTATAACATCATTTTGATATGATTATTGAAGTTTATTAAATATTTAATTTTGTTTCAATGACAGAAAAGGCCTCCGCTTATAAATTTAGTCCATTATTAATCCTTCAAAAAATTCTAACGTAAAACTTTCGGCTTTCCGGGAAGATAAATATGTTACCAGCGCACATATCTTTCAGACTTCTCAAGGCTCTGTCACAAAATTGATTTTTTGAAAGCTTAAATAATTTTTGGAAACAACTTCATCAACTAATCACTTCTGATATTGTAGCTTCTGACTGACCAAATTTCTCCTGCTATCTTGCCAGCAGAGCTCCGGCTAAACAGACGCGTCAGTGAAAGAGCGCCTGCTCCGAGCAGGGAGTAAGAAGCTCCGCTCGGTCGGTATAACTCCAGAGTCAGGCCACTCTTCAGGCAGGATACAGTGACTACACATTCAAAAATAGCATGTAAAATTTTTGATGAGATGATTCAAAGAACCTTTGAAAGCTACAAAAATTGTATTGTTTTAGTGTTTTACTGCAGGTTTCATCACACGCACATTATATTTTTAGGTTTAGTGAGCAGCAAATACATTAATTGAAACAAAATAGCTATCCTATGGAAATACAAAACGTATCAAGATTTTTTTTATTAGAAAAGCTTCAAAATTTCATAGGAATACATACGTTGGAGAAGCCATTTAGCCGTTAAATTATTCTGAACTCGCTGCAGGGTAACCAACACAATCATATTCATTTTCGAAGAGCTTATTCAGGGTTTGGGTTTTTCCTTCTCAACTTACCACACAAGTCTAATCGAAAGCGTATCATTTAGGTGGTTAGAGTAAATGAAAGAAGACCAACGCCGCGAGCTGATCAAATTGATCGTGTCCTTCATCTGTGGTGCAAGTTATCATGTTATCTAGTATAGGAAACAGAAGATATGCCTTCCTGACCGTCTGTAGATAGTGCACGAATAGTTGCGAGACGACCACGTCGTATATACATGTGAAGTCGACGATTGCGGGAGAGGAAGACATCTATTAGAAAAGTGTGAAAAATAAAGAGTTCGTAAGAAATTATTTTGAAGAAAAGAAGTTTAGAAAATGCTCGCCGACTTTTCACTGTAATATTTCAAATTCCAGACTAAAACTGCGATTATCAAGAAGGTCTCTAACCATTTCTTGTTATTTTTTCTCACAAAAAAAAACCTTTTTTAAGAGTTTCAATACATCATATAAAACACAAAAGAGTTTTCCAGTTTCTTTTTTCAAAGGGCGCCGGAGAGGCAGTTCATTTTTCGTTAAAAAACTAGTAAATAAAAATTGGCTCCGAAGCAAAGCACTCTGTGGTAACATTAAGAAAGAATAATATTCAAAAAATTATATTTTTTTGAAAATTTGAACCAAACCTGAAAGCTCAAACATAAAATTCCGTTTTAATAACTGCACTCATCAATATGTATTCATCAGTCTAATCAACAAATTCCAATGAAACTTTAACACAAAAAATAAGAGATTCTACTATGTTTAACTAACTTTTCAATAATTTTTTTTCTATTTTAAAGAATTTTCTTCCATTTTAAATTTTTTTTGCTATTTTAAAGTACTAAAGAAAATAATGATCCGCAGATTAGTCATTCAAGTTTAGAATGACTTACCATTGGAGTCATTTGGATCTCGAAGTCGAAAAACTCGAGTGAGAGGAAGAAGAGAGGCGGAAATGGTCGATCATCTTGAGCTAGCAGACGAATCCTTTTCAGATGGACGTGGAGTTCTGCTTTGGAGGAGACGGAGGAAGGCCTCTGAAGAAAAAAGGAAGGCATCCGGTTTGGTACTGTACAACAATTTTTTTCATTTTCCTTTGGGGAAATATTAAACGTCTACCAAATAGTTGTTGAACTTACACCAAATAAGTCCACCAAACAAATTCACCAAAAAATTTTACCAAACATGTCCACCAAAAAAATGATGACACGTCCACCAAACAAGTCCACAAAAAAAGTTTACGAGACAAATCCAGCAAAAAATTTTAACAGTCCACCGAACAAGTCCACCAAAAAAGTTTACCAAGCATGTCCACCAAAAAAGTTGACACGTCCACCGAAGAAGTCCATCAAAAAATTTTTACCAAACATGTCCACCAAAAAATGTTGACACGTCTACCAAGCAAGTCCACCAAAAAAGATTACTAAACATGTCTACCGAAAAAAGTTGACATGTCCACCGAAGAAGTCCATCAAAAAAAGTTTACCAAACATGTTCACCAAAATATTTTGACACTTCCACCAAACAAGTCCACAAAAAAGTTTACCAGAAATGTCCACCAAAAAATTTTGACAGTCCACCGAACAAGTCGACAAAAAAAGTTTACCAAACATGTCCACCAAAAAATGTTGATACGTCCATCGAAGAAGTCCACCAAAAAAGTTTACCAAACATGTCCACCAAAAAATGTTGACACGCCCACCAAACAAGTCCACAAAAAAAGTTTACCAGACATGTCCACTGAAAAATTTTGACAGTCCACCGAACAAGTCGACCAAAAAAGTTTACCAAACATGTCCACCAAAACCTGTTGACACGTCCACCCAAAAAGTCTACCAAATATAGATTATACGTTCAACAAATAGTTTTTTTCTGGTTTCATGTCTAAGTCTTTATCTTTTTGTTTTTTTTTTCCTCGCGGTCTCTTTCTTCCTTTTTTTGGTGTGATTTCTTTTCTTTTTCTCCCAGCTCATTTTCTTGATGTTTTTTGTTGCATGATTATCATGACAGTGTCTAAGGCAGCAAGCGTGCACAGCCTATGAAATGGAGCTCATTCTTATTACTCGAACTCGATTTTTATTGAAAATAAATTCACAGTTGTACAAAAAATTATTTGAACATGCGATTTTCTAACTTCCGCTATCAACATAACCAATACTCGGACAGAATTTACAGAGAATAAATGACTTTCTCCTTTTTATTTAATGAGTTTTCTCTGTTTTTTCTCTTCATTATTATTTTCTCTTTATTTGAGAATATTCGCTATAATTTATATTCAACAAAAAAAAACTCTCTCTTAAACCTTCCCTTTTTTCCCCTCTTCCCCCCTTCAGGGTCATCTCCTCCCTCTAGGACCCCCCTTCCCTCAATCTGTATGTCTCATGAGTTACTGTATCGAGATCGTGTACACACTCATCAGATTCTGTATGTCTCATGAGTTACTATATCGAGATTGTGTACACGCTCATCAGATCCTGTATGTCTCATGAGTTACTGTATCGAGATCGTGTACACACTCATCAGATTCTGTATGTCGCATGAGTTACTTTATCGAGATTGTGTACACACTCATCAGATTCTGTATGTCTCATGAGTTATTTGAGAATACTCGCTATAATTTATATTCAAAAAAACTCTCTCTTAAACCTTCCCTTCTTTCCCCTCTTCCCCCCCTTCAGGGTCATCTCCTCCCTCTAGGACCCCCTTCCCTCAATCCCCCTCCCCTCTTCGCTTAACAGGGCCTCATTCTCCTTTTTAGGGCTCTTTTTCCCTTCGTGCTTAGGTAAACATCCTTCCCCCTCCCCTTCCAGTAACAAAGATCTGTCCAACTCCAATAATAACACAAAATCCCTTTTCAAGCTGTATGTTGATTGATGTCTTATTTTTTTTTCTTCTCAAATTGAGTTAGGAAAAAAAAATTCATAAAAAACAAGACAAGATTTTCGTGGACGTTCAACCAGTATTTGGAGAACGTGTCAACATTATTTGTAGACGTTGTTTGGTGGACGTTCAACATTTATTTGGTAGACGTCTAATTCACGTAGTTTTCTTCTATTAGTATCTAGAAAATTCTAGGTTAAAGAGAGAACGAGAGAATCAGTGAGAAGAGGTAAAGGGAGAGAGAGAGAATGAGAGAATCAGCGAAAAGAAAGGAGGGAAGAGAGAGAGAGAGAGAGAGAGAGAGAGAGAGAGAGAGAGAATGAGACAATCAGTGAGAATAGGGGAAGGAAAGGAGAGAGAGAGAGAGAGAGAGAGAGAGAGAGAGAGAGAGAGAGAGAGAGAGAGAGAGAGAGAGAGAGAGAGAGAGAGAGAGAGGGAATCAGTGAGAAGTGCTGAAAGAAAGGAAGAGAGAGAGATTGAGAGAGAAAGAGAGAGAGAGAGCGAGAGAGAGCGAGAGAGAGCGAGAGAGAGCGAGAGAGAGAGAAAGAGAATGAGAGACTCAGTGAGAAGAGGACAAGGAAGGTAGAAAGAGAATGAAAGAATGAAAGAATGAAAGAATTTTATTTTTCTTCTACGTATTTTCTTCATTAATTGCTCGAAGAATCATTCATATAAACAATTACTTCGTCAACTTCGATTGGAAGAGCCTTTTGTCCAGAATAAGCAATCTCTTTGATTTGTTGCTCAAGTATGAGGACTCTCCTGCAAAAACGAGATATATACATACATAGATAGATGATTTTTGATCTACTTTGCTCAGATGATTGCTGATTGCACTTTTTTGCTCTTAAAAACGTTATAATAACACTATTAAATTACAAAAAAAATTAAAAAGTGTTTGGTAAATTGAAAAGAAGAAATGTGCTCGTCAAAGCTTTCTTTCACGGTTGTCTGTTTCTTTTCTGCTCAAACCTTCCACCTTCCATTTCTCAGCATGTTCTTTTAGGTATCTGTTTCTTTTCTGCTCAAACCGTCCACCTTCCATTTCTCAGCATGTCCTTTTAGGTATCTGTTTCTTTTCTGCTCAAACCTTCCACCTTCCATTTCTCAGCATTTCCTTTTAGGTAGAAACTACTACCGTGGCTTCCTATATAACAGAAAAGGACAATTTCTAAGATATACTTTTGCCTTTCCGAGGCTTTTTCTCTCCATTCTTCTATGCGTTGTTCTGCTTCCATCAGTAAGCGGCTATTTGTTTCCTTTAGTAGATTTACCTGAAATAATTTTTTTGTAGAATTCTAGGATATTGTACATGCCACGTCGCTGTTTGCCTTACTCGTTCTTTTTGGGAACCTACTATTTATCCCATAAGACTCAATTATTGAGTACTTGTACAAGAAGACCTGTTCCTACATAAAAAAAAACACCTCTTTGTAACAAACGGTTTCACAAATAGCAGAAAAAAGTTCAAATATGTTCAAAAATGCAGCAAAAACTGAGGGGAAAACATTCATGTATTATAAGCATTTTCATTAAAAATTGACAATTAAGCATGAATTTGACCTCTTTCTTTCTTTTATCACTAATTTCGTGCTGCAAGACGAGCATGTTTCGCAGCTTCTCAGTCTCCTCATACAATGCTGCATACATCTCTTTCCAGCGGCTTCAAAAAGATTTGTAATTTATCCATGGGGACTAAATCTCAAGTTTTGGATATTTCAAGGTCTATGGTTTGGATAAAACTAACCTGTACACGCAACGTTCTGTGCGAAAGTGTACATCCGAGTCCATACCCCTAAAGTTTTAGGCAGACCCTTTGTCCTTAGGTAACCCTCCACTTCAAACTAATACTTCCAACAGAAATTCCTTTTTTATCGCAATAATGGCATCATGTTTTCCGATGACCTCGGCATCTTTTTTAACCCATGTTCCACTTGGGAAATGTTTTTATAAATATTATATTTGAAAGATAAATATTTGAATTATGAATTAAATTTCTCAGCTACTTTTTTGTTGGATATTTTTTCCTCTCGAACCTCTGATTCATAGCTTCACCATGCTCTTGTGAGTCGACTGCAGGACGTGTACTTTGAACGAGCGAAGAGACTTGTGAGAATAGACGGTTCAGAATCTCATCATCGTGTTTTTTCGACATCTGAAGAAAGTACTCAAGTTCAATTTCGGTGCTTGTTGTATCACAAGTCGGCACTCTGTTACTTGGGGGCCGCACATTACTTGGGGCCGAACTTTACTTGGGGGGTCAGGTTACTTTTCTCTGATTTTCTAGCTTATACATACTTAGTTAAAATGTATGCTGACGAGGCCGTATGGAGCAATCAGCCACAATATTGTAGTTTTACCCAGTCTATTTAAGTTAATTGGCTTAGCTGTTTTCAGCTATTATTATCTGGTTTTTCAATTAGGCTCAGGCAAAAATTAAGCTAGCGAGGTCGTACGGCTTAGGAACAAGACCGCATGAAAACATTTCTCACATTATTATTTTTTTGTCAATTTATTAACTAAAGTTGTCAAAAAGTAGAGAAAATGGTGTGAAAAATACAGTAAACATACCAAAAACTAAAGTCGCCCCCCCTAAGTAAAGTGCGCCCCCCCCCCTAAGTAAAATTGTGCCCTCAAGTCCAGTACGCACTCGATTGCGATTTCGGTTCTCGCCCATAGCGAATTTTTTGAGGGAAGGTGACGACAACATTTTTTGAATAAATTTTTTTCGGAACAAGTATCGCTAAATTTTATTTTACTCATTTCAATATGTCGATACAAATAGTATATGTATATGATCTGAGAATAGTTTATAAGTATGTAGGAAAGCGATATTTTTCAGAGAGGTTTTGTTTTGCTAACCGCTTTGTACGCTTTAAGAAAAACAGACGATATTTGAAAGCCCTCACCTTGGACCTTTTGCTCTTCTTTTTTGGATGATAATCAGCGAGCTCCTCATCTGAACTTTCCCTCCGTCTTCCATCAGGCATTGGGTCACTCGGAGGCAGACTCTGACTTCAATGATATAATCGATAGCTGTTGCCTTGATTCAGTATTATGTGTAAGAGAATGGCTGAATGAGACAAGGACAAGACAACGGTTCTGAACTATCCCTATGTGCGCAAGTTGAGTTTCTTCCCTAATAATTGACTGTGTTAGCAATCGTTTGGACATGGTATATAGCATACGGTATACAGCATACGGTTTCAGCATCGTATAAGTACATTAACTACATTTATTATTCATAATTTAAAGCAGAACTTCATCTTTCAAATTTTCAAATGTAATTTATCTTTCAAATAAACCCATTATGCACTTTTACAATCTTTCTCTTCTCTAATATCTATTTGATATCGTTTTTTAGATAATGTAAATACAGCGTTTCAACCGGAAAAAATTGTGGTATCCTATGGTTTGAAATCTATGGCTTTAATTTTTTTTTTGTTGCTGATCTCAAAGTTTAACATGGAGAAAGAAAAATAAATGTTTAACCCTCTCTCATTCCAGAATCGCTTTTCCTTCAAATGCAGCCGTTGTTCCTCTTTTCTTCTTTTGATCTCTTCCCGTAGATCCTTCTCTTTCTCTACTGAAAAAAATACTTAGCTTAGTAAACAGCGAGAAACGAGACCTGAAAATGTTTTGATCTTGTCTGCGAGTGCATCAAATGACTGCTTCTCTAACTCCTTTTCTGTCTTCTAGCGATTCAGAGTTTATCTTTTTTAAAGGAGCATAATGTTTCTTCATGTGTACTTCCTTCTGAAATCTGAATGCTTTAATTTTCCCAATGAGCTTCACCAAAAAATTTCACCCAATGAACATTTAAAAAAAAGCATTCCTTGAAATAAGCAAAAGAATTTTCAAAAAGTGCAAAAAATATTGAAAAGTCTAGAAGATTAAGCATATTAGTATTTCTCAAAAATGACTAGTTCGGTTCATGACTCTTGATGAGTATCTCTCGAAATTGACTAGTTCAGTTCATGACTCTTGATGAGTATCTCTCGAAAATGACTAGTTCGGTTCATGACTCTTGATGAGTATCTCTCGAAAATGACTAGTTCGGTTCATGACTCTTGATGAGTATCTCTCGAAAATGACTAGTTCGGTTCATGACTCTTGATGAGTATCTCTCGAAAATGACTAGTTCGGTTCATGACTCTTGATGAGTATCTCTCGAAAATGACTAGTTCGGTTCATGACTCTTGATAAGTATCTCTCGAAAATGACTAGTTCGGTTCATGACTCTTGATGAGTATCTCTCGAAAATGACTAGTTCGGTTCATGACTCTTGATGAGTATCTCTCGAAAATGACTAGTTCGGTTCATGACTCTTGATGAGTATCTCTCGAAAATGACTAGTTCGGTTCATGACTCTTGATGAGTATCTCTCGAAAATGACTAGTTCGGTTCATGACTCTTGATGAGTGTCTCTCGAAAATGACTAGTTCGGTTCATGACTCTTGCAGGTTTTTGTGAAAAATAATCCGTTTTACCGATCAGGATATTCTTCTGAAATAACTTAAAATTTCAAACTAAACAACTAAAACAAATGTTTAAAAAATTCGACTCAAATTTTTCTGACCAGTTGTTCTCTCTGCGTCTCTTAATTTCTCCTCCATCACTGCGAGCTGCTTCTTGAGCTCTATCACTTCCGAATCCGTGTTGGAGAATTCCGCTTCCAGAGACCTTAACCGGCATAAATTAGAGAGTTGTGAACAAATATTGGATAAAACTTTTGTAATGTATGAATCTCATTATGCGAGAGAAACAACACTTCTCAGTTTTCGTACGAGTGAAATGAAATGTGTGAATAACAGCTGAAATAATAAACACTAACTGCCTTACTAGTCGTTCATTGGCCGTCTTAAGGACAATGTTCTCTTCGCGCACTTGCTGCAAATCTTCTTGCAGCAACTCGTTTCGAGTTTTCTCTTGCTGCTTCTGCTCTTCGCTCAGCTACAAAAGGCTCCCATTTTAAGATTTCTCGTTAAAAAAAACCCTTGCAGAAGTTCTGACAAATCTATGAAGTTAAATAATCAACGCAGTTTACTCACTCGCCTTCTAAAATCTCTTATTTACTTCAAAAACGAAGAAGAAAAAATTCAAAATCAATGCTTGTGAGAATAGGATAAGAATAACTTAGGATAAGAATAACTTAGGATAAGAATAACTTAGGATAAGAATAACTTCAACGCGTTGTTTCTGCATCAACAGTTCCTTATCACTTTCGAACTCAACGGTCATCCGTTGTATCTCTGCTCGGAGTCCATCTATCACCTCCAACTTTTCTTTGACATTTTATAGATTTTTTTTCGTTCTGTCAAAAAAGCAATGGATTTTACAGACATCACGATCGATATTACATCCTTTTTTTACGTACCTGTTTTACATACAAGTCTTATCTCTTCAGGCTAAGGCTAACTTTAGGCTAACAAATTACTAACAATAAGTTGGTAAATTCCAGAAATTTCTTTCTCAAGCGTATTCTGACATCAAAAAATATAAGTTTTCATTAATGCGTGCTACGATTGCACATTTTCGTAATTGTTTTCTCCCGTAGGTTAAAGTGCTTTCAATAAAAAATAACTATATAGCCTTGCTGATCATTTATAGCACTGTTCTGTAAACTAAATATTTTGCAGTAGAAAAATCACAAAATTTTCGCCTATGTTACGATTCTTCAATCTATCACGTGTTATATGTATCTCATTATATATTGCCAGAACAACTTTCTCCGAGTTATATGTATATATGTATAAATGTGTGTGTCTCTCTCGATGCCTAAGATTTTCATTGTATTTTATTGCACTGTATTCAATAGTGTGAAAAACAAAAACTTCTTCGAGTGCTATGATTGTTAATGATCTTCCTGTTACGTTTGCCCTCTATCGTGCAAATGCTTTTTCAAATTTCTTAAACTCCACAAAGCATATCGTCACGCGAAGTTCCTTACCACTAACAACTCCCACACACCCGCTCTTATATGATGAGATCGTATCCCTTCTCACTGTTGTCAATTTAATCAATAATATGCCTTGAAAGGTTAACAGCTCATTCAAATGTGTCCTCAAAATTTCTCTCAAGAACTGCGGAGATTCCCCGTACAATCAGGGGTTAAATGGTTACCGGACAAGCTATGTTGGCGCATACATGTTCGAGCCGAGAATGACCTACATAATCTTCTACTTCCGTTATGTTTCACTTCTATGTACTTCTCTTTTCGCTCTTTTTGCCTTTCCATATTTCTTTTTCCACTCGCTCGGCGCGCACAAACAAACATGCCTTAGAACGGCCTCATCTAACGCCTGCGTACAATGGAAAAAAGGCATCATTAAACCAGTTGGCTCAGCTAGAAACCTGGGTGTGGTCTGCATCTCTAAAATTTTCCAAAGATTTTAAAAACTGAAAACACGCACATAAGGTCTCTTTCCTAAGCCGTGCGGTCTCGTTACTGAGCCGTACGGCCTCGCTACCGTAACCTTAACCTAAGCCTAAACAGAAAAAAACATGAAAAGTACCTAAAGAAATTTTTATTCTCAAGTTTGTGATGTAATAGTCTGGCTGACTTATGATAGCAGGCAAGCAGAGAAGAATGAGATTTAAGATATCACAAAGAGACAGCAGAGAATCAGAGAAAACTCTGCAGTCTGACGCTGCACCACACCTAGGTTCCGAGCAGAGTCAACCTGTTCAATAAAAGGTTCTAGTTCTCGACTCAACAATTATCGACTCATTACACTCAACTGCTCCTTGTCGAAATTGTTCGAGAAACATATTCATAACATTTTGTGTATACTCACACAGAAACTCACAAGCTCCTGCACAAAAGTGAAGCAGAATTCCGACGTAGAAGATCTACTGTGACCTGACCCGCGGAGTCTTACTCCATCTATCTCGCTATGCTGAATACTTAATTATGTTTTGATATTTACTACATAAACCTATCGGAAGATATTGATACCTTTAATAATCAATTCCTCACTCACAAGTTGGTCATGGTGTTCAATAATCTATTCTTAGCCTGATTACTAACAGGAATGCACACCTTTAAGTTGATGGTGGGTTGTCTGAAAGTTTACCCTACCATTCCGGCCTTTTACCCATCGCATTCTCTTAAGAAATGGCATTAGTGATCTCAGCTATTACGAACGTCTAGATTTATTGATTATTTAATCGCTAGAGCATCAGAGAGCCGTGGCCGATCTAGTCCTTATTCATAAATGCTTTCACCGAAATGTTGAACTAGGCACAACTTATCTTTTCAAGTTACCGCTTTCTCAAACAGTCGTAGAATATCTCTTTTTTGCTAATTGTATTAACGATCAAACTGAAGGATTCTAAAAACACATTTGTGTCATGCTTAATTGATGTCTGGAACAATTTACCTAATGAAATTGTTACATTGAGCTCAGCTAAAGTTTTTAAACCTCTATCTTATCTCTTTCCAGAGATGTCATCGTGCCTCGTTCTTTATTCCAAATTTAAACTAAGCTTTTCCTTGTTCATTCTCTTCTGCAAATATGTCACCGACTACTCTTCTTTGTGTGAAAATGCCACCTTTCTGTGTTTCATTACACTTTCTTGAAGTTGGAATATTCTGTGCTTGCTTGTATTACATAAACTGAGCTCTCATGTGACAGTCATCCACTTGCTTGTATTACATAAACTGAGCTCTCATGTGACAGTCATCCACTTGCTTGTATTACATAAACTGAGCTCTCATGTGACAGTCATCCACTTGCTTGTATTACATAAACTGAGCTCTCATGTGACAGTCATCCACTTGCTTGTATTACATAAACTGAGCTCTCATGTGACAGTCATCCACTTGCTTGTATTACATAAACTGAGCTCTCATGTGACAGTCATCCACCTTGCTTGTATTACATAAACTGAGCTCTCATGTGACAGTCATCCACTTGCTTGTATTACATAAACTGAGCTCTCATGTGACAGTCATCCACTTGCTTGTATTACATAAACTGAGCTCTCATGTGACAGTCATCCACCTTGCTTGTATTACATAAACTGAGCTCTCATGTGACAGTCATCCACCTTGCTTGTATTACATAAACTGAGCTCTCATGTGACAGTCATCCACTTGCTTGTATTACATAAACTGAGCTCTCATGTGACAGTCATCCACTTGCTTGTATTACATAAACTGAGCTCTCATGTGACAGTCATCCACTTGCTTGTATTACATAAACTGAGCTCTCATGTGACAGTCATCCACTTGCTTGTATTACATAAACTGAGCTCTCATGTGACAGTCATCCACTTGCTTGTATTACATAAACTGAGCTCTCATGTGACAGTCATCCACTTGCTTGTATTACATAAACTGAGCTCTCATGTGACAGTCATCCACTTGCTTGTATTACATAAACTGAGCTCTCATGTGACAGTCATCCACTTGCTTGTATTACATAAACTGAGCTCTCATGTGACAGTCATCCACCTTGCTTGTATTACATAAACTGAGCTCTCATGTGACAGTCATCCACCTTGCTTGTATTACATAAACTGAGCTCTCATGTGACAGTCATCCACTTGCTTGTATTACATAAACTGAGCTCTCATGTGACAGTCATCCACCTTGCTTGTATTACATAAACTGAGCTCTCATGTGACAGTCATCCACCTTGCTTGTATTACATAAACTGAGCTCTCATGTGACAGTCATCCACTTGCTTGTATTACATAAACTGAGCTCTCATGTGACAGTCATCCACTTGCTTGTATTACATAAACTGAGCTCTCATGTGACAGTCATCCACTTGCTTGTATTACATAAACTGAGCTCTCATGTGACAGTCATCCACTTGCTTGTATTACATAAACTGAGCTCTCATGTGACAGTCATCCACTTGCTTGTATTACATAAACTGAGCTCTCATGTGACAGTCATCCACTTGCTTGTATTACATAAACTGAGCTCTCATGTGACAGTCATCCACTTGCTTGTATTACATAAACTGAGCTCTCATGTGACAGTCATCCACCTTGCTTGTATTACATAAACTGAGCTCTCATGTGACAGTCATCCACCTTGCTTGTATTACATAAACTGAGCTCTCATGTGACAGTCATCCACTTGCTTGTATTACATAAACTGAGCTCTCATGTGACAGTCATCCACCTTGCTTGTATTACATAAACTGAGCTCTCATGTGACAGTCATCCACCTTGCTTGTATTACATAAACTGAGCTCTCATGTGACAGTCATCCACTTGCTTGTATTACATAAACTGAGCTCTCATGTGACAGTCATCCACTTGCTTGTATTACATAAACTGAGCTCTCATGTGACAGTCATCCACTTGCTTGTATTACATAAACTGAGCTCTCATGTGACAGTCATCCACTTGCTTGTATTACATAAACTGAGCTCTCATGTGACAGTCATCCACTTGCTTGTATTACATAAACTGAGCTCTCATGTGACAGTCATCCACTTGCTTGTATTACATAAACTGAGCTCTCATGTGACAGTCATCCACTTGCTTGTATTACATAAACTGAGCTCTCATGTGACAGTCATCCACCTTGCTTGTATTACATAAACTGAGCTCTCATGTGACAGTCATCCACCTTGCTTGTATTACATAAACTGAGCTCTCATGTGACAGTCATCCACTTGCTTGTATTACATAAACTGAGCTCTCATGTGACAGTCATCCACCTTGCTTGTATTACATAAACTGAGCTCTCATGTGACAGTCATCCACCTTGCTTGTATTACATAAACTGAGCTCTCATGTGACAGTCATCCACTTGCTTGTATTACATAAACTGAGCTCTCATGTGACAGTCATCCACTTGCTTGTATTACATAAACTGAGCTCTCATGTGACAGTCATCCACTTGCTTGTATTACATAAACTGAGCTCTCATGTGACAGTCATCCACTTGCTTGTATTACATAAACTGAGCTCTCATGTGACAGTCATCCACTTGCTTGTATTACATAAACTGAGCTCTCATGTGACAGTCATCCACCTTGCTTGTATTACATAAACTGAGCTCTCATGTGACAGTCATCCACTTGCTTGTATTACATAAACTGAGCTCTCATGTGACAGTCATCCACTTGCTTGTATTACATAAACTGAGCTCTCATGTGACAGTCATCCACTTGCTTGTATTACATAAACTGAGCTCTCATGTGACAGTCATCCACTTGCTTGTATTACATAAACTGAGCTCTCATGTGACAGTCATCCACTTGCTTGTATTACATAAACTGAGCTCTCATGTGACAGTCATCCACCTTGCTTGTATTACATAAACTGAGCTCTCATGTGACAGTCATCCACTTGCTTGTATTACATAAACTGAGCTCTCATGTGACAGTCATCCACTTGCTTGTATTACATAAACTGAGCTCTCATGTGACAGTCATCCACTTGCTTGTATTACATAAACTGAGCTCTCATGTGACAGTCATCCACTTGCTTGTATTACATAAACTGAGCTCTCATGTGACAGTCATCCACTTGCTTGTATTACATAAACTGAGCTCTCATGTGACAGTCATCCACTTGCTTGTATTACATAAACTGAGCTCTCATGTGACAGTCATCCACTTGCTTGTATTACATAAACTGAGCTCTCATGTGACAGTCATCCACCTTGCTTGTATTACATAAACTGAGCTCTCATGTGACAGTCATCCACTTGCTTGTATTACATAAACTGAGCTCTCATGTGACAGTCATCCACTTGCTTGTATTACATAAACTGAGCTCTCATGTGACAGTCATCCACTTGCTTGTATTACATAAACTGAGCTCTCATGTGACAGTCATCCACTTGCTTGTATTACATAAACTGAGCTCTCATGTGACAGTCATCCACTTGCTTGTATTACATAAACTGAGCTCTCATGTGACAGTCATCCACTTGCTTGTATTACATAAACTGAGCTCTCATGTGACAGTCATCCACCTTGCTTGTATTACATAAACTGAGCTCTCATGTGACAGTCATCCACCTTGCTTGTATTACATAAACTGAGCTCTCATGTGACAGTCATCCACTTGCTTGTATTACATAAACTGAGCTCTCATGTGACAGTCATCCACCTTGCTTGTATTACATAAACTGAGCTCTCATGTGACAGTCATCCACCTTGCTTGTATTACATAAACTGAGCTCTCATGTGACAGTCATCCACTTGCTTGTATTACATAAACTGAGCTCTCATGTGACAGTCATCCACTTGCTTGTATTACATAAACTGAGCTCTCATGTGACAGTCATCCACTTGCTTGTATTACATAAACTGAGCTCTCATGTGACAGTCATCCACTTGCTTGTATTACATAAACTGAGCTCTCATGTGACAGTCATCCACTTGCTTGTATTACATAAACTGAGCTCTCATGTGACAGTCATCCACCTTGCTTGTATTACATAAACTGAGCTCTCATGTGACAGTCATCCACTTGCTTGTATTACATAAACTGAGCTCTCATGTGACAGTCATCCACTTGCTTGTATTACATAAACTGAGCTCTCATGTGACAGTCATCCACTTGCTTGTATTACATAAACTGAGCTCTCATGTGACAGTCATCCACTTGCTTGTATTACATAAACTGAGCTCTCATGTGACAGTCATCCACTTGCTTGTATTACATAAACTGAGCTCTCATGTGACAGTCATCCACTTGCTTGTATTACATAAACTGAGCTCTCATGTGACAGTCATCCACTTGCTTGTATTACATAAACTGAGCTCTCATGTGACAGTCATCCACTTGCTTGTATTACATAAACTGAGCTCTCATGTGACAGTCATCCACTTGCTTGTATTACATAAACTGAGCTCTCATGTGACAGTCATCCACTTGCTTGTATTACATAAACTGAGCTCTCATGTGACAGTCATCCACTTGCTTGTATTACATAAACTGAGCTCTCATGTGACAGTCATCCACTTGCTTGTATTACATAAACTGAGCTCTCATGTGACAGTCATCCACTTGCTTGTATTACATAAACTGAGCTCTCATGTGACAGTCATCCACTTGCTTGTATTACATAAACTGAGCTCTCATGTGACAGTCATCCACTTGCTTGTATTACATAAACTGAGCTCTCATGTGACAGTCATCCACTTGCTTGTATTACATAAACTGAGCTCTCATGTGACAGTCATCCACTTGCTTGTATTACATAAACTGAGCTCTCATGTGACAGTCATCCACTTGCTTGTATTACATAAACTGAGCTCTCATGTGACAGTCATCCACTTGCTTGTATTACATAAACTGAGCTCTCATGTGACAGTCATCCACTTGCTTGTATTACATAAACTGAGCTCTCATGTGACAGTCATCCACTTGCTTGTATTACATAAACTGAGCTCTCATGTGACAGTCATCCACTTGCTTGTATTACATAAACTGAGCTCTCATGTGACAGTCATCCACTTGCTTGTATTACATAAACTGAGCTCTCATGTGACAGTCATCCACTTGCTTGTATTACATAAACTGAGCTCTCATGTGACAGTCATCCACTTGCTTGTATTACATAAACTGAGCTCTCATGTGACAGTCATCCACTTGCTTGTATTACATAAACTGAGCTCTCATGTGACAGTCATCCACTTGCTTGTATTACATAAACTGAGCTCTCATGTGACAGTCATCCACTTGCTTGTATTACATAAACTGAGCTCTCATGTGACAGTCATCCACTTGCTTGTATTACATAAACTGAGCTCTCATGTGACAGTCATCCACTTGCTTGTATTACATAAACTGAGCTCTCATGTGACAGTCATCCACTTGCTTGTATTACATAAACTGAGCTCTCATGTGACAGTCATCCACTTGCTTGTATTACATAAACTGAGCTCTCATGTGACAGTCATCCACTTGCTTGTATTACATAAACTGAGCTCTCATGTGACAGTCATCCACTTGCTTGTATTACATAAACTGAGCTCTCATGTGACAGTCATCCACTTGCTTGTATTACATAAACTGAGCTCTCATGTGACAGTCATCCACTTGCTTGTATTACATAAACTGAGCTCTCATGTGACAGTCATCCACTTGCTTGTATTACATAAACTGAGCTCTCATGTGACAGTCATCCACTTGCTTGTATTACATAAACTGAGCTCTCATGTGACAGTCATCCACTTGCTTGTATTACATAAACTGAGCTCTCATGTGACAGTCATCCACTTGCTTGTATTACATAAACTGAGCTCTCATGTGACAGTCATCCACTTGCTTGTATTACATAAACTGAGCTCTCATGTGACAGTCATCCACTTGCTTGTATTACATAAACTGAGCTCTCATGTGACAGTCATCCACTTGCTTGTATTACATAAACTGAGCTCTCATGTGACAGTCATCCACTTGCTTGTATTACATAAACTGAGCTCTCATGTGACAGTCATAAACTGGCTAGTGACA
>OZ057404.1:10216249-10363882 GCA_964056735.1 Allodiplogaster pararmata
AATCATTACGGGCCGGGTTACTATTCAACCACTGCTGGTGATATCTGCTCAAGATACCTACTACGACGCACTCATCCGAAAATAGGCACAGAAGCCCTCAGTTAACTAAAAAAATTCTTAAACAAAGACAAGCCCGTTATCGAATAAAAAAGCGCCTGTCCTTTAGACTCTTCCGTAAATCGAAGCAGAGGTCCGAATACCAACAGGAAGACTTTACCCAATTTTTACATTTTTTTTTGAATTCTCTGTGAGTACCGAATGAATAAGCGTAATGCAAAGTTGAAGTCGTTTATTGCAGTGGTCATTCCTCCGTGCGGTCGGAAGTCGAGACAAACCCAGATTCGGATGACACGGCGGCTTTCTTCACCCGAGGAGAGAAAGAAGCCGCCGCGCAGAGGGAAAGAGAAACTAAGAATGAAGTGGAAGCGCAGCCAGCTCAGAAAAGGTCAATTAAGAGTTTGCGGAGCTCTATTCAGGCTGTTTCTTTCCAACCGCAAAAAAGTGTGTCTATCAAGACTAATGATTAGTTGTTGTTGTTTCTTGCCCGCGTGGGTTTCCTTTGAAGGTGATGGGGGTTTTCACGAGCTTCTTGTGGTATAAACTAGTATACACAGTCTCTCTCACTCTTTTTCCTCTCTCTCTCTCTTTTTTTGGTCTCTTTTTTGCCTTATTTAGTTCGGGCTTTTTCTTTCCTTCCTTATGTTCAGTTGGCAAAGAAATCCGCAACTTCAACAGGTTTATATCACAAATCTAACGGCCTAAGTCCAGTGGGGTTACAACTACAGTTAAACTAGTGTGAACTAGTGTGATATTCCTCTACACATAAGAGACAGAGAGGAGAGTCAGTTACACCTATCTTATAACGGTAGCTATTTGAAGTGCTTGAGTAACCACTTCTAAGTTGCGATACGATGGCATGTTGTTCCCTAGTTAGTAGCCCCGTTGACTTATGGATCAAAGGCGGTTTAAACCCTATGAACGAATATGGTTCGCAGTTTCTAATGATTAGTAAACGGCAGACCTATGAGAGAGCCCGGAAGCGTGTGACGTAAAAGAGAAGATGTAGGCGCTCAGAGCATTTTATGACTAGCTTTGTTAGATAGCGCATAGAATTATGACTAGCTTTCTTAGATAGCGCATAGATTTATGACTAGCTTTCTTAGATAGCGCATAGAATTTACCCACGGCGAGGTTCACAGAAACAGACTGGCTCTATTTCGTTCAGCGAGTTTTGTAGGAAAATTCCTATTCTTTGAAAGTATGGGTTTTTCGGATGTTTTAGTATGGTTTCTATGTCTTAGAAAGCTATCATGACTCTATGCACTTCTCAGCTTTCAATAAGGTTCGGTTTTCGGTTATTGATTAGTTTAGTAAACCCACCAATGAGCTATATAGGTTTATAATGCATGTACTGACCGAAGATTTAGTCTCACCAACACCACAATAGACTAATATGCACGAATCCATTAAAAAAAAAAGGTGACAGTTTGAATTCCCCTTTCATTCTTTGCTTTTCATTTGAAAAACATTTAGAAAAACAGTTCCTAAATCCATTTATGGATTATCAGTTTTTTTTATCTACTTGCTTTCTCTAGGTGGGGGGGGGGTTGAGCATTAGCATCTTGAGTATCAAATTAAATCAGAAAAAAGCTCTTTTGTGTAAATAATGCATATATATGTATATATATATCGGCGGATGCACTTCTGTCATAGTTCAACAAAGGGCATTTGTCATTGATTTAAAAACGACCGAACTTTGAGCGGGGGAGTCTGGAATAATGAGAAGCGAACTATAGGTGCTTCTCATTATTGTATATTTGCCAGCTCAAAGAACGGTTTTTCAAAAATATTTTAATCAGTGATGGTGATCATGTCAGGCTTAGTTGTAATTACAGGAAACGAGTAAAATGGCGGGATTTGGAACTGTGGTGGCAAGGCGAATGCATGCCTTTCATGCGGATATTGAACGTGAGCTATGCAAGAATATTCTTCCAATATAAGATTAATATAAACTCATAAGTTCAATTTTCATCTATTTTTGTTGATATTTGTTGAAATTTCTTTGTAGTGTTTTAGAAATTTCTAAGTTAATGTTTCCATGCATTATCATAAATTGGGTTGGATGATGATATAATCAAATTCACAACTTTATCAGGGATCAGAGTCATGTTCAGGCTGTTTCTTATCACCCGCCTAAGGAGCGTAGATCAGAAAGACTAATTGAGAGGGAACGGCAGGTTTAGGAGAGACCGACAGTGTGTAAAAGATCAAAGAGCAAATTTGAATAGAGATTTCTCATCTCTAGCCTTTTTTTGGATAGCGCATAGATCTTTGTTTAGGAGATGCCGACAGAGTGTAAAGACCGACACCCGCGGTGTGAGTTAGAGAAACATTATGGTCCTATTAAAAATATATATTTTAAAAAATAGTAATATTGGAGTGGTTGTATTGAATGTCAACGTATGTCTCAGAGCTGCTTGCTTCCGCGCTATCGAAGTAAACAAGAAGTTGATAGTCGAACGAAGCAGGTTCGAGTTGAATTTCATCACAAACCAACAAAGCCAACGTCTTTCAATTTAGAGGAAATTGTACATATTTTCGGTGCATAGTACAGTAGAAAGCGATTGAGTAAGGACGTAAGCGAGTAACTCATTCTTTTCAAAATGTAACTTTGTTTGAACTGGTTTTCTCTGAAAAAAAACAAATTGCATCAGGACTTGATGTACGACATGAACCGGCAGACATCGGAAGGGATGATCACGGCCTTCGAGATTCTCACCCTGGAGGACCAAACGACGCAGGATATGAGGAAGGAAGAGTTTGCCGATGCCGCCAGGAAGTTCGGCGTCGCGCGTCAGTTGAGAGGCTCATTCGTGTATGCTTGTGTTGCACGCGCTAAGACCTGGGAGTCACACGCGAAAGTTGGATCTTATTCACCACGTCGGTTTTAAGGCCTAGATCGATAAGAAAGTTGGTGAAAGAATGATGGGAAGAAACCGGAGAATGAGAGATTTGGTAAGGAGCATTCCGAGATGAAATTATCAATGCTAATGACATGGATTTGTTCAGATGGACAATTGTGAAGACAAATTGAGCGAAATGAGAATAAGAAAGTGGTAGACAGCATTATTCACTCAGTTATGGAGAATAAAATTCATATCGAAGAAGAGAGAAAAATATTGTAGCCAGTCCGTCATAGAGTTTGAACAGTGGAATGATAGGAGTTGTTATACTAATCAAAGAAATTGTATTAGTTCAATGAGTGTACCATTGTAGCTATGCCAGATTCAGAGCCGGACGAGTCTAGACAGTTCAGTCTTAATGAGTGTACCATTGTAGCTATGCCAGATTCAGAGCCGGACGAGTCTAGACAGTTCAGTCTTAATGAGTGTACCATTGTAGCTATGCCAGATTCAGAGCCGGACGAGTCTAGACAGTTCAGTCTTAATGAGTGTACCATTGTAGCTATGCCAGATTCAGAGCCGGACGAGTCTAGACAGTTCAGTCTTAATGAGTGTACCATTGTAGCTATGCCAGATTCAGAGCCGGACGAGTCTAGACAGTTCAGTCTTAATGAGTGTACCATTGTAGCTATGCCAGATTCAGAGCCGGACGAGTCTAGACAGTTCAGTCTTAATGAGTGTACCATTGTAGCTATGCCAGATTCAGAGCCGGACGAGTCTAGACAGTTCAGTCTTAATGAGTGTACCATTGCAGCTATGCCAGATTCAGAGCCGGACGAGTCTAGACAGTTCAGTCTTAATGAGTGTACCATTGTAGCTATGCCAGATTCAGAGCCGGACGAGTCTAGACAGTTCAGTCTTAATGAGTGTACCATTGCAGCTATGCCAGATTCAGAGCCGGACGAGTCTAGACAGTTCAGTCTTAATGAGTGTACCATTGTAGCTATGCCAGATTCAGAGCCGGACGAGTCTAGACAGTTCAGTCTTAATGAGTGTACCATTGCAGCTATGCCAGATTCAGAGCCGGACGAGTCTAGACAGTTCAGTCTCCTACAGGTTTGGCTTTGTTTCCAATAAAATTATACTGGTTCAAATTATTTAGAAGAAATCGTAGAAGATTTTCGTTGAAACTTATGAAAAAATTTAAAAGTATTAATGGGCTAATGTCAGTTTATGCACCGAACCAGGGGTTAAATAGTCGTGTCAGACCTTCTGTCGGCGGGCCTCTGTTTTCCATATCATAAAGAGGGACCCTTATAATAAACACAAAAAAATTTCGCGTCCTCGTTTTTTATCATTTATTAAGGGAGGACCCTTATGTGAAAATTTTTCACTTTTTTTTCTTACGCACTAAAAAACCCCTGCTCCCAACGATGAATATTACAAATTAGTAAGTCTCTTTTCAATTTAAAAAAAAATTGATTTTTTAAAACTCTGGAATAATAATAATCTTCCTCGCGCTTGTTCTCGCCTCGCGGCAGGGTACACACTCCCCTGAGATGCAGGACAGACCTATCGTGGTATAACCAGTGGCTGCCTGCTAGATCACTGCTAGTGTGATTAGCAGCAGTGGGGAGAGTCAGATTCGTGTATGAGCACTACCAACATTTCTTAATCTTTAAAAGTTCAATAGTCGAACACACTACCATTATGCCACGCCCGGCATAATGGTAGTGTGTGTTTTTTTACTTTTTAATTATTGAAAATCTAACATGTTATTTCGGTGCTGGTAATTTTTTGAAGGTTTATCAAGCGATCCTTCACCTGCAAGGTCTCCCGAGGTACCAGAAAAGAGTGAAGATGTCTTCCATACTAAAAGAGGCCGCTTCTGTTCATAATGTCAGTAATTAAGGGCAAAGGGATAGGTGAAAAGCGGGTCCTACGAAGAAAAAAAGCCAAAAAAACATAATATAAAAGTTCTATGAAAACACGGAATCAAATGTTCCGCGGTCAAATCAACAAACTCTGCAAATTGAGTCTCGAAGGTTTGTGAAAATTCTTAACTTTGAGTATTCCTTAGGTTGTAATCAGGGCTTAAATAGTGACCAGATCGGTCCCTTCGGTGGATACATGTACACACACTATTGACAAAAAACTCCTTCTCTTTTCTTACCCTTTTCCTTCATCCCCTCTTCTTTTTTCCTCCAAACTTTGAGCGGCGGATACATGTAAAACCAAATTGGGCGGCTTCATTTAACCCCTGGTTGTAATAATCACCAGCGGCAATAAAGCACGCTGTGAGAATATATCGAGGGCTTCAGGCCATGAAGCACTCCCACAGTAGAAAAAAAAGCTGTTTTTCTATCGCTGACTTTAGCGGAGGGCTTGAGACAATAAGAAGTGACCGAGTCTTCTCAGTTTTCGTTGCTCACAATGTCTTACTCTCTCTCTCTCTCTCTCTCTCTCTCTCTCTCTCTCTCTCTCTCTCTCTCTCTCTCTCTCTCTCTCTCTCTCTCTCTCTCTCTCTCTCTCTCTCTCTCTCTCTCTCTCTCTCTCTCTCTCTGCCCTTCAAGTCTATCTTGCTTCTCCTGCTTTTAGATTCTGCTCGGAAAGCTATCTTTTTTGCTCAATTTTCTCACAAGTTCTTCCGCGCCTTCAATTTCACTATGTTGAAGTAACCGCTAACATCAACTCAGCGCTATACTGGTTGCGTTAGTTGCAATTCGACATTTATCAGTTATAATAACACTGAAGATTTTATCAGCTAGCTCGCACTAGTGTGAACTACCTCATGAGCACACTAGTACGAACTTTTTTTTATGGTGAAACTGAAGGCGCGGCCTATCCGGAAACTATGCTCAAAGCTTCAGCCTTAACGCTAAAAGTTACATCCTAAAACTCATTAAAAAAACATGTAATTTTGTTCAGAGATACGACATTCGGTCTGATGAATTCAAAGATATCATCAAAAAGTGGATGATCAAACAGTCCTCGTATCTACCCTCGGGCAAGTTCAACGACCTCTCTGTCGGAAGATGGACGGTATGCTTGTGGGTGGAATGACATGATAATATTCAGCATTCTATTATATCTGACATGGGTTTTAGAAAATTATTTAAATTGTTAAAGGGTAAAGTTGTTTATTGACTAGAAATCTTGCAATTTTCCATTTGGTGGGCGCAGTGAACAGAAGTTTCTGGAAAGCTAGAAAAAGTGCACCGTACTTTACCGACCTAGAACACTAAGAAGAAGAAAAGTCATTGTATAAGATGGTGATGATGACGTTGAAAGGGGGTCCACGAGTTCACGGTAAAAGCTCAAGCACACAGTCACACTCACTTCTCTCTTTCTCTCTCTCATTCACTTTTTTTTGCCTCTTTTATTTTCGCCTTTTTTTGGTTTCGGGCTCTGGCTTTTAAAAAAAAAAGCTGATTCCATCCTTCCATCCATATTCATTCAACAATCCAACCTACACAGACAACAGCAAGAACAGCAAACAACTATTTAGACTGGCAATGAAAAACAACATTCATTTGGCAATGAAATCTGCAACATCGACAGGTCTATACCATAGGTCTAGAGGTTTAAGTCTAGTGGGGTTACAACGGCAGTTAAACAAGTGTACACTAGTATGATCTACCTCTCTACATAAAGGACAGAGAGGAGAGCAAGGTGTTTCTCTCACCCGCACTGCGGATGAAAAAATCTATGCGCTTTCCAAAAACCCCCGAAAAACATTGAAATCTATGCGCTTTGAAAAAATTTCTCTCGGATTTTCCGTAGGGAAAGTCCAAATCATTGGAGAAATTCAATGTTTCACACTCTGAAATTTTAAGAATCTATGCGCTTGAAAAAAGTGGTGCGGGTGCTAAGAAACACCCTGGAGGAGAGTCAGTGGCAACTATCCTATGAAGGTAACTATTTAACGTGCTCTAGTAACCACTTCTAAGTTTCGATAGGGTAACCTGTTGTTCCCTGTTAAGTAACCCAGTAGACTTATGGACCATGGGTGGTTTGAATCCTAGGACTGTGTTTGGTTCACAGTTCCTAAGAAATTTCCTAACGGCTTCTGTATTGTATAAGATGAAATCTGAAGATGAGTCTTGCATTTAAGTCCTACGAGGGTGGGAGGCAGCACGAATTCGGAAAGACTGAAACTGACGAATCGTCGAAAGAACCGTTAGTA
The DNA here is from genome assembly GCA_964056735.1 of Allodiplogaster pararmata. Lineage (NCBI taxonomy): Eukaryota > Metazoa > Nematoda > Chromadorea > Rhabditida > Diplogasteridae > Allodiplogaster > Allodiplogaster pararmata. Next base: position 10,223,339 of record OZ057404.1, read on the forward strand.
CATATTACATTTGTTCCCATCTATTTACTGTTCTTTTTTCATGGAACTATTTCTTCCAGCTTCCGAAGAAAAAAACTATAAAAAATATTAAAAAATCTCTAGAAAACGAGTCTTATAAAGACTATAACTTTAATCAGTAATTATAATTAGTTTTTAATAAAGTGTTACAACTGATGAGTCATCCATTTTTGATGAAATTCGAAGAAATCAAAAACATGCGAAAAACCGTAAAATAAAGGAGAAAAAACTAACAAGTTTTAAGGATTAGAATGCTAAATATTTTATTTGCTATATCCTTTCAATTCCATATCTCTCTTTCTCAGCCTTTTTATTTTCCTGTCTTTTAAATCTCGTTTCTTTTTGCTTTCTTCTTGTACCTTTCGTTATCTATTTTTTCTTTTCTTTTTTATGTCTACTTTGTCTCTCCCTCTTTCTCTCTCTCTCTCTCTATTTCTCTCTCTGTCTCTCTCTATTTCTCTCTGTCTTTCTCTATCTTTCTCTCTCTCTTTCTTTCTCTTTCTCTCTCTTTCTCTCTCTCTTTCTCTTTCTCTCTCATTCTCTTTTTCTCTTTCTTTCTCTTTCTCTCTCTTTATCTTTCTCTCTCTCTTTCTCTCTCTTTATCTTTCTCTCTCTCTTTCTTTCTCTATCTCTCTTTATTTCCTATCCCTGAATTCTTTTGAATAAATTTTGGCAAAAATATGTGTTGATGTTATGTTTCTCTCAGTAGTCCCCCGCTGTCCTTCGAGATCTCTCTAGATGAGGAGGGAGACCCGAAGGAACCGTAAGTAGATATCACTCTTATATTTCTATTTTCAATCAATAAAAATAAATAGTATTTTTCAATCAATGCTATCATTCGAATTCCATTTCATGAAAAGAATCAACGAAAAAATAAAAGAATATTATGATGAGTTGATAACTTGATGAACGTGCTCTAGAATGATTTTATATATAAGGTGTTTGGAAAATAAGATGATATAGAGTTCGTGGAGACTTTGATAAAGAATCAGCTTTGGAAATTAATGTATCTCAATAGTGACTATGACTAAGCGGACCCTGCCCGGCGGCGGGATAAACGCTAGGAAGAAGAAGAAGAAGAAGAATAGTGACTATGACTATGAGTCAATAGTGACTATGACTATGAGTCAATAGTGACTATGAATAAATAGTATCAATCACGAATCGGTCGCAATATTTTATTGAAAGTTTTTAGCGAAAATTCCAAGGTTTTAGACTAAATTAGACTGACAAAATTGAAAAAAACATAAGAAATTTGAGAAACAAAAGATCTTCAAAAATTAACTTTTTTTTAGCTCGTAATGGAACTGGAACATTATTCCGGTTTCAAAAGTATTGATTCATAATTCATCACCAAAGTACTTTTGGTTATGAACGGCACTTGCGTAGAAGAATGACAACAACTCATAGCAAATTGGGTCTTTGTGGATAGTTTCGGTCATACGCAAAATGTTCACCAAGGTTTCTCTATGTTCCTACGGAATATTGTGAAGTATTGACTAGGAATGTAGTATGATGATCTTCCCTACTTGGCAGCCTCCCCCCGCTCCCAGTCGAGATAAGAGTAGATGAAGACGGCGATCGGACGCCCTCGCCCGTCGCCGGATCAGCCAATCCGCGCGCCAGTCCGGAATACGTCCGGGTCAGCGTCAAGGTGAGACAATGCAGCTATTTTCCTTGACGCAGAAGAGAATGCATTGTCACAGAACTAGATATAAAGCTGAGTCTTGGAGTTGATCAGTCCGTTTCACGTTTCTTTTCGTCTCCTGTCAGAGATACAGTATCAAAAAGATGCAGTATGTACTATATCAGCTTGAACGATTGTGTATCATCTCGTTTCGGTATCTTTTCACTGCAGGAAGATTGCAATCCATTCAAAAGAGTATACTTAGCATGGCTATAGAAGATGTATAGAAAGCTCTGAATGCTCTCTCTTCTAACGCTAAATAAGAAAACAACTAGAAGAGATGGTTGTCTGAAGGCAATGGGGTTCAAAAATTGCTAATCGCTCAGCTGTTTTCGAACGACGGTCTCACAACTATTGTGAGTTTACGGTCGACGACCAAGATGGGCAAGTTGAAAGAGAAGCATAGCAAGCGGCTCGGCCGGCCGATTCGCGCGCTTGTCTACCGATACAAGTCGGTCAAAGTTATCCGAGAAACAATAGTTTCAGTTGTACTTATGTTTCACTTTCGGGACAGTAATCCTGGGTATTTTGTTGCAGTAATCATGAGAGATATCTACGCTAATCATAAAAATTTTCATTGCAGCAGTTCAAGACCTCTTTGGTCTCGTATTCTAATAAGTTTACTTTACAGTAATCTTAGGAGTTCTAGCTGCATTTGATCAATTTTACGTACATATAAATATGGACACATTCAGTTTTGTTCAAATAGTTTTGGATCTCTGTTTTCTCCAAAGTTTACCATGTAAGACGATGCTGCGAATAATTTTCGCCAAAATGCTCAAAATGTTGTTCCTCAGCCAAAAACCTTAATTCGCCAAGATTTCGAGTATGCGAACTTGTGAGAAAGAAATTCCGATATTAGTCTTTTTTTTTCATTGCCAAAATATTGACGAAGAATCGGCCACTATTTTGCAGTGCAAGTTTATGAATGACTCTGTCGCCAGGTTTTGTCCCTGCCAGGTTTTGTCCCTGCCAGGTTTTGTCCCTGCCAAATCACGGACAATTTTGTTTGTTCCTTTGTGAGCATGTTTAGGCACTACCAAAATCGGCTCTTTTTGAACACTTTTTGTCCGTTGAACACAGTTTACTTTCAGGTTTGTTTAGTCAAAGCCCGGCTATAAATTCGTAAGCCTAAGCGAATTTCCATGTTAGAATTTTTTCTAAAGGCAGTGCAAAAGAGGGCTTTTACCAAAGCACGCCAATCACGCCATGTACTTACTAATGCACGCCATTGCGCGATGAAATTCTTGACTTCGCCCCATGCGCTTTATTTAGTTTTTTCAAGTTTTTCATGTTTTTTTCTGATTAGGCTTAGGCAAAAGTTTACGCTAACGAGGCCGTACGGCTTAGGCTAACGATACCGTATCAAAAAATCAACATAATAGTTCGTCAAACACTCTTTCTCTCTTTACCGCGCAGTGGCGTGCATTAGCAATGAACTGGCGTGAACGGCGTGCTTTAGTAATGGTCCAAAGTAGAAAATATACCCACAGCTGTTACAGCGACCACATACCAACCACTTTCAGCAACGAACCTTAACCGAGTTTAGTAAACTCGGTTGGGGTACGTCGCTAGAAATGGTTGGTGTGTGACCGTTGTAGCTGCTGGTATTGCTTCTCGGCCTTTTGGATGAGTTCAAAGTCTAGTATTGGCACTCCCCAAAGAGTTCCTTAGAGCGATCCTCCATCATTTCGGAAATGAGGGCTAAGTGGTTGCAGGCGCTACAAAAAAACCCGATTTCGGCAGTGACAAAACAAGGACAAAAAAACCGATTTTGGCCGTGAAAAAACAAAAACGATTTTTACAGTGGCAAAAGCAGTTAAAAATTGTGTCCCTTCTTTAGCGGTGACAAAACAAGTACAAAGTAGAAAGCTTGTTTTTGCACGGTTTTTCTTGGCAGGCCCGTCAAAACGCATGTTATTTGCTGCCATTTATCATGGCGCATTTTTCCGTTTCTTGCCATGGAAAAGCTTGGAATTTCAAGCGAAATCTGCCCGAGGAACAACATTTTGAGCATTTTGGTGAAAATTATTCCCAGCATCGTTTTATAATAATAGTAATCTTTTTGACTCGTTGAATAATATAGTAAACTTTGGAGAAAGTTTAATATATTAATTCACAACAAAAGTTCCAACAGAAATTACTAATGTGAAATCTGTCGGAACTTTTGTTAGTAATAAGTTAGTCACTTCTAGCATATTCCTTTGGTTCAGAGGCAAAAATCTGCGAGACAACGATACAGTGAAAGATCTGGGCATCAAAGAGAACGACATCATTCATGTGATGGAAGCAGTTACAAAAAGACATTGACGAGGATTTATACCCTTTTGGAGACCCTAATTGATACCACGTTAAAATCCTCATCTTTTGTTCGTCCATCATTTTCTTGATCCTTCGGTGTTTGAGTTCGATCTCTAAACCATTCTCTTAAAGAGTAAAGGATGATATTGTCTATTCAGAAAGGTAGAGATAAATTTGAGTGGGAGTTACAAGAGATTCTGTATGATTTGTGAAAAAGTTGGGCATCTCACTTAAATGTTTCTGCTAGAAAGATTTTGAATGATCAACACGGTACTGATCAACACGGTAATATCGTTCATGAAACGGAGGCATCGAATTGAAAACGGAATGTTCACACTTGTTTCCTTCTTATTACGATTCATTTGGATAATTTTGGTTCTTCTTAGATATCGCTGGGTTTCGGGTACTATTCCACACCTAGGTTTCTCGAATGTTGATAATCCTGATACTCTCTGCTTGATTTGGCTCAATGACTCAACTAACCATGTTTACACGTTTCTATTGTTCTCCCATGCACAGCTCACTTACTTTTTTATTCTGAATAGGTTGTATTTTGTTATTTATCAAGTTCTAAGTTTTAGATGTTCTCTCCCTCCACCTTTCACTGTATATGATGAGTGTTCGCGCTGTCGTTGAGATTTTCTATTCGTAATGCAGATGTTACCTGAACCCGATGTGAACCTGCGATAATTATTTCTGAACCTCTCGGTTGATTTATATGTTCTGGAACTCTGTCAGTTAAGGTAAAAATTGTATTGTAGAGAGAAAAACGAGCTGAAATGTATGAAGTGTGCTGATGTGCTGAGAAGCGTCCATAAATATCTCGCCTTGAAATATTGATCATTGTGACAGATTCAGTTCCAGTTTTAGTCGTGTAAAAAGTAATGCGGTATTTCATTAGAATTGCGTCATAAACGAGTTACCTTTCTATGGGTTGTCTCATGTCGCGTTATTCTAAACAAGTCTTGCTAGAAGTTGCTAGTCGAACGCTTACCTAGTTTTATGATTAAATGTTTCGGGATGACTTCGGCCGTAAGCTACTCCGCGTCTCTAACCCATACTCTCGCCAAAGTTATAGCATTGTTTGAACTATTTAGAATATTTTGTTGTGATATGTCTGACAATGGGAGTAACAATCTCATAATGAGTTATAAGGAAGCAAGTGGTACGGTTACGCGGCAGCTTTCATCATTACGTGCCCTTTGTGCTGTACAGAAGGCGGTTCAAGTTTTGACGATACACTCCTAAAACTGAGAGATCTCTTAAATGTATTGAATGAATCAAATAAACTTATTCTTGGATGTTCTACTAAATGGGCAGTGTGTTGAGAAAATGAGGAAGCGGCCATAATTGGTCAAGGGTTTATTCGCCAAAATGACAATGGGAGTAACGCATCTCGTTAGCTCGTTGGCTATCGTATCTTATAGGGAAAGTAGCGCTTAGAAGTACAATGGAGCAATATCCTGACTGAGAAAAAAAAGAAAGAAATTGAACAGAAGCGTTTTATATGTGAAAGAATTCGCAATCGGTGCGCGTTGAGGTTTCTTTATCAACGAGCGCGCATTTAAACGACGTCCGTGATGAATAGCACGCTATCTACCTGTTTTTTCTCGTAGAGCTCACAAATTCAGAGTGTTTTTTGTGTATGCAGATCGCTCGTCAAAAGCTTGAATTCCGCTCATAAATTCCATTTCAAACAACAATAAAAATTAGAAAATGTCAAAAAGGCTCGAAACTATGTTGTTTCTACCTGAGAAGAAAGCTCAGCGGAAATAGTCAAGGCTATGCTTAAGATCTTGCATAATAAGCATTTCAAGTTTTGCAAAACATTGAACTGATATCAAGATGTAGTTCGCTATTCATGACTAGTCTCGGGCAATAATTGATCATGGGGAACAAATATGAAGAGTAGTCATGATACTAGTCATGAAGAGCAGTCATGATGACAAGTTATCAGCTAAACAAATCCCAACAATCTCGAGCTACATTACTTTTTTCACTTGTATCATGTAGAAATTTTAGGTCAAGAAAAGTTAGTCAATAATGCTTCAAGAAGTTTATGAGTCAGCAAAATTTATCGATGTCCCGTTTGAATTATCTTTCGATTAAATTCATTTTCTTCTCATCAAAATCATCTGAGAGCAGCTTTTATCGGCTTGAAATAAGAATCGGGAGGCTTTCAAAGAGAGTGGACCAAGATTTGTGTTGCCTTTCTCCTTATTCAAAGAAAAAATATCACTCGGAGAGTCGAACAAGGTCGTTTTCGAGACGTGCAGTAAGTCTCTGCCAGCATCATTCTTCATGTTTTATCAGAAATAAAGGAACCTTTTCCATCGCTTTTTATAACGAGTTGTCTTCCCTGAGGCAAGAATCTCGGATGAAACACCAACTTGACAGGCTCGACTGAGAGAGAGAGTGGCGCATTGAGAAAAGGCGCGGGATGAGAGGTGCCCGAGGCGATAGATGAGGGATTCCGACGGCTGACGCTAGGATGAGCTAGCGAACGATGAGTTGTGGAACGGCCCTTAAATTTCGAGAAGATATTTTTTATTGTTTTGCCCTGTTAAACATCGATGTTCCGCTCCGTTGAAAACAAGAGAAGTTCCAGAATACAAAAGGTTCGCATAATCATGTGAATCGTCATACTTTGACTCATCGGGTCAATACCAAACAAAAACTGAAAAGAGTGAACAAGAGCCCGGTGATCAAAACTAAATGTCTCGGCTTAAGTAGAGAAGATGATAATTGACTGTCAATGGAATGCCAGGAAATGTCAAGATTCAGAAGTCTCAACGTAGTTAAACTCGACTGACCGTTAATACAGAGACTGTCGCGCTTCTCGCAGAAGGGTGAGTGTACAACAGCAACTGGTGCTTCAAGCTTTTCACCTGAGCAAGTAGATAAATCGTTTTTTAATTGTTTTTATGCTCTCTCTCTCTCTCTCTCTCTCTCTCTCTCTCTCTCTCTCTCTCTCTCTCTTCAATTCGATTCGATTCAAAAGCTTTTTTCTCGATATAATGGGACATGAAGCGCCATTGATTCGAACTACTCCAGCTTATTGTCAGTTTCTGGATGTTTAGAAGAAGAACGTAGAATGTAGACTGGAGTGTCGGTTATGGTTTAGAAGATACGACCTCAAGGTGTCCAATTCCTGCTAGAGACCGGAATCCTTCATTTTGGGCGATAGAAATGTAGAGCGAGAAGTGATTCGACCGCTCTCTTACTCTTACTTTCTCTCTTACTTACAAAAAATCTTTTTTCACTCCTTTTTTGTATATCTCTTTCAGACTATAGAAAAATTCAAATAATTTATGACATCAATGATTGAATCGACACCAATGTTCAACCTCACAGATTACAGACTTAGACTGCCTTTAAGATAGAGAACATTTGTTGAACACCATTTCTGACTCTCTCAATATAAATGTCTGAGAGAACTACACTCGGATGACGGTTGGCGCTTCAATTGCCCAGACATTGATTAATTGATTGGTTTAGATTCAGATTCACATGTTAAAATAAACTTAAGACGCAATCAAATCCAAACTCTCACACAATCAAACCAAAGTAACAAGATTATAAAAAACTCATGTCGAAGTATGCGTTCTTATTTTTAAAACAAAACATGACTTCTCTCAAATCATGACAATAACTAACATGGTATTCGTCTGAACACTAGTATGAGAAACTTGAAATGTTAAACAATTTTCAAGATCAGATGAGTCAAAACCTTCATGTTAAGGAGTTCGTTCTGCTTCTGCAGCTCATAAAACTGCATGGGATCGAGGTTGTCTTCCTCCTTTCTTCTGCTGTCTCCCATGGAACGCCGCATGCGGCTGCTCATGCTGTAGCACGTAATGACTACTAAAACGTGTGAGTTGAGCCGCCCCTTCATTTCTTACTCTTTGTAATAACAGTCGTAAACCGTTACTCTTTGTGTTAATGAATTCAATTCTTTATTCGAGTCAAACATTTAACAAAGAAGTATGCATGACAAGGATATATTGAATTGAATTGAATTGAATTCTTCTGAATAAATTTTGGCAAAAAGATGTGTTGATGTTATGTTTCTCTCAGTAGTCCCTCGCTGTCCTTCGAGATCTCTCTAGATGAGGAGGGAGACCCGAAGGAACCGTAAGTAGATATCACTCTTATATGTATTTCTATTTTCAATAAAAAAAGTCTTTTTCAATCAATGCTATCATTCGAATTCCATTTCATGAAAAGAATCAACGAAAAATAAAAGATTAATAAGATGAGTTGATAACTTGATGAACGTGCTCTAGAATGATTTAATATATAAGGTGTTTGGAAGATAAGATGATATAGAGTTCGTGGAGACTTTGAGAAAGAATCAGCTTTAGAACAAAAACTTTTGTTGTTGTTGTTGTTGTTGTTGTTGTTCCTTCCGTGAATACTCAACTAGTCTATCTAAACACTGAATTCACATCCGTGGCAGTATTCTTGTCATGCATACTTCTTTGTTAAATGTTTGACTGGAATAAAGAATGGAATTGAATTGAATGAGAAGGATGATTCGAATTGGTTTACCTGGGTAAAGAAAATGAGACAAATTCAAGTTCTCCACTTCTAGATTCAATTGTTTCGGTTTACGGGTTTCAAGAATGTTTTACGGAATCTCGTGTGAAATATTAAATTCAGGGACAGCAGAGCAGTTCATAAGTCGTCTCCGTAACGAGAATGTGGTAAGTGAATTGGCGGATAATCAGTAGCATTTAGAAATTGTCTCTTACCTGTCGCCATACTTTGTATGTATCATTCTCAATGTGTCTCACCATGATCTTGCATTGTAAAATGTCGATAAAAATATATAGGAGAAATGTTTCGCTAACTTGATTGTTTATAATCTTATATGTATTCTTATTCAATGTTTGTGCTCGAATTTTAATTGTAATATGTGTTTGCTTTTGCATCGTATGATGTAGATAAAATATTATATATATATATATATATATATATATATATATATATATATATATATATATATATATATATATATATAACCTAACAAATACTAGAATTAAATGGCTATACATATTTGTTAGCAATGTATAGTGCGTTCGCCTCAAATATATCCTTTTTTTGCTGTTTTTTCTTATTTGCAAGATCTTATTTACTTTTCATAAATGGGAATGAGCAAAGGGTCGATAGACATTGATATATAAATAATATATAAATAAAAGCTCTGCTTGGTATTTTTTGATAAAAAAGTATTCTTTGAAGCTATCATCGCGTGTAATTCTAGCTCTTACATGAATTTTGAAATGTTTCTATTAACCATGTCTGCGGCCACAACGGGCTTACATAGCCTTGAAATTGGTCAGGTCTGAAGATGGCACTGAGTGAACTCAAGCCGCTCTAATCCTATTCTAAGAATAACTGACGTCTTCATCGTTTGTTGTTGCTCTGCGCTGCTTTTTTGCAGTGTTCGGAGTTGCTCCAGGACCTGTGTGCCACAGTTTTATAATTGAAGAAAAAAATCAAAATTTAGTAAAGTTTTTAGTAATCATTATGTTGCAAAGGTGTAAATATCTAAACTTTCTTCAATATTGCCCCTTAAAAATTTTATGTGATAGAAAATTGAAGCATTTATTGAAAAGATCATTCTCAGAACAACGTAGAATGAAAGAAATTATTTTGTTTCATGTTGGTTCATCGTTACAATGAATCGTACTCTATCTCTGAAGAACCCGTTCCGAACAGTCGTGCAGACGTTTATTGAAAGCTAACCTCATAGTACTTGTCTTCCAGTTCCGCCCGACTCCACTTCTCCTCTGACCTCCCGACCATTTGAACTTCTGATCGTTCACTTCTGTGTCATTGCTGTCTCTTCTCGTTTCTTGCGTGTACCTTTTCACTCCTATATCATTATTCAGTACTCGATTCGACACTCGCGTACAGAAAATTATAATTTCACAGTCTTAATTTTTCTAGAATTATAGAAAGGCTTATCAAAAACGAGACCTATAAAGAAAACTCGCAAGAAAATGCGGTGCAAGACTTTCTAGAGCCCTATCGCCTGCGATAATGAGGAAGCGTTTTCGAAGTTGTCACATAACCCGCTAGGTTCGCCACTCGAGAGAGCAGCATTGGTTGCTAACGCGTCCCAGTATTCTGCAGCGCCCCTAGTAACGGAGAGCGCGAACGGGGGGGGGGGGGGTACTTGGGATCAAGGTGGGATCGAATTGGGCGAAGTAAGCTTGGGGAGATAAATAAGATGGAAAGAGCTAAAAGTGAAAGAAAGAGAGGGAAAGAAAGATAAAAAAGAGAGATCTTAAGAGATTGAAAGAGAAATAAAGATGCAAATAATTTGAGGCATTAAAAATAACCAAAACGGAGGTGGAAAATAGATGTACCATGAAATTGTATTCACATTTAAAATGTCATTCGTTCTGATCAGGGCTGGGCAAAAAAAAGTAAATATAAAAAAATGGTTTTTTTAAGCTGAAAAGTCAAAAAAAAATCAACAAAAAAAGTTGTTTTCTTCGAGTAAAATTTTTACCACATTTCATTGATCCATTTTGTTATGTATTATCTGATAAAAACTTGAATAAAATGTTTATTGACATTTTCAGGAGAAAAATGAGTTTTGATGAAATAACAGCAAGTAGAATCTCAAAAAACCGGAAATGAACCCTGACAATTTCAAGAAATCTGACAGTAGGCACTTCTTGTAAATCATAACATTAAAGTGATACGCGAAAGGACGTAGAATCGGAAGAAATTTTATACTAATGTTCCAAATACACGCAGCTAATAATTAAATAAATTTTTAGTTGCCTCGAATTGCTACCAAGATATAAGTGTATGGTGTACTTATGGTAGACCCTTTATATGTACACATAAACTAAAACTTTATATAGACTTTCTCATCTTCTGATTATCTTTTTTTTCTCAGTTTTTCTTGTGCTCTTGTGGTTCTAAAGTTCCTGAGTTGATGCTGAACTCTATGAGCAAGTAGATCAGTAACTTGATAATCTAATGAGCAAGTAGATCAGTAACTTGATAATCTAATCAGCAAGTAGATCAGTAACTTGAGAATCTAATGAGCAAGTAGATCAGTAACATGATAATCTAATGAAGATGGAATGATTCTACTCAGTTCCTTTCAAGTTTAATTCATAAGGAGGTTTTCCTCGTGTGTTATTTCGACTGATTTTTTGTTCAGAAACTCTGTATTTGTGGCCGGAAAAGGGCAAGGCTCGTGAAAGCTTTTTATTTGTCTTGAACCCTTGGAGAATGAAGGACATACACATAAGCATCAAGCATATACCGTGAAGCAATCATGAGCACAATAGAATTGACAGAGATTAGAAATTTCTACAACTTCGATTTAACAAAAATAAATGTTTAAAAAAATTTGATAATGGAAAAATTATAGGAATTTAGCATTGAAAAAGACCTAGTAACCAAGACTGAGCTTGGTCTATGAAGACCCAATTCCTAACCATGACACGAGTCTTCTTCTTAATTTACAAAAAGCCAACAAATCTTGAAATAAAGCGATATTTCCCCATCTGTAGCTACGAAACGCTAATAACTTTATGAGGTAATAATTCCTTCCCATTGTCAGCACAATTTGTTCACACGATCAGAATAGTTTCCCACGATCATAATTCCTTCCCAGTGTTAGCACAATTTGTTCACACGATCAGAATAGTTTCCCACGATCATAGTTCTATTTAAAGAAGAAGAATTTCTGTCCTTAATTATTTCTTTCAATTTATTTCTCGTTTAAAGATGTTCAAATGATAAAGGTTTAATTACCCAAGTTTGAGGTGTTGCCACACAAGACAACCCCGACAAAATGGCGACCACGGCGACCACGGCATAGTCAAGCAGGGACAAGCAGCAATCAGTCGAGCAGGGACGAGCAGCAAACAGTCAAGCAGAGACAACTACCAATCAACTGATCATCTTGCTGCAGCGTCTCAACCCTGCCCTCAACTCTTGGACACAAGTTAAAAATTCAAAAGAATTTTCAAATCAAGAATTAGCCTCTTCATTCAAGCTTGAAATAAGGCATTCCTCACTGATCACCTTCACTTCATCATGTCCGGCCGTATTCGGACCTCGATAGCACAGGCAAGCAAGGCCCTCAAACACAGCATCAACCAAGCAAGTAGTTTTCTGGACAAAGCGGAAAATACCACCACAAAAGAGAATTCTGACTCTGAGATCACAGAGCACCTTCAAAAAGTATTTGACGAGCGATCCATTCTCCTAAAGCCCTATCGCCGCTTAGAGAAACATCACAACGCCTTCGAAGAACTGAAGACAGATTCTCCCAACGAAGTGTTAACCTTTGACAACTTCATCGCTAAACACGGAGATTATCGAACTCTCCTCAACTTGGCGACTGAACTACTAAACCGTTTCGACACCCTCGTGACAAAATACATCACTGAAGGTCGTTCTCGGAAACTGCCTCTATCTGACATCATTGACGAACACAATGAACAATCCTCGCAAATTTCAACAGATTCGTTTCAACAAAAAACTGGAACTGTTGAAACAACATCAAAAGCGGTACCACCCAAAACCAACTCTACAACGGATGTGGCAAATCACACAAACGAGCCCCTCTTTGCCAACCACGGACCAAGTGCCTTCACAACAGCCGCCCTCCTGTCTGATCGACTTCCCAAGTTCAGTGGGGACATTCTAAAATGGCCCTCTTTCATCGAAAGCTTTCAATCTCTAATCTCACAAGGCGGAGTACGTGGAGTAGATCGTCTTTCAATGCTGCAAATGTGCGTTCAAGGCGAAGCAAAACAGATCATCTCTGGCCTAACTTCTATCGATCACAACTTTGAAACCGCTCTCCACTTGCTGAAGATGGAATATGACCATCCCATCTTTGTACAGCAGACACTTCTCAATCGCATTCGTGACCTTCCCGATTGTCAAAACTGCACAAGCCTAAGACCTTTCTACCTCAGCTTGAACGCTCTCGTCCAACAACTGCTCCCCGACGGCACTTTAGAAGGAGGAGACACCTACCTCATCAATTCCATACTTGGAAAACTACCCACATCAATGAGCGCTCGCATTGCCAAAGATATGTCTAAGCGTCAAGTGACAATATTCACTATTATGGACATCCTTCAAGAATCAGTCGAAACAGAACGCTTCGAACAACTTTTCTCTAAGCATAATGCGCGTTCGAAAGACACCTATTCTCCGGCAGCTAAACCAAGGCAAGTCAACCGTCTCTTCTCAGCTCCAACTCACAACCAACATCGAGCTTCTAATACGAAGACTTGTCAACTCTGCGACGGTAATCACTCAGTCTTCGCATGCACACAGTACGCAACTCCCCTCGATCGCAAAAAAGCAGCATTCCAACTGAAGTTATGCTCGAACTGTCTCTCACCAAGTCATCTCGTAAAAGAATGCCGGTCTCGCAGACGATGCCAAAGCTGTCAAGAAACACACCACACAAGTACTTGCGAGAAACTATTCAATAGAATGACCCCGCAAACAACAGAGCGTACTCCTCCCAGTCCTAACCCGAAATACAACTGTAACGCCACTTCAGGAGAGAGACATCGCAACAACAAACAGATGCATCCGCGAATCACCCATCATACATCAACTAACTGTGCAATTACGCAAAATTCAAATGCAGTCCCCATGAAAATACAACAAAAACTCTCGTCAACACAAAAGACCACAGCTCCTGTCTACACAAACGACATGAATCCTTCTCTAGCCATATCTGCAACTCTGTTCAATCCAAAACATCACGAACTCCTGTCGGATCACTGTGTCGTTCTTTTCGACTGCGGATCGACGATCAGCTACATCGATGAAAATCTAGTTACTTATCTCGGCTTGGAAACTTCGGATCGTCGTAACCTCAAAGTAACGACGTTTCACACAAGTGAGCCACAAATGATAACATCGACGCTGCATATACTGGGAATCAAGTGTGTGAATGGTGACCCGTATTACCTGCCTGTCCACTCCACCGATTTCATCATACCAGAGATATCTTGGATGGCACATACATCCGGGATTACGCCAACATTGATCAGATCTCGACCCCAAATTTTGCTCGGTCAGGACACTCTTTTCGACCTGTTCTTCAATAACATTACAACGTCTGATTTGACTTCGGAACTACGGCTATTACACACAACAATAGGAGACATAGTCAACTTCAAAAAATCCAACTCAACAATGAAGTTCATGACCATGGTTGCCGAAGTAACTGAATGCTCGCCGACGCCATTGCACGACGACATACCTTCGCTCGAGCAACTCGAGAAAACCGTCGATTCATACCTCTCGCTCGAATCTTTTGGGGTGTTGGACACTCCGGAAGCAACGAATGAGGACCAGGCTTGCCTCGAACAATTCAGAAAGACCATCAGATACGACAAAGAAGAAAAACGGTACTACGTTCAACTACCATTCAAAAAAGATCCCAATCTTCTTCCATCCAACTTCGGACTCGCTTTCGGCAGACTACGCAACAATTATGACCAACTAACAAAGAGTGGCTTGATCGAAAGCTACGATGCAAACTTCCGAGAACAGATCGAACGGGGCATACTTGAAGAAGTACCCTACAACGAGATTTACAAGGACACTGGATGCCACTATCTTGCTCACTTTGGAGTCCAGAAGCAATCAAATGAAACAACCAAGTTGCGGTCTGTACTCGACGGCTCTGCTAAGAGCCGAAACAGTTTCTCACTCAACGATTGCCTCTTTCGAGGACCTGTGATTCTACCAGACCTGATCGGCATTCTTCTACGTACCCGGACCGCTCCGATTCTAATCTCTGCGGATATCGAGAAAGCATTCTTGATGGTAGGCCTGGAAAAGGCCTCTAGAGACTTCACCCGCTTGCTGTGGGTACGCGACATTCATCAGATCCCATGCAAACAAAACCTCGTGGTATACAGATTCCGAAGAGTCCCTTTCGGTCTCAACACGTCTCCCTTTCTGCTGGCCGGAACGATTCTGCATCACATGGAAAGAAACCCGTCTTCGATTGGTGACAGAATCCGAGACATGTTGTACGTCGACAACATGTTCGGTCTGGCTGAAACAGAGCATGACGGAGAGCAAATGTTCCACGACTCACGCAAACTTTTCAAGGACGCATCAATGTGTCTCCGTAAATTCGTTTCCAACAACCAAAACTTGAACGACCTCTTCCGACAACACGATGCAGCATCAGAAAACACAAACTACACAAAAGTTCTTGGTCTCACTTGGAACACTTCAGAAGATATCTACTCTCTACCTCCATTTCCTTCCTTGCCGAGCATGCCTTGGACAAAAAGAAAGGCACTCTACTACACTGCAAGCCTATTCGATCCTCTAGGATTCGTTACGCCAGCAACTCTGCCACTCAAAATCTTCCTTCAAGGATTGTGGAAAGAAAAACTCGGATGGGATGACAGTTTTCCAATACATCTCATGAAAAGTTGGAACAGTATAATTGCACCCTTGACCGACGAGCCAGCAACAATCACTGTTCCACGACTCTGCCTACCTTTCTCTACAGATGAATGCACTTTCGAACTACATGCCTTCACGGACGCCTCAAAAGTTGCCTACAGCGCAGTAGTCTATTTGGTTACTCGTCGCCCTGACAACTCCACTCACGTGAAGATGATTCTCGCGAAAGCCCGCGTCGCTCCCTCCAAGTGCTCGACAACTATTCCCCGAATGGAATTGCTCGGAACATTACTTGGAGCAGAGCTTCTTCATAAGACAATCTCTGAGATTCGCCTTCCGATCGGAAAAACATACCTGTGGACAGACTCCATGGTATGCCTTTTCTGGATTCGTTCGATTTCCAACGACCGGCTTCCGATCTTCGTACGCAACCGGATCACTAAGATACAGACCCTCATTCCAAAGACCGAAATACGTCACGTCAATGGAGACAACAATCCCGCGGACTGCGCAAGCCGAGGATGCACATTCTCGGAGCTCGGACATCACAAGCTCTGGTGGCAAGGACCCAATTTTCTTCGGCTACCCAGCCAACAATGGCCAACTCAACCAGTGGAGATCGCAGACGTTTCTTGCCTGCTCACTCAAACCACTACGCGACTCATCCCTTGCATCGACATCTCTCGATTCTCGAAGTGGACAAAACTAGTTGGAGTCATGCGAATGGTTCTTCTCTTCATACAGAAAGCAGCGAGAAAGCCCATTCACAGCCCAGCAGATCTCACAGAACTGAGCGAACGAAAACTTTTCTCAATCGCACAACAAGCATCTCCACCACACGAAAAGCAATCATCTATTCTACGCCTCTACTTCGACCACCAAACTAATCTACTACACTCATTAGGACGCATTGACAACTGCCAGCTGGACGAGAAAGCTCGAAGACCAATTTTCCTTCCACATCACCCAATCACAAAGCTGTTCTGCCTGCACACGCATCAACTTTTAGCACACGCGGGAGTCGAACACTGCGTACGAGAACTACGCCAACGGGTATGGATACCGAACATTCGCAAGTTCGTCAAGCAAGTCAACGATAAGCTCTGCATGACCTGCATCAAAAACAAAGCAAAACCGTACGTACTTCCCGACTTTCCCCAGCACCCAGAAATACGAATCAACACTCCGAACCATCCGTTCCAACATGTTGGAATGGATATGACCGGACCAATCGCAATTCGCAAAAACGACGGAACAACTGAAAAAGCATGGATCCTACTCATTACATGCATCAACGTCAGATGCATTTATCTCGACGTTCTATGTGACCTGAGCACTGCCACATTGCTCTCTCGCCTACGACGCTTTGTAGCAACACACGGAGCCTCTGCCACCATAATATGCGACAACGCGACATCTTTCAAAGCTCTAAAAGACGTACAACAAGTGCAACTCGTGGAGGCACTCCCTCCAGAAATCATCGACTTCTGCGCACGCCAAAAAATCGACTATCATTTCATCACGCCCTACTCGCCATGGAGTGGCGGGTTCTATGAACGACTCATTGGCCTCACGAAGAGCTCCCTCAAGTCTACCATCGGAAGAAGAACGCTTGATCTAGAAACTTTCACCACCCTCGTGAAAGAAACAGAAGCCATCATCAATAGTCGCCCGCTCACGTACATGGCCTCAGGTACAGAATTACTACCTCTTCGCCCGATTGACTTCCTCAGACCCAACGCTCAAATCTCTCTCCCTCGGTTCCCAAAAACTGATCGAGACGACCCAGACTACATGCCACGACTGCAATTCCGCGATCACCTCATCAACTCATGGCAACAACAATCACAAATGCTTGATCAATTGTGGAAACGTTGGGTACAAGAATACATCACCAGCCTTCGAGAAAGAAACCAACATCAACATCCTCACGGAAGGCTGGTCAACAAAAAGAAGCCGAAGTTGAATGATATCGTTCTCATCGCAGATGAAAACCTAAAGAGAGGACAGTGGAGAATCGGCCAGATCTGTGGTTCCAAGAATAATCTGGAACGATCGGCCATCGTAAGGGTGGCCAATGGGGGTACACTTTCCCGTCCCATCTCTCTACTGCACAAAATGGAAATCGACAAATCGGAATCTGATAAGGATGATGAGCCTCAAAACCCTACAAATTCTAATGATCAGACAAGCCAGAGACGAGCAATCCGCAACAGAAGGCGAGCCAATAATCACATTGTCTCTCTAACAACACTCGTGATGCTACTACTTCTGCCCATATCCAGTGCAGCAACAGAATCCCGTTGTCGCGACGAGACCGAGCTCAAAATCAAAATGCTGTACGTGACACCGTGCACTCAACATGGGATCGGAATTGCGCAGGCCATCTCAGCAATTTCATCAGAAATATGTTGGACCACTATGCGATGTCCATCCGGGGTGATCCAGCCGCTCAAATCCGTGCATAAAGTAAACATAAATCACTGTGGACCACCTTGCCAGTGTCCCAACTGGACCTCCTCATGCAGTAACTACGATGGAAAATTTCGCAAAGAATGGACGAGAGAAAAACTTCCTACAGAAATCACTGAATACGTCCCTCCACAAGTTTGCTCCTTCAACAAGGAATCACACTGTTCTCCACAAGAGAAATTTGGATTTTTCAACCGAATAGCTCTATTCGATGGCACACTCCTCATCGTCCCTAACATGAACGTCGCGACTTCAGAAGTATACAGAAAAGACGACTTCCGATGCTTCAATCCGAACGGTACCGAGTCTTTCTCCAATCCACCAGAAGTCACAGGAACTATAGCTTTCTGCCGCTATTTTTCGTGCTCAGAAGCTGCTGAAATATTTTGTTTCTACGGCAGTCCCATCACTACGTACAAATTCAAAGAACTTCAAATTCCAATTGCAGCTTGGGGAACAATAAGAAGAAAATACTTCCCTCACCCACCAGCTGGAAAATCTAACTCTATGCAGCTTGCGATTTGCAGCACCGGGGGCATTGAACTGAAACCATATGACCACCCACAAACAATACAAGTATGCATACCTCCCGTTTGCACACTCATCGACAGCACTGAGTCAATTGATCCAAGAATACTGCTACCTAGCTCCCTTGTCGCAACTCCTTATGAAGTCACTATCACTGCCTGGGAGAATGGATTTGAAATGACTACACAAAAACTTCTCTGTCCAGCGAGCCTCTTGTGCGATTCCATCAACTGTCTTGTCTGCTACAACTTCATGATGAACTACCTATGCTGGTCTTTCTCTCACCAAGTTCTGGGAGTAGTGACGACCTTCCTGCTTATTACATTCCTCGCCTTCCTTTGCAACACTTGCATGATAATATCCAGGATCATTCACACCTTTCGTCATGTGTTAATCGCTCTTTTCCAATGCTTCTGCAGGATTTGCTGCCGTCAACAAGTCTCACTTCCTTTCAAACCATACCGAAGAAAACGATATTTTGCAATTGCCACAATCTTGACGATTCTTTCACCTTTTTCAAATTCATGCTCAGAGGTTACCTCTCTCACCGCAACTGAGAACAACTGCATTCGAAGCGCAAACGGCACGCTGTCCTGCACCATAAGCGAAACGACCCTTCTAGCTCTGCTTCCAATCGGTCTGCCTACTTGTCTCACAATCCAGAACAGCAACGGAACGATTCTAGGCACCTTGTCTCTTCAGGTCTCCAGAATCGAGTATAAATGCAACGAACAAACCCTGTTTTACACTCGAAATCACAAATTGGAGGTACATTCCCAACAACTCTGCGGACCCGCTTTCAAATCAGGAACGTGCAAAGATGAATACAACCTCGTCCACACCTGCGCCAAAATTCAAAATACGGACAAGCTGAAAATGTTTGAAAAGATCAACAATCACCCCGGTTACACCTACTGCCAGAGTAGTTGTGGCTGTACCACGTGTGGGTGTTTCACCTGTACCGCTAGCTGTCTCATGTATCGCATCATCGCCCTACCTGAAGACGACGAAGTCTTCGAAGCCTACCGATGTCTCAACTGGCAAAACGAATTTACCCTCCAAGCAAGTCTTGCCACCAGAGATGGCATTTCGGAAAAGACCTTCCACTTGCAACCGGGCATCAGCAGTCGCTGGAACGACATCGTTCTCACCATCGTATCATCGAGTCACGTCGCCTTTGAGAACATTCTCACCCAACAATACCTCACGAATGGAATACGTACCGCCCTCATGGAGAACGTCAACCCCGGTATTCAAACTCCCTTTTCAGCCGGACAACTACAATGCCAAACCAGAGAGGATGCGATAGCCTTCAACTGTTACTTCAGCCCACATGCTTGTCAATGTTCTCCCGCGATGCGTGTCATCTCATGTCACTGTCCATCAGGCAGGATCACTTCGTTTTTCGGGCAAACCAAACTACTTCCTCTGGAGCGTGACGGCATCTCTCTACAAAACACTCTGTCCGGTTCCCTCGTCGCTATTGTCAACAACCACGCTGTCTTACAACTTCAAGTACGCATGCAAGAGATGACATTGAAAGGCACCTGGGAAGAGACCGACTGCCGCGCAGAAGCCTCCACAGTAGAAGGCTGCTTTTCCTGCTACCAAGGCGCGTCTTTCGAACTCCTTTGAACGTCATCTTCCATTGCTGCTTTGGCCAATCTTGAGTGCCGAGATGGAGAATGGAGAGCCAAGCGCACAGTTAAGTGCACGCCCTCGGGACACCGTCAAACACTGAAGTTCTACTACGGCAAAGAGATTATAAATGCGAACTGCTCTGCGAAATGCCCGGGAGGGCATTTGAATAACTTCGTTCTGAACGGGACCCTGAATTTTGTTCCAGAATCAAACATGAATATTGTAACCCATACTAGACACGTGATTTCCGGTACAATAGATGAAACAGTAAAAAATGTTTTTGGCCACTTCAGTGATCTTATCAAATCAACATTCGAGGCAATTCTAAGTTTCATTAAATCCCCATTTGCCTTCATGATGGAGCTTCTCGTTTTAGCAATCATAATTTGCATTGTTCTGGTTTTGATTAGACAATATCCTTTCCGAATGAAGCTCCGTAATTTTCCGCCCCGGGGAGTGTAGCTACGAAACGCTAATAACTTTATGAGGTAATAATTCCTTCCCATTGTCAGCACAATTTGTTCACACGATCAGAATAGTTTCCCACGATCATAATTCCTTCCCAGTGTTAGCACAATTTGTTCACACGATCAGAATAGTTTCCCACGATCATAGTTCTATTTAAAGAAGAAGAATTTCTGTCCTTAATTATTTCTTTCAATTTATTTCTCGTTTAAAGATGTTCAAATGATAAAGGTTTAATTACCCAAGTTTGAGGTGTTGCCACACAAGACAACCCCGACAAAACCATCAGAGAAATAAGGAAACTATATTTTATTCAAGTGAATAGAGTGTTTTCTAGCCGTAACCTACTTAAATATGACGTTTGAAATGATTTTCAGCTGATTGACACTATTTATGCATTAGACATCAAGTTGATGCCACTATTTATGCATTAGACATCAAGTTGATGCCACTATTTATGCATTAGACATCAAGTTGATGCCACGTTCTATTTTCAATGCTGGAAAAGCGAAGCCACTTAAAATTTGCGAAGCCTAAGCCAGAAATGAATAAGGAGTAGGCAATCTATTCGAATGAAAAACTTCATTCAATTCTTATTTAAATTCTTTTTCTATGAGTGTTGTAAACATGCTTTATTTTATGAAATTGGTACTTCTAAAGTATTCAATTTGAGCCAATTATATTGGTAAAATGAATTGCTTGATTTTAAATACCTTTTTGGTCTTTGGTCTGAAAGGTTTAGTGATCACGCTTCATATTTCCAACATTGCTAACAGAGCGTAATATATCGTGGATCTGATCTTGGGCCGTTCATTAGGGACAGACTCGACAGATCATCGGCCAGGTAAGATCCTGACTGGTCGCTCCGGGGCCTGCCCGAGGCTATACTTGGCCGCTTCAATCACCAGCTTCCCATTACCTAGCAGATTCGAGCGGACAGAGTCCATGTTGACGTCGCTGGGTATGGTAGTTGAGTAAGTAAAGGATCTGGAAATTATGTTTGTATAGAAAATTGCTATAATGCAGATTTCGTAGAGATGTTTTGAAAACGAACAAAATGTTTCAACAGATTGCGGGACCCCAGAACATTACACACGACTTTCCTTACAAAAACTAAAATACTGAATCTGAGAAGCAGAAAAATTCCAGCAAATAAGTCTCATATTTGATTATCTCTGATTTTTCTCTATATTGCTCTCGAAAAATACTCGAAAAACTCATTATTAAAATTGAGGATCTTTAGGAAACGAACACTTTAATTATTTTTTTATGTTCGATAACTCGATCTTTTCAAAGTTTAACTTTCATTAAATGTCCAGAATCATTAGAGGAATATATTGCAAAAGACAGGTTGTTGTTGGAATTAGATCTAAAATCTAAAATAGTTGAACCAGGTTTTTTTCTCATTAAAGGCGAGAATGGGTCATAAGCATCTGGCCGCCTTCTTAAATTTCTAAGAGAACGAGCATTTTCAACCTTTTATGTGCATTATTCGAGACGCCTTCCTCGTGTTTCCCTTCTACATTGAGCAGGTTGGCTGCCAGGGAAACGCGAAGCTCATCGATTCTGAACCCGTGCGCGTCTATCGAAACGACAAAACGATCAGCTGTATCCGAAACCTTTGAAAAAATTCGTTGACGTTAATGAACCTTTGATATTAATTTATTTTTTCTCTTTCTCGATTCAGATTTCTAATTTTCTCTTTCTCTTTCACCCACTCTCTTTCTCTTTCACCCACTCTCTTTTTCTTTGTCTCTCTCTCTCTCTCTCTCTCTCTCTCTCTCTCTCTCTCTCTCTCTCTCTCTCTTTCGCTTTTCCTCTCAACGAACCTCCGCCTTCTCTGAACGAGGATAATCATTCATAAAAGGCCGAGAGGTGAGGGATCTGTCCAAGAAGGGATGAGGAGGCGGTGTATAAGCGCGTTGCTTCTTGGATCTCTCAAAAAACTCGCGACTTTCTCGCTCGAAGCGCTCGATGTCTTCCTGTAAATCTTAAATATAACAAGAAAAATCCCACCCGCGAAAACTCGAAGCCGTTCAAACAATATTCTTTTGCTACGAATCAATGACACTGCATTTTTCATTTTAATATTTAAATATCTCGACTCTCTCTTCTCGAAAAGCTTTCCCAGGTTTTTTTTCGAGAACTGCGATTTCAATTCCCTATGATGATTTTTTCAATTCCCTAACTACAATACTAGGATGGAAATTGACTCTAAACGTTCCGCAATACCTTTCCGTAAATTCAGTTAAATATGGTTTCTTTACGACTAGAAAATACAGCCAAACAAAGAGAGTGACATAGAAAAGGAAAGAAAAAATGAAATTGAAAAACGGTACCTACCAAATTAACTTTTTTGTGGTACCTACCAAATTAACTTTTTCTTAAAAACGGTACCAAATTAACTTTTTTTTAAACCTGAAAGCGCCGATTGAAGTCGTCACGGTCATTGAAGCTTCTAGCGACTTGAGACATTGTGATGAGAACTCAAACAATTCTGAAAGATGTACGGAAACAGCCTGCAAGTTTCAAGCTATGCCTGGTATATTCCGAGCATTCAACCTTTTCTTCAACGGAACAAAAATTATTGACTGAAGACGTCAAACAACTTTAACAACACAAAAATTCAAAAAAAGGATTTTAAGTTCTCATTTTTTAGATTTGCTTAGGCAGTAAAATATTCACATTCACAGAGACACCTTGTAATTTCCACTGATTTTGCAAAGCCTAAGATCCCTCCCCCTTCCCCATCTTCCCACGTGATCAAACATTGAAGTCTTTTTTATTTCAAGTTCGGACGGCCTCTGAACAGTTGGGCAGCTCAGATTAGACGTTTTCACTATTAATTAAAGTTTAGAAGAAAGATAAAAACATTCATTTAAAAAATTTAACTGAACTACATGAATATAACTTTGAAATTTTTATTAAGCGAAAAGAATCAGGTGGTAGCTACATACATGATACATATTGTTATACATACATGATACATATTGTTATACATACATGATACATATTGTTATACATACATGATACATATTGTTATACATACATGATACATATTGTAAAACATACATGATACATATTGTTATACATAGATAATGTTTAGATAATACATGGGTAAACATAAATGAAACTGAACATTGAATTTGAGCGTCTATAAATACAATCGTGCGGATCTTATAGCGAAACTAAACTTCCTACAGTTAATGCTAGGAGTTTTATATTTAATTTTTAATTTTGACCCTCGGGTCGTGGAAAACTTGAAATTATAAAAACTTCGTCTTTTCTGAGAAATAATTACTTTATCAGATAAAAGCTTGTTTAATATTATCAATGTTTCATATACACTTCATGTAAATGGTAGATTACACCACACACTTCATGTAAATGGTTGATTACACCACACACTTCATGTAAATGGTTGATTACACCACACACTTCATGTAAATGGTTGATTACACCACACTATTCGATGAAAAGAGAGAAAGTATTCATGAAGATTCAAGTGGAAAAAATTAACGCGAAAGAAAAAAACTAATTCAATTATTTATCTTAACGGATAGATTATACTGCTTGAATCTAGCATAACGGTTTTGTGGGGTGACTCTTGCACCTAGGGTGTCTTGCGCCTAGGGTCTCGGTTTCTTTATTTATTTCAGAGGCAGATTTATCCGAACCGAAGGTGTTTAGAAATTTGGTGTTCATAAAGTGCTTGAACGAATTGTACTTTACTGTTGCTGTTGCACATTAAAGTCAATCTTATATAATACTTATATGATCACTGATAACAGAGCGATTCGAGAAATCACGGGAAAATAGGGAATCAGTTAAATAGGAATCGAGCGTATTCACCTCAAAAAGTCGCCAAATCTTCATGAAGTTTCATCAAAGCATAGGAATATCTCTCAATATCTACATGAATCTGTCGAAGAAATCTCTGAGAAGCAAAGTAAACCATCACTATCGTTTCATAGCAACTGAATCTGTCACAGCGGGAACTTATTTGATGTACTATTTTGATGTGCATGAGCTAAGCAGAGTTCGGCTAGTGTTATTTGACTCGACTCCTCAGCAGAAAAGCAGCTGATGTATTAACACAGAAAACATTCCAGCAGGCATCAAAAGCAGTTAAGTAATAGGAAAAAGCTGTATATTGACGTGAGTTAGTTAGAGAGAAAGAAGGGTGGCAGATTAAGAGAAAAGGAACACAAAAAAACTCTTCTGAGGCACATAAAAACATAGGAAAAGAGATTTAGACAAATATGGAACCAAGAGGCAGAGTTAGATTCATAGAGGCAGAATGAGAGAAAGAGAGGGGAGAAGAAGTGAGAAAAAGAGAGAGAGGAGAAGAAGTGAGAAAAAGAGAGAGAGAGGAGAAGAAGTGAGAAAAAGAGAGAGAGGAGAAGAAGTGAGAAAAGAGAGAGGAGAAGAAGTGAGAAAGAGAGAGGAAAATATTGAAAGCGAGAAGGGGAGGAGAGAGAACAAAAGGGGGGAACAAAAGAGAAAAAGAGACGGTGGAAGTAAGAGAGCGGAAGTAAGAGAGGCTGAGAGATTTTCTTTTCTTGCTCAAGGAAGAAGTTCTCGAAGATTCCAGTAAGAAACCACGTCACGCGTATGATTCATGTACAATTCAGTCAAATCAAACACGAAAATTTTTTTCCTTCAAAACATTCATCAACTCCGTTATAATCAAGAAGTTCAGGTAAAGAAAGTCAGAGAGAGAAAGAGAAAGACAGAGAGAGAGAGGAGGATGAGGAGAGAGAGAGAGGAGGAGGATGAGGAGAGAGAGAGAGGAGGAGGAGGAGAGAGGGGAGGAGGAGGAGAGAGAGAGAGGAGGAGGAGGAGAGAGAGAGAGGAGGAGGAGAGAGAGGAGGAGGAGGAGAGAGAGAGAGGAGGAGGAGAGAGAGGAGGAGGAAGAGGGGAGAGAGAGAGAGAGAAAACACAGATATGAAGAGTAAATGGTTTGAAGAAGAAGTATTCGAGCAATGAAAACCAAAGGGGAAGGAGAGAGAATTTATTTCAAAATGAAAATGAACGGATAAAAAAGAAAAAAGGTAAGAATATAACAAAAATTTTGGCAGTTTTTTGTTAGGAGGAAAATAAAAATGCTAAGAAGTTTTGATTTTATACAGTAAAAATGAGCGATCGAATTTTTTGTACTTCATAATTAATTTGTGAAATATAATTTACCAAATATGAAGTTTGATTGAAAGGTTTCGAAAGGGTTACCTTCCAACAAAACATCTTACACCTCTTACTACAATATCCACCACGACCGTAAATGTTGCATATTGTTTTTCTTTGTCCTACCTTTTTTGAAGTAAACCAATCGAAGTGAAATTTATAAAAATGTTTCCGTGCTTGTTTATACACGACATCGTTCAAATGATTTTTCAAAATTGATAGTACTCTTTATAGTTTTTTCTTCGAGTTGAAAAATCTTCATGTTTTTTTGGGGTATATTTTGTGTGACAAGGTGCTACTTGAAGATATAGAACGAGTTTTTTCAGAAAATTAAAGTGATTCTCATACTTAAACAAGTAATGACTGATCACCCGAGAATCGAGAATCGAAAGGACAACCTGACATGCGAATAAAACTCTAAGCAAATACACATTGACTTTTTCATCTCGTAACGAAGCTAATGTTTTTAACAAATCTCGTATCGCAATCATTGAAGATGTGTAGCAAACGATGCCCGCTGAACTCACTTTTAAAACAACAACTCACTTTTAAAACGATAATGTTCAGTTGATGTTATTCAGATCATCAGATATCTGAAACATTAGACAAAATTGTTGAAATGTAGTACTAGATAGTTTGGCTACGCTATAAGAGAATCTGTTTGAAAAAGTCTGAATTCAAGCGCTTAATCGAAATGTCAAAAAGAGTCTTCGAAAAATTCTATAGGGGTGGGCAGGAAGAGAGAAAAGTTGAAGAAGTGGTTTGGGCAATACAGCTCTTAGGTGGGTCCTTGCCTTGCTTGGCGGGAATTTGGTCAAGTCCTTGCTTGGTGGGAATTTGGTCAATGAGATGCATGAAAAAACAGATTCTGCCATTTTTAACATTTTTAACACAAAGATGGAAAGAGGAGAAAATGTTTTTTTCTAAAAACACCTTAAATGAAAAAAGTTTAATATTGAGAACAGGCCCTTAATCTAAAGAGTTCTCAACTGTTTTCGTTAATCGAGTCCACACAGCCGATTCCTAGCTCACCCGAAACGAACCAAAATCGCAAGTTTTTCTCTTGAAAATAAGGCTGCGTTCGTATTTTTTTCATTTGTAAGCTAAAAAGCATCTATTGCCAATTTTCCGTAAGTTTTCGCAAACTGATGCCTTCTGAAAAACAAGATTTCCCAACATGGAAATTGTGGAGTCCTTCAGTCCTAAGCAACTGTGGTCAATCTTATGCGATCCGTGAATTGACATCACCATCAACAAACAATTAAAAGACAGCTATCACACGAATAGAGAAGATACCGTATATCATAATGAGAAAGAAGTTTGATCAAGAGAGGAAAGGAGAGAGGCAGATTGCACAGGAAGTGAGACAGATATATAGAGAGAATATATGATAAGAAGTGAGTTTAGGAAAGGGCATTCAGACCCTTTAAGAGAAACAGGGAATGCCAGAAGGTAGAACAAAACCAATGGAAGAGAAAGATAGATACATAGATAGAGACAGAGAGAAAGAGCGAGAGAGAGAGCGAGGGCGCAGGGCGTAAGAGTAAGCAAGAAAGATGCATAGAGATAGAGAAAGAGAGAGAGAGAGAGAACAAGGGAAAAATTAAGAGATAGAGAGAACAAGCGAGACATGGAAACAGATAGAGCGTAAGCGAGAGAAAGAAAGAGATAGTAACACACTTGTAAATGAGATATTCTGATCTGTAGAAAACGGAAGCATGGCGATTAGGGTTATAACATATGAGGCATTGCTGGCTGAGAGAGGGAAAACCACGAACCTCTCTGGAAGGCGTCTTTCTTAAGGAACCACAACCTCCGTGATCTCAAAAATATCTCAGAAAGGTTAATTTCCATTCAAATAGGTGGTTGAGGATGTTTTCAGTCTACAGAGTGACCATAAATTACCTGGACAAATGTAAATGTCTGTATTTCCTTTCATAACGAAATTCATATCTTGGTATCATAACATACTTTATCACAATATATAACCAACAGTTATGTATTCGTTCACGACTGTACATGTCCGTTTTTACAACTTTTATAGGCCTTTTTCAACAACGTTCGTATTCCCCTCGACCACTGGTTGCTGTTGTTGTTTTTCTCAATTCTGCTTCCCATTCTTTTTTTAATTACTTTTTTTAAATTTACAACTTCGAAATTCCTCTCTAAAGTTTATCAAGACTATCTTTAATTGAGAAATTTCAGTGTTTACTTCATTATTCTATATTATTCCGCTAAATATCTACCTCCAGCGTCCAAACTTATTACTTTGCTTGCTCTGCTTGCTTTCTCGATGTAGATATGAGCTGCATTATACGTACTTGTTTCATGAAGATCGTTCCAGCCTCAAATATCCCTCTGAAGATGTCAGGAAGTCCGGTTGAATCCCGTGCTGAACGAGAGAGAAAGCGACGTTCCAAAGAGAAAGGACTTCTGAATTCTCTTCGCGTGTTCCTCGAAAAGCACGCTCCTGCCACTCTGTTAGTTATTTTCTTGGGGCGACATTTCTTTCTGTTTTTTTGCGTCAATTTACACACTTTTTCCTCGCTTTCTGAGTCATTGGAGTATACAAGCTTGCCAATAGAACTTTCGGTATAGCACAAGGCTCAATATACACTTTTGATAGTCCAATAAAAACTACTACGATTAATTTTTTTAATCAGAGAAATTGTCCGAATAATCCTTTTTCACTTCATTGCAAGCTGAATGTACCCCTTTACTCTTCAGAAAAACTAAAACTCGATATCGCTCATACTTTTAATCCATCGTTAGCCTCCCACAGGCACTCAGAGTGCTATAATTCTCCCATTTTTCCGTCCTCCCGGGCAGCTGCCATGTGATCACTCCCCATTCTACCATTTCGACTTCGTATCTCTCTGAATTCATTCTCATTGGAAAGCGCATGTTAACCCCTGTGTTTTTCTTCTCGGTTTTGTTTCTTAATTCCACTGTCATCTTCCTGACTCATATAATCTCCACGCATTATTTAAAAAGGCTCCACGTGATAAACACTGCATAACTATATGAGGGAAACGGAATTTACTTGAAGGGCTGGCAAGAAAGGAGAAAGACTCGACATTCTCAACGCTACTTGCGAAGTTCTCGCCAATTACATCGAGCTGACGTTTTACATTCTACTTCTAATTTCCACTTTAACGAAACATCCTAAAAATTCATTACATTTGCGGTGTTGAAAGATTTTTTTAAATTTCTGAGACTAAATACTAATCACTAAGTTCTTAACAGCCAAAAGATTTGGAAAAAAAGCTAAAAACAAAAGTCTTTCATACAATTGGTCATTTTTTTGTGATTTCAGGGAGACATCTCGTAAAGTACACCAAGACTCCGAACTCGAAAGTCAGCAAATGACAGAACCAGCAGCGTCCCAACAACTTTCCTCTACGGTGTCTCCGCAATCGGCCGAGATGTCTCAGAACTTTGAAACAACGCCTTCCTCTTCGATACATTCATCCCCCGACTTAGTTACTCAAAAACCTAAATACTCCAATTTCTCCATTGCCCATGTGCTTACTCGAAAGTAAATTTCAGAAAATTTATGGTTCAAAAACCAGAATTGCTCGCCTGCCAAAATTCTTTAACACTCGGCCAATAAACTTCTTTATAACTCAACAGTTAAAGAGCATCAAAAGGAACACACAAATCAGTTAACGAACCGTCCTTAATCGTCAGTAGTGTGGACGGTTCCGAAGCAGAGTCAAATATAGTTGACGTGATGAGTCACAACAAATAGAGTCGGAAGGGCGGTCCTCCAAGCCAATATAATCGAGAGTAGAGTGCAAGATCCTCTTTCAATAATGTGAGGCGAGGATATAATGATAAAGGAGCGAGAGGAGAGAGGTAGATCAAAATTATTGGATAAGTGGACAAAGACAAAAGGTAGTGAGAGACTTCACTACAGCCCACATATTGGCGACTTGATCCTCAAGATATCTTGTGTCTGAGGAACTCTTCGAGGTATTCGGCGACTGAAAGACAGAGCTTCTGTTACGAGAACGCTTCATGTCACGGAGTCCTTCTCATTGAGTTGCTGATCCCAACCATACTGTTGCGTCCAGAGTGCTTGCACGAAGAGCTTCAGGGGTAGCAGAAGAGGAGCAAGCAATCCCAAAGGATCGAAACACGACGCAAGCATACCTAGGACCGTCCTCTTTGTCGGCGTTTTTTTCTGCTTGAACGAGGTTCGCTGTGAGTAGGAGCGTGTCTTCCATTGAAGACCAAACTATGCCCAAAACCTTCTGTTGTTCTCCGACCATTCCTCGGTCTGCTTCAGGTATGCCATCTACAAATGATGTTACATTCGACGTGAACTCTCTCAGGTTCATCGAAGCTTCTGCGAAAATGGACTTGGACTTTCTGTAGACAGACATCATTTCGGTGTGAGTCGCGCATTGGAAAACAACATTATCAACATAAATGTTGTTCTCGAGCTGATCCAGCACGAATCTGCACACTTCGTCTAGTCCATTCGCCTGTTCCATAGCCAATTTGCTCTGCTGAATGTGATATCTGATCGACATATCGAGGATATAGGGACTCTGGGCTAGCCCGATCGGCGCAACCGTGAATCGGTAATGGTCGATGTTGCTGTCGTGCATGGGTTTATTGACATCCTTAAGCCACAGGAACCTCATGAAGTCTCTTTGATCATCTTCGATCTTGATCTGGTGAAAGGCTGATTCGACATCGCATAGCATCACCGAGGGAGAGCATCTGAATCGCAGCAGCAGCGCTGGAATTCTCTCCACGTGTGTTTGACAGTCTGTCATACATTCATTGATGGACAGCTTTCCTCTCTCTTTTGCAGACCCATCGAAAACGATTCTGATAGGCTTTGATGGCTTGTCAGGTCTATACACTGGATGATGTGGAAGGTAGTTAAACAACTGCTTGTCCGGAGGCAGAACTTTCTCGATGTGACCGTTCTTCAAGAGGTCTTTGATCACTACATCGTACTTGTTTACCATCTTCTTTGCTCGTAGACTTGCAACTACATTGCGAAGTCTTGCATGGGAACTGTGCCAATTTTCCGAAAGTTGGCTCAACCGTTGCTCTTTGAAGCAGTATCGCGTGGAAATTCTGCCGTTCTCCATTGCAACGTTATCCAGGAAGAACTTGTTCACTTCTGCGTGATCTGTTTTATCATCTGCTGGTTCAACAACCGTTTCTTCAAGAGCAAGAAACCTTTGCAGTGATTCATTGACCTTCTCCAAGGTCTCCTTTCTTCCGATAACAGCTGCTACGACGGAAGTCGAGTTTGGATGTTGGCGGCCTGCATTGCCTGATGCTATCCAACCGAAGACCGTTGGCGGCAGAGTCAGGCCACTCGGCAGTCGAATGCGCTTCTGCTTATGCAGTGTGGCGACCAGGTAATCATAATTTCCTAGCAGTACTTGGGGCTGAATGCTGCATGACCTGTCGCAGTCATCCGCCATACCGAGTCTTCGTTTTCGAATAACATCTCTGTCCTGCTTCGTCAACGGTGGGTACGTAAGCCTTCCCACCAAGGGGTCTGGATAACATACAGCTTTCACGATCATCTGTTTTCCATTCATCGTTTGGAGGGGTACCTCGTACACTGGGTACAAATTTGAGCCTTCGCTTCTCTCCCCCAGTCCAGTGAAGGACGACTTCACCTCGTGAAGTTTTGGCAAGGAAAGTTCTTCGGCAAGCTTTCTCGAAATCAAGCTCACGTTGGCACCTGTGTCTAGCATGATTGCCACCTTCCGTTCTGATCCGTGACCCTGTATTCGCACATTGCCCGTTTAAAGACGTGTTATGCCTGTTAGCATTTGCTCTTGTTGGTTGCATGAGATGGCAGTCATCACTGGGCGTTGTTCACGCGTCGGTCTGTCTCTGATATGCTCTGACGTCTTTCTGCTTGGCCACCGGTTGGGGCGATTGCCCTCCGTTCGGGTCTCCTTTTGCCTCCTCTGATTTTGAATCATCGTCACAAATTTGAGGCAGATAGACTCGTCGTGAGGCTTGTCGCATATCTTGCATTTGACGTCGCATCCATGAGAGGTTCCTCCCGGCTTCAAGCATGTCTGGCAAAGTCCCTGTCTTCCGATAAACTCGATCCGGTCTTTCACCATTTCCATCGAGAAGCAGTCGTATGAGAATTTGTGTTTGCCATAGTAAACACATTTGATTTCTTCAGAATGAGGAGCGCTGTGGACCTGGCGGTCTATTCTTGATCGTTTGTCGGCTGTATTCTCAACAGAATAGCCTTGGACAGCGTTTACCACTTGGCTTGAAGTCGCTGACTTCTTAATTGGGGTTTTGCCGCTCATCCCTGCTACGAAAATCTCTTCTTTGATCATGGACTCAACCTTGTCCAGTAGAGACTTGACGGTGACGCTTTCAGAGTTGTAGATGTACCGATGTACTTTTTCACGGATATGCAGAGGGAACTTTCTGACGAGAATGTCTTGGAGCAACACATCTTGCTGCATGTTTTCGCTCATTCTTCCCATCCTCGCTATCGTTGATCTCAAAGAAAGGACCAAACTCAGCTGGTCATGCCACGAAGGACCCGGTGCGACGATACCATCCAGTGTAGACGCGAGAGTTCTTTCTTCTGTCTTCCTAGACTGAAAACTCTCGATCAGTCTTGTGATTGCCAAGTCATATCCTTCAGATGTGACTGGGAACGGCTCAACAGCCGTCTTCGCGAGACCATACACGCAGGACTGCAGGTACGCCATTTTGTCTAACTTCGACATTTGCGATCGGGAATGGATGAGCTCGTCGTATCGCTCAAACCAGTTTTGGAACTCTCCCTCCTGGCCTCCGAACATGGGTAGCGACAAGGTTGGCAGCCGTAGTAGACAACTGGGACGACCTTCTGACGCAGAGTAGTCTTCTTGGTTCCTCACTTCCAATGGTCTTCGAGCAGCTTCTGCTCTTACTGCTTGTGATTCAATCGATGACGAACTCGTTTCTGAGAGAAAGCTTATCTCTGTCTCGAGTATATCAACTCTTCTGCGCACTGCCAAGACGTTCCTCTCGCGATCATCGATCAACCATCTCTTGAACGATGCTTCGGCTTGCTGTTTTTCTGTTGCTTTCATCTTCGAAAGGACCGTCTCCATTTCTTTTACTGCAATGCAGTAATGCTTCACTTCGACCTCGATCCGCCTCAACTGGAGTTGCAACTTGTGAGGCGCTGAACTATATTCCGGTTCAAGGAGACGTTCGGCCTCAACAAGCCTCAACCTTTTGTACTGTTCAACAACAAGTACAAATGTAGGCGACGTCGCCTCCTCACCTGCTGTGCTCACCTGTGGGACCGATTTGTGTTCTAATTCCATCACTAATTACCTACGGCCGATGCACCATGTGCTTACTCGAAAGAAAATTTCAGAAAATTTATGGTTCAAAAACCAGAATTGCTCGCCTGCCAAAGTTCTTTAACACTCGGCCAATAAACTTCTTTATAACTCAACAGTTATAGAGCATCAAAGGGAACACACAAATCAGTTAACGAACCGTCCTTAATCGTCAGTAGTGTGGACGGTTCCGAAGCAGAGTCAAATATAGTTGACGTGATGAGTCACAACAAATAGAGTCGGAAGGGCGGTCCTCCAAGCCAATATAATCGAGAGTAGAGTGATGTGAGGCTCTTTCAATAATGTGAGGCGAGGATATAATGATAAAGGAGCGAGAGGAGAGAGGTAGATCAAAATTATTGGATAAGTGGACAAAGACAAAAGGTAGTGAGAGACTTCACTACAGCCCACATATTGGCGACTTGAAGAATTTTGCCTCAGCTTTTTTGAATCAAATAAATCAGTCATGTTTTTTTTCAGAACTAACCCATCTTTCTCTTATTTAGAATCCTTCTGGTTACGATTCTCTTCCTTCTGCCTATCTCATCATACGTGTACTAATCATACCTTCTCTTCCTTCTGCCTATCTCATCATACGTGTACTAATCATGCCTTCTCTTCCTTCTGCCTATCTCATCATACGTGTCCTAATCATGCCTTCGTTAGAGATATCATACATTTTCATGTTGTCACGTAATCTGTTACGTATAAACTTTATCTTGTAGAGCGAATAGATTCGTTTGAATAGCATGTTAATTTTTTTCTTCAAATCTTATTACAATCAATATATCAGTATTTTAGTTGTCAATTGCGATTCCTGAATGAAATGAGTTTAGAATTCGAGTGTGTTTTACTGAATTAGAACCATTTAAACTGATACAAATAGAACAAAAACTAATTCACACATAGTTCGACCCGTGGCATGATTTCATTGTAAAAAAAGATCCAACCAATATAATGACTGAATTGTTTAGGTAATTTTTCAGAATTTCGTGTTGTGTTGTTAGCTATGGTTACGGTAACAAGGCCGTACGGCTAAGAAACGAGGCAATATGATAAATCAGTCACAATATCACTGCTTTCAGCACAAAAAAATTCAAATCTTTGGATCCGCTGTTGCGGTTGATCTTCTTACTCAGCAGTCATAAAAAAAACTCTGTTTTACCTAAAGAATCAAAGTTGAACTGGAACAATATTCTAATAATCTACACCATCGCCCTGTTTTTGAACAAAAATCTATTCCTGTTTTCAAGAAGATTTTTTTTACCCTGTCCGAATGTAATTCTAGAAGACCGAAACTTCCAAAAGGCATTCGAAGCTTAGAATTTTACAGGTTTTCGGTCTCCATATTTTGTTGATGCAACCCAGTAAACCTTCTGGAAGTGCAGCTTGAGGTAATGCGAGCTGTGACCTCTCACTCCACACAAAAAATGGAAAGTTACACATAAAAAATTTAAAGTATGACTATTCATCTTTAAGACAGAACAAGGATCGAAAATATGCTTCGTATGTAAATATATAGTATAAAGTATCGATCAAAATTTTGGATAACTTAGTTTTTTGCTCTTATCTCATAAATACATGAACGAAAGTCGCTAAAACTTTCAGCTGTTGTTTTCATGCTGTTTTTTTGTGCAATACCTCTAAAAATTCATTAATTGTTCAATTAAAAAATTAAGTTTTTTTCTTCAAGTTATTTGTTTAAATAAACCTATTTTTTCCATAAATCGTTTTCATTTCTCTATAATGATGATACTGCCTTGCACAGTTCGAGTTGCAAAAAAATGAAACTATTAGGTAAACAATAAAAGTCATTTCTCACATGCATTTCCTTTTTATGGTGAAATGTATAGGGAAATGTTATGAAATCAATGTATGAAAAAGTTTCTATTTAGTTGAGCCTATTTCTGTTTAGATGTAATTTTTCTGGTATTTCGTTTAACAGCTATGGACAAACTTCCTGAGAGTAAAGATGTTCGGGAAGATGAGCATCTCATACTTCATTGCTCATATTCATCAATATATAATAGCTATGCATTATGTGCGCACTAGCATGTTCTACACATGGAATTCCCTCCATAATCTAAAAAAAAGTGCTTTTGACATGGCTGAACCTCTTGCAATCATCTTTAATCAGTCCATTCTTACTGGTCCCATTCCGAATATTTGGAAACGAGCATACGTGATTCCTATTCCCAAAAATATGGCTCCTAAGAATGTCTGTGAATTTTGACCGATTTCTTTATCACCTAGTTCATGTAAAGTTCTAGAAATGATTATTAAAAGGAAACTCGAACATTGGTTTCAGATAAATGAAGTTATACCATATGAACAACATGGATTTGTACGTGGTAAATCAGTAACTACCCAACTTCTTGAGTGTACACAAAAGTGGCGTAAATCTCTTGATCTAAATCGTTCTACAAATATTGTTTATATTGATCTTTCTAAAGCTTACGATGTTGTTTCACATAGTAAACTTCTATTTAAACTCGAGAACGTTGGTGTTAGAGGAAACCTCCTGGAATGGTTTGAATCATTTTTCACTGAATGTTCCAGTAGGTAATTCTTTGTCTTCCATCAAACATTCTTCTAGTGGCGTTCCTCAGGGTAGTGTTTTAGGCCCGCTTCATTTCTTGGTATACATTTCAGATATTGCCAAAGTTTTCTCACGACTTCCACTTGTCGAATATCGATTGTTTGCAGATAACATGAAGGCTTTTACAAGTTATGACTCTCGAGACCTCTTTACTCCACAGGCAAAGCTTGCAACAACATTGAGCAGATTCGCGGAATACTTTGATGCATGGCAACTGAACATTGCGGAAGAGAAATCTAGTGTTCTCTATATGGGGAAATCAAACCCTAGGTTTTCCTATATGCTCAATGGTGAACCTATCAAAAGTGGCGAGTGCATTAGATATCTAGGAATCCTTATCGATGACAATCTTACATTCAAGTTACATATTGAGTTGACAATCAAAAAGGCGCTAGGTACCACTTTCAATATTGTCAACTCATTATGGTGTAAATGAATAAATAAATAAATATATTCTTATCTCTCTCATGTAATAAACATGATGTATTTACGTTGCTACAAAAGCTATGTTTTGCCAATA
Organism: Allodiplogaster pararmata; assembly: GCA_964056735.1. NCBI lineage: Eukaryota > Metazoa > Nematoda > Chromadorea > Rhabditida > Diplogasteridae > Allodiplogaster > Allodiplogaster pararmata. The sequence continues at coordinate 10,259,542 of OZ057404.1, forward strand.
CTTGAGTTCGCCAGTTCTGTGTGGTCACCATACCTTAAGAGAAGTATACGTAGTCTCGAAAGAGTTCAACACATTGTCACTAAGCTAGTTGTTCATCGCTGTAACGTTAGTTCAAGTTTTTTCTCGATTGATTCTATCATATTCCAGCCGACTAACTCTGTTTAATCTGAATTCTTTATACACGTAGAAAAGTTATTGATATTCTCCTTGCTCTTAAGACCGTTCGTGGTGATATCTCGTTGCCAATTAGTTCCTTCTATGTATATATTCAAACCCAGAAATGAAAGAGTGTCCTCTTTCCGCCTCGCCACATCTTCCTATAATAGATTGAACCTGAAATATTCATGTGCATATAGAACAGTCTATTTGAACAAGCTCGGTGATTTCTGTCTATGTAGCTATAGTGCTTTGAAGGAAAAGCTTTTATGTCTTCCGAATCTAAAAGGTTTTCTAGAAATTGATATAAATGATCTTTGATTCAAAGAAATAGTCCGCCTCTTCTCCTACCCTTTCAAAGAAATAGTCCGCCTCTTCTCCTACCCTTTCAAAGAAATAGTCCGCCTCTTCTCCTACCCTTTCAAAGAAATAGTCCGCCTCTTCTCCTACCCTTTCAAAGAAATAGTCCGCCTCTTCTCCTACCCTTTCAAAGAAATAGTCCGCCTCTTCTCCTACCCTTTCAAAGAAATAGTCCGCCTCTTCTCCTACCCTTTCAAAGAAATAGTCCGCCTCTTCTCCTACCCTTTCAAAGAAATAGTCCGCCTCTTCTCCTACCCTTTCAAAGAAATAGTCCGCCTCTTCTCCTACCCTTTCAAAGAAATAGTCCGCCTCTTCTCCTACCCTTTCAAAGAAATAGTCCGCCTCTTATCCTACTCTTTCAAAGAAATAGTCCGCCTCTTCTCCTACCCTTTCAAAGAAATGATCCGCCTCCTCTCCTACCCTTCCTAAGATCCAGATCAGCACACCAGATCCAGTTTTCTACCGGTCCGCTTTCCGGTATATCCTCAGTCCTCTTCCTGAGAGCCAGTCCCTCCCTGGTGTGAGATGCACTGCCTGGTTGCTGCTCGTTTGCCTCCTGGGAAGGGTTTGCCTCCCCCCTTCACCCTGTCTTAGCATTATTTTTCATCTAATATGTACTGTTGTTTTTTAATTATATATTATTCACGCATACAGGGTGGTCATTATACTTGATGACAAACTTTGGGTACGTGTCGAGCGCGAGCTGAGTCGATCTGCCGATTTTAAACGACACCATTAATTTTGTTAACCTTTCATCTACCTATAATCAAAAATTCGTTCTCAAGTATTTGTTCCTCCCGAAATGATGCTTTCTCATCCTAGTCGGGGCGCAATATTGTCGCTGAGTAGTGCCGGACACCATCCTTCTTAGATCTCTCGTCGGCTGGGAGTCGCTCGTCAGACTGTGCATCAAACTCTCAAACGAGGTACACTCACTGATCGTCCACGCTGTCATCGTCCCACTTCCACTGCGACCTCCCGTATCACAAAAATCGTCGAGCAACGCCTGAACCGCAACAAAGGCAGAAGCATCAGAAAAATGGCTGTTCAACTAGATACGTCATACGGTACGATGTGGAATGTTGTTCGAAAGAAGCTTGATTTGAAGTCATACAAGTACCAGAAACCTCATAGTCTAACTCCTAAGCAGCAGGAAGCTCGGCGCGATAAATGCCCTGCCCTCCTTGCTCGGACCGCGACAGGAGAGCATCTCATGATCCTTTTTACCAATGAGAAGACGTTCACCGTGGAGAGAAGCTACAACAAACAGAATGATAGGGTCCTTGCTCAGTCTTCTGAAGAAGCGGATACTGCCGGCCAAACAGTCTCACGTGCTTCCTATCCGAAATTTATCATGGTTTTCGCTGGGATCTGCTCCAAGGGTCGAACTCCCCTCTTTTTCGTCAGAAAATAGGCTAAATTAAATACGCAAGTGTACATCTCGAAGATCCTCGAACATCATGTGAAGCGTTGAGCCCAGAGGCACTTCGGGACATGGAAATAGACGTTCCAGCAGGACAGCGCTCCTGCTCATACTAGCAAGAAGACAAAGAGTGGATATCACAAAACTTCTTCTCTTTCATCGCTGCCAAAGAAAGGCCTGCTAATAGTCCAGATTTGAATCCAATGGACTACTCCATCTGGTTCATCCTGGAGAGTGAAGCTTGCGCTAAAACCCACAACTCGTTGTCCGGTCTCAAGACTAAGCTTGAGTGAGCATGGGACCGAATTCCCCAGGAGGTTTTGCGGTCCGCGATGTTCGCCTACCCCCATCATCTGGAGGCTGTCATTCGCAAAAGAAGAGGTCATTTCGAGTGAAAGTTATACAACATTATCATATCACAGATAATAAAATTTGTTGAGAAGAAAGTGGAAATCCGCCCGCATTAAAGGAAAATATGCGGTAAAATCCGTGTAATCAAATATATTCATCACCCTGTATTTTCTCTCTGACATTGATGTAACATGTCCTTGATGTATGAATAAATAAATACGCGAAAATGGGCCTTTGCTACGCATGTACGCGGCTCCATCTTTCGAGCTGACAACGATGTGAGGCATTCTGCTCACGCAAAATTATTTTGAATGAACCAATGACCTTCAATAAATTTAATTTTGATTCACTTATTCAGTTTTAAGTTAAAGGGAAAAAGTTTCTATGAAATTTTGATCTCTACTGTGTGACTGTGAAGGTCCGATTGTTACACAATGGTAGTAAACGCGACAGAAAATGATATTCGTGAGTAGTTCTCATCAACAATTTAATATATTGCTCTCATCCCAAAAGATTACGCGTTTTGGCTGACAAGGTATATCAGTTTTTATTCTACGCTTTCTGTTCTTAACGTAGGGCTAATTTCGTACCTTCTTTAGTCTAACCACGAATTGGCGTGATTGTCAGTGAATTACGATGTTTTTTATCCATCCACTTTCCAAAAACAAGAAGCAATAATAAAAAAACACCGTATTTTTTACATTCATAGGCAATTGATGGTGAGACCAAAAAAATTAGTGATGCGTTCATCTGTAACCAGAAAAGTACTTTTTTAATTTAAAACGAAATTTTAATGTAAATTCTGTCGAGGACTTTTTTGCGGCGAGTCGCTATACTCTCCTTTTTTGCAGCGAAGAGGTTTGCTCCGGGGGCAGAAGCCCGCTTCGACCTCGCTGATTTCTTTGTTTAAATGTTTTTCTCATACATTTCACTGAAAGTTTTCAAGCATACATCATACACGACCTTCTTCCTAGTTGGCTCGGTATAGAGCGGTTGCTTCTGATAATGCCTGGCAAGCGCACTCCCCTTTCCCCTCCCCATTGCACGCGTTGCCCAGAATATGAGAAGAAATTTGAAGATATGATGAACAAAATCTCAAGACTGGAGACAATCGTCGAAGACCTCGTCTCTCGTCTTTCAACTCTTCATACTTCTCCCCCTTCTCGACTTCTCAGCCCCAGACCCCCATAATCCCTTCCCTTCTCTCCATCCCTCATATGCTCGCCTACCAAGCTGCCGTGCGTGCAATCACTGTCGACAAGAACCTCATCGAAGAGAAAGCACAGAACCTAGTTTGTGTTGGACTTCCTGAGCAGCCCAGTGACGAAGCCACGGACAGTTCGGACCAATCCTTTCTCAAGGCCCTTTCCCTCGACCTCGGCTGCCCAGAACTTGCAAGTGCAAGGTTCAAACGATTCGGCGACCCCGTAAAGAAGCGTCGAGTTCTCAAAATCTTCCTCCAGTCACCAACATTGAGAACTGAACTACTGAGGAAAATTCGAAGTCGTCGCCCGTCTTGCCTTTCTCCGCATCCACATTGCTACATAAGAGAAGACTTGACTCGCGACGGACTTGAATTGGAACGAGAAGTGAAGAAAGTGGCGCGAGAGCGGAACAGCATCCCAGGAGGACAAAAGTGGAAGGTAATCGGAACTTCCTTGATTCCTATTCGGCACTACTCCCAGACGACTTGGCAGCAAGAAACGGCGACTCCGAGGATCACGGATCCGCAGATGGTGACTCCGATGGCGACTCCTCGAGCTCCAGAGAGGAACAACGCTCCTCGAGCTCCAGAGAGGAACAACGTGACGCAGAGAAGATAGGTCAGTGGCGGTGTCCCTATCATTAGTCGTGACCTCACCAATATCAAGTGCTTTTCAATAAATGCTCGTTCAATTCGTAATAAGTTGTACAACCTTTCTTACTTGCTCGCTTCAAATTTTTATGATATGATAGCTATAAGTGAGAGTTGGTTGAGTGACCAAGAAAGTGACTCGTTAATAACCGGTATGTCTAATTATCAGTTGTTCCGTTGCGATAGAAACAGTGCCTCTAAAGGTGGTGGAACAGCACTTTTGATTTCGCCTCGAGTTCCCTGTTCCTTTGTTTCTAGTTTTTCAGAAGATGGTATTGAATGCGTTTCTATTAATGTTCTTCAAAGTTCGTCTAGATCAGGAAAGTTAAGATGTATTTGTGTCTATCGATCGCCTTGTTCTCCCACTGCTTCTTTAGAAAAGTCATTGAACTACTTTGAATGTGAGCTGAATAATCCAAATGCTTTTGATAAGATCCCTGTAATGATTACTGGTGATTTCAATTTTCCGTATATCGACTGGTGTAAGCAAATATCCAAAAGAAACGGTCAACATGAAATGTTTCTTGAATATATGAATGATAATTTTTTCACCCAACATGTATGTTCTCCAACTAGGAATGATAATATTCTCGATTTAGTATTTTCCAATGTGAATATTGTGTCTGACTGTAATGTAATTGGTCGATTCAATGGTAGTGACCATCACGGAGTTTCATTTAGTTTATCATTATCTGCAACTATTCCAAAATCTTCTCATTCTATTAAGCTGTTTTCTAAAGCGAATTGGCCTGCTATTGAGTATGAAATACCTATGCAAGATTGGACTCAAATATTTGGCTTGTTAGATGTCGAATCTGCTAATAATTACCTTGTTTCTTTCATTAACTCTCTAATTGATAAGTTTGTCCCAACTGTAGATCCTAGAGACGATTTATCCCGCTATCCTTCAAATCTACGTAAGATGTTCGTTGAATTACAACGAATTTCTCGAAATGCCCCGTATTCGGATTACTGTATCAGAAAAACTTCCGAGTTAGATCAAAAGCTGAAAGAATTCGAAATTAAAAGAGAATCTCAACTGATATTACGAGGTAATCAGAAATCATTCTTCGCGGCTTGTAGGAGCCGTTTGAGTACAGCCAATAATGCTATTCCCGCTTTGATCGATAGTGATTTAAATGAAAAATTTTCCCCATCAGAGAAAGCTGATGAGTTCTCTCGCTATTTCTCGTCCGTATTTTCTGTACCTCTTCAATGTCCATTGCCTGAAATTAAATTACCAATCGTTACTGAGCCGTTCAATTTCGATTATATAACCGAAGATATGGTAATACGAGCATTATCTTCTCTTGAATCTAAGCGTAACACGTCCCCTGATTCTATTCCTAATATTGTATTGAAGAAATGTCGCTTTGCTCTGATTAAACCATTATGTATCCTATTTAATAATAGCCTTCTTACTGGCTCTGTTCCCCTACTATGGAAGAGATCTATAGTGATCATAGATTACTTCTAAATAGGATAGCATATTTTGGTATCTCTTCTCCAATCGTTAAATGGTTAACTGATTATCTTGTTGGCCGCTCACAAATAGTTATGATCGATAATAGTCTATCCGACCCAATTCCCGTAATATCAGGTATACCTCAAGGATCATCTTTAGGCCCGTTGTTATTCTTGTTGTACATCGACTCTGTTAAAGAAGCTATCCCCGATTCTATCAAATTTTGTTTATTCGCTGATGATATAAAGATAATGGGACGCGCTACCTCTTGTAATTATATCCAACTAGCTTTGAATCTTATAACCGATTGGTGCCTAGAGTGGAATTTGTCTCTATCCATCTCTAAGTGTAATGTACTTCATCTCGGATCATCCAATTCTCGCAGCGTCTATTACATGAACAGTCAACCTCTAGTAGTTGGTAGAGTTGCCAAAGATCTTGGTGTAATCATATGTGATCGTTTCTCTTATTGTAATCATGTTGAAGAGAAATGTAAAAAAGGCTCTGCTCTTGTTAACATGATGTTAAAAGCCTTCAAGTCACCATGTCCGCCTCTTTTAACTTCAGCTTTTAAAATTTATGTCAGACCTGCCGCGACATTAATCTCTCGAAAAAAGTTGAGTGATCGACGATGTATCTGTAAAGATGACATCATTGCTCGATGAATGAGATCATCGAGTCAGTGTTAATACAACTGAAATTTTTCACGATGAGATCATGGCTCTCGCACTTTTTAGGCAAAAAATGTTGGATCAGTGAGGTATGAGATGATCTTGCGAGAGCACGCGAAATAACATCTCGAAGTATGAGAAAATGAGATTTCACATGTCGTCTTGCTCTCCAAATGAATCTTAAAATACTAACTAATTGCAATCTAGTTTGTTTCCGTACTTAAAAATCATTTCCCTTTTTTGTTGAACATTTCATTAAAATTTTTGTTTTTTTGTTGTATTCTCGACACTTCGTACCGCGACATTTCGTACCCCGAAACTTTGTACCCAACATTTTTTCTTCTTGTTACCACTTTTTTCTTCCAACATTTTTCAAAATTTTCGCCTAATTTGAATGACATGAGGTCATCGCACCGATGATCTCATCGTTCAGAGATTAATGTCGCGGCTGTTCTTGAATACGCTAGTGAGTTATGGAATCCCTCATCCCCCGGCTTAGTAAAATGTATTGAAAAAGTTCAGCGGTCGTTTACAAGAAGAATCCTAGCAAGATCTGGCCATTCCGGACTTCCCTATTCACAAAGAATCTCTATGTTAGGCCTAGAAACTCTTGAATATCGTCGTGCTATATCTGACCTTTTATTTATTCATAAATGTGTCGACAAAAAATATGAACTTGAAACTATGAACTTGTTTCAATTGTCTGCAGTACAGAGATTTTCTCGCCATTCTCATGAGCTCAGGCTAAAAACACCTCATAATATTAGCAATTGTTCTATTTCTACATGTGTTTCTCGCCAGCTATCAGTATGGAATTCATTACCTTTTGAGATCGTCAGTACACCTAATACTGCTAGTTTCAAAAAACAATTATTATCTCTGCCTACTGAAAAGATATTACCTAAACCTTTCGTTCATTACTAATATAATTGTCGATTTTAAGTATATCACCCTCCCCCCTTTTTCATCTATACCGCAACCCCTAAACACCGCCACTTAGAAGAAAGTCCATGCATTTAACTTTGTTTTTGTTTTTCATGATATCTCATGTGCTTGGAATAAAGAAATGAAAATGAAATGACCAGTTTTGTATTCTACAGCACATGAACGAAATGTTTGCATTTGAATTTAATTCAAATCAATAGATCAAAACAGTTAATCTAATTCGTTCGCATTTACAAGAAAGGAAAAGTCACAGAAAGTAGATGCGAAAATTATTTATGAGAGTACAACAGGTCTCGTACAACAATTTTGTGTAAAATCACAGTATGAATATACAAATTCGATGAAAGATAATCAAATACCCTTACAGTTGAGCGATTCTAGGATAAACAGAATTATCTATTAGGTCGCGGAATCAAAATTGGGGAACGTGTTTTTTTGTGTGAAGATGGTGTTTGTGTTACAAAAAGCCCAAAGCTGATCCGTGGGGGGCATGGTCCTCATCAAATCATGCCAGATAAAAGACTGCGAATACTTTCCTCGGTTGACGAATCGCAAAATTTTCGAAATCGGAGGCATTTCCGTCAGAATGAACATGAAAAACTAGAAAAGGTAAGGAAGATACGAGAAAGAATTGTTCCTATCCGGAAGTGGATTGTGATATTAGGACGAAACAGTAGTTTTGAATTGAAAAAAGTAGGTTCGAGTCTTAAAAATATGAATCTAGTAAGTAGAAAGAAGAGTCAATGCATTCAAGAAGAGTAAAAACTTTGACTAGATGAGAATATCAGAAACCAAGTGAACTGTTGAGTGTCCGGCTGATGAGTGACAACCCACCATCTACTCGGAAGGCAGATCATCGTTGTGTAGGACTGAAAAAAGATGAAAATGTTCATCATTTTTTCGACTGTGACAAAGAAAACAATTAAAAATCGATTGATCCCAGTGACTGAGGAAACTCGGGACATAAAAAAACATAAATCCAATGACATAAAAAGTCCAATCCTGATTGAGAGAGAGAGAGAGAGAGAGAGAGAGAGAGAGAGATATGAGTGTGGGCTGTCTATTATAAAATGTGTTACGAATTCGATCCCAACTCGGAGCAGATCATCCATAATCTTAATACAAAAATAAATAGTAGTGCTGGCAGGAATCCTATTGTCCACCTGCTGTACACAGCAACAGTAACCTTAGGAGCAGCTACGTGTTCTACTAGGTTAGGTCTGATCTCATTCCAGGAGAGTATGTACACTGCCGTGATTAGCGTCAATAAGGTTATACTGATTGTTCAAACTCATTTGACTGAATCTTTTACAGTATTTAGACTGACTTCTTTAGATTTTCGACGATGAAGTAATTGTCCAATCCTCATTTTTTAATGATTAGATTGCTTGCTGCTTCTCGAAGCACAAGAATTACTTAGTAGTTCACCGCGGCGCATTTTGAGGTCCAGGAGAATCGGAGCCAGGTTGTTTTTGATCCTTACAAAGACACAGTTTGTCACATGACTTCAACAATGAGGCACAGTTTCCTCTGATTTCGAGTTTTCGAATGGAAATGATACTGGAAAAAACTTCTGTTCAACAGGAACTGTCTTAGATGAACTGAAAGTAATTATAAAAAAGCTAATTTTTTCGATCAGCGATCGAACCTTAATTTTAGAGAGGAAAAAGGGTTTATCTTTTTTTTGAATTTTTTCTGAAGGAAAAATTTAACAAATTAAAATTTGGAAAGAACGCGAGAACTTAAACGTGAACAGACATCTGGGAGTTCAAAGCGAGGTATATTTTCTTTCAAAGACCAGAATTGTCGTGGAGTCGCGCCGGATTTCACCTCGCTTCATAATGCTGTAAAACACAACATGTGCTAGCCCAACATCATCATTCCAGGCTTGAGTCGCGACGTCGTCCGGTCCTTTTCCGGTTCCAATTTTCTTCCATATTAACTTCAACTGCCACGATTGATCGGATTTTTTGACAGAAACTCCAAACACGAGGGTGCTTTGAAGTGTTCTGACTTTTTGAGGGTCTCTGATAAGCTTATATGTAATGTTTGTTCTCATCTTGGCTATCTATTGCCTGGATGTCCGATAGTTTGCAATATCGAGCCTTGGCAATAAGACGATAGATATGTCGCGTCTTCTCATCAAAAACGAGGAAATATAAGACTTCGAAAGCTCTTTTAGCTGAGTTGTATGAAGTGCGGCCTTCAGCCTCAGTTGTAGTCTTCCATCTACAGGGTGCACAGAAAGTCGAGGTGGTTGACTTTGACACTTTGTATCTTTTTGTTTGGTGTAGCCGTCGTGTGGTTTTTCATTTGTATCTTATTCGTAATGTTGCTAACAAACTCTGAAAAAATCAGAATAATAACTCTTTTCGTTTTCCGGCAATGCTCTCTGATACGGACCGAGGCTACATTCTGCGCTTGAGCCAGTCCGGGCACACTAAAAAGCACATCGCAAGAACCACTGGATTCTCCCGCAAAACCATTGGAAACACAATACGTCCCTTTCGTGAGACTGGTACAACAAATGACTGTTCCAGGAGCGGCAGACCAGTGACCGCGACCACTTCCGTCAACGTGAGAAGCATTCGATACAAGATTCGTTATAAAACAAGCAGAGCCTCAGAAAACTCGCGAAGGAGCTGAATATCTCGGCTAGTTCTTTTCAGACGATCGTCAAATACCCCATTGGACTTCGCCTCATCAAGCTGCAGAATACTGACGCATTGACGGACCAGATGAAGGCGACCCGTCATCGAAGATGTCGTGAACTGTCAAAGCGGTTCAAGCCGATGGACTGTTTGGACATTCTCTTAACCGATGAGAAGTTGTTCAATATTGAGCAGTCATTCAACCAGCAGAACGATAGGATTTGGTCGAAATCAGTCAACGAGACCAATAAGAGTGGTCGCTACGTCTCGAGAAAGGGCTTCTATCATAGTCTGGGCCGGGATTTGCGCGACTGGCAATACTCCACTCGTTTTCGTCGAGCAGGGAGTGGAAGTGAATGCCAATAACTACCTGAACGACATTCTCATAAAGGAAGTATTTCCCTGGAGCCAGGCTAAAAATTAAATCAACGTTTTCTTTCAGGGTCGATTGACGAGATTTCATGCCCTCCGTGCTCTCTCTCACGTCGATATCCGAGCCGATATGAGCGTTGCAATCGCCACCGTTTAAGATATCTTCATTTGACTATGCCCTGATAGTGAATTTCGCTACATCTTATTCGCAAGTACTTAAAAACTCCAAAAAAAGTTCAAACTACATCCTTGTTGAGGTACGTATGCTGAAAAGACGAGTGGGGTGTTGTTGGGCGAGGAGATGTGGACGGCCATGACTTCATCTGTTTCGGGAATGGGAATGACATTTCTTCTTCTGCAACTTTCGAGTAGAGGATAAACCCGACACCGTCTCTTTTTACGATGGCATATCAGCTTGTATCCGTCTCTCATTAGCTGTCATTTGCTCTCTTCAAATTTGATTTCTGGTAAAACAGCGATGTTCACTGTTCTCGCTCGTAGCAACGCCGCAAATTGTGTTCCGAGCGTTTACACACGTATCTTAACTCATACAAGTCTCTTAACTCATAAGAAGCGGTCGAATTGATTTCTCAGTGCCAACTGGACAATTCAACAATTTTCCTTTTCATTCCTATTTCGATTCATCTTCAACCCTGACCAGTCATCGTCAACCAATCGACTCTTCTTCTCCTCAAGATGACGCCGACGATCTCGCCAACGCCCTCCAGACTTGCATTCGAGCTGAAGAAGATCTGGACAAGCCCTCTTTACCGTCCCATATTCTTCTGCTCCTGAAGACATGCTCTACAGTGATGGTCAAAATCTTGACAGAGAGTAAGTCTCAACAGAAAGTCACTATTGATACTATTCGTCATGAAATAGATGAAGACAAACGTCTCCGTTCCGTGGTGATTGAACGCGCCACAGAACACTCGAATCCTTCTTCTCTACCCTCGGTCCGTGTTTCCCACGACGACGCCCTTATAAGCTCTCTACTGGATGCGGCAGGAGTTGGTGTATCAGGGATCGCTCACTTCCGCATGGGCATCAGAAGAAACGATCAGACCTATCCAAGACTTCTCAAAGTGATCTTCCCGACGAACACCCATAAGAGACACTTCCTCAGCCAGACGACTTCGCTACTTCACAATCCTCGTTCCAAATACATCTACATACGGCCAAGTCTGACTCGAGAGATGAGAGAGCAAGAGTACTTGCTTCGGCAAGAGAAAAGAAAACTGATCGCTGGAGGAAAAGATGTTGTCATCTTCGATGGGAGCCTGATGTCACGAGCCGAAGCGGATGCCCTGCGAGTTTCTCGTCGGACTCGTTCTCAACTGGACCTGCGTCCACACGATCAACTCGGTCATCTGCAGCTACAGCCCCCCTCCGGTCAAACTGATAAAATGTCCAGGTCCTATTTCTTCTCTCAAGTTTTTGTATTACATTATGCGTTCCGTTCGTTTCGCCGTATTTCGCCTATTTTTAGACAGCCAGATATTGTAGCTCTATCTGAGACGTGGCTGAGTTCTAGAATAGCTGACAGTGAAATAATTGGATCCTTACCATATAACATCATTCGTAAAGACCGCGACTCTCGAGGCGGTGGTGTCGCTATTGTCATCAGAGACTATATTACTTTCACAAAAGCTCCTTTGACCACTTCTCGGGATGAAATTACCGCAATTGACATTTTGATCTATAATACCTTTTTTCCGTTTAGTTGTTTGTTATCGGCCACCTCATTTTACAACCGTGCAAACCCGTTCCTTTTGTGATCTCTTGTCGGATATTTTCTCTTCCACTAATTCCCCGGATGTTGTCGTACGAGACTTCAATTGTGATGCTCTATCTCCCCCCAACACTCCCTCAGATCATGTTTTTAATGATATGGTTACTTCACTAGATTTGTCTTTCCTCTGTCGACAACCGACCCGAATTAATCGATGTATTGACTGGCTTATTACTTCTCATGAGCGACAGAAGAATGAGATAGAGGAACTACTGTGTAAAAGCCGTTAGTCCCCAATTCCCAAGGAAGGCAGAGCACGCTGAGGAGTGGAGTCGTCACATGTCGCAACAGATCCCATAATCGATGATGTTATATTACCGATGTGGCTTGCTGATCTTGATAAAGCGTTTAAATTGAAAATTGAAAAATTACTTCTCAGACGTCTCTGTTCTCTAATTGTCGGGTAATCCCTTTGTTTCCATATTGTGACCACCCAGGACTTGAATGTTTAATTAATTCATCTGCTATGCTTCATTATCAACCCTTGTGCCAGCAGAACAGATTTTGATGCACTTAATGCACATCTTTCCGCTATTAGTTGGGAAGCTTCTTTTGATCTTTTTCATTCAGTAGATGATATTTATTCACGTTTCCTTTCCATTCTCAAAGAATCCATCTCTATACATGTTCCTAGTCGTTTTTCTCGCACTTCTAATTTTGTTTTTCCTTCCATATATGTAGGCTTATATCGCGATGCTCTCTTTCGTAACATACGTATTCCTGCTGTTCGCTTACTCTTTAACAAAGCAAGTTGTGATCTATTGAAAAAAATCAACAAGTGGAATAGAAGTTGCCAGAAGGCCAAATTATCTCGATCACAGAATCTCTATCAGCATATCGCCTCTCTGACAAGACCTAAACCTTCCCCTCCACTCCAACTCATTGACCAATCTGGTCACATATCAGTAGATTCTAGTAAGAACTGTGAAATTTTAGCATCAGAATTCGCATCTTCTTTCACTCATGATAATCAATCGCCTCCCCCTAAGTATTGCCCTCGCATCACTCCTAAGATGTGTCCTTCATTGTTTCTCCCTTCCACAGTTGAACGTTTTCTTTATAAACTGAAATATTCTTGCAGCCATGAGGCAGATGATATTCCTCAACTTATATTCAAGAAATGTGCTTCTTCTATTGCACTTCTTCTGGCTCACATTTATAATATTTGTATGGACACTGGTTCGACTCCCAATATCTGGAAACATTCTTTAGTGACAGCCATTCCGAAACAAGGCAAGGATGCATCTATACCCTCTTCATATAGACCTATTGCTATTCTTTCACCTGCTTCTAAAACGATGGAAAGATTAGTTAGATAAACTATTTTTGAGCACTTGAGTCGATACAACATTTTGCCTGTGAATCAACATGGTTTTACAAAGAATGCCTCTGTAGTTAGCAATTTGCTAGCTTGTGAAGATGATTGGAGTCGTTCGCTTAGTGAGGGCGCTCAACTGTCGATGTTATCTATTTAGATTTTCCACGTGCGTTCGACACTGTCAGCATATTCAAACTTCTCTACAAATGTTCTCATTACGGCATATCCGATCCTTTACTCTCTTGGCTAAAATATTTTCTCACTAATCGTACCTTTTCTGTCCGTATGGGAGACAAGATGTCCACTCCCCGTCCAGTTATATCAGGCGTTCCGCAAGGATCGGTTCTTGGTCCCGTTCTCTTTATTCTTTACATATCTGATTTAAATTTCGTTATTGAACCATTTCCGAACGTGTGTTACCAAGCATACGCTGACGATGTTAAGATTTATGTTTCGTAGAAGAAAGAAAACTTCGTTGAACGCTGTCATAAATTACAATTGGCTTTGAATGATGTATATGATTAGTGCAATTCTAATGATCTCACTCTTTCTTCATCTAAGAGCACTCATCTGCACATAGGCTCTCGCACTCTCCACCCAGCCTACGAAATCAACGATGTTTCTCTGACCCCTTCCTCAGAAGTGCGGGATCTCGGAATCCAAATCGTACCGTCTCTCCGTCGAAGCCAAGCAGTAACTGACAGGGTCTCCAAAGCAACGGCAGCAATGTATTCTCTGTTTCGAGCAGTTTCTATCGACGATTCCCAGATACTTGTCAAATGTTTTTTTAAAAAAATGTCTTACCTCACTTAGAATTTGCATCTAGCTTTTGGAACCCATATTTTGCCAAAGACATGAAATTGATTGAAAGAGTTCTGAAATCCTTCACACGCATTGTCTTTTATCGTTGTATTCCCGACTCCTATTACCCACATTCTCTCTCCCATCATACTAAGATAGATTAGCTAGCCCCAATCTTTCGCCCCTTTACGTGAGAAGAATTTAAGCTGACATGAAAATGGGTTGGAAAATTTATAATAACCTGTCAATAATCGAAAGAGACCAAATCTTTAAACATGATAAACCAACGCATACAAACCCTAGCGGCATTTTTGTAGAAAGTACGAAAACCCGGCTCGTTTTCATTCTTTCACTCTTAGAGTTCCACGTATGTTCGCTCAATTACATAGAGAATTTTTGCTAAATACATCTTTCGCTGCCTTTAGAAGTTTTCTGGAGAAATCATCATTTTTAGAAAGTATGGCTGAGTTATTCAATATTCATATTGTTGATTGTAAGAAAATGTTCTTTCTTTTGAGAACTTTATTGTTCGCTGTTTACATGAGGTTCATCATGTCAAGCTTTATGAGTTGTTAATTAATTCTCTGGAAACTGTTTTTGCATTGAAAAATGTAGATAAAATAAAATAAAATAAATTAAAATTACCCGTAATCAAGAAAACGATTGTGCTCTACAACGCACAGACATACCCTGCTCACAATGAGCTGCCTGTCCTAGCAAGATTTTCGGACCTATAGGACCAGACGAAATCGCGTCGCCTCCGCGAGACGCCCCAACTCAGCAATTGACATGCTTCTAGGATGTTTAATCCTACCTGGCATCGCGAAACGTGACTGTCGTGTATTTTTGCTGCTAACTGATAGCAAAAAAAAAGATAAATAAAAAATAATCGAGTGGTGCCTCGAGTTTTCTGAACTATTCTAGCTAACTGACGGATAGTACCACTGCCGGAAAAGGACTCATAAGAGGGGGTTTTACCACAGACGTTCTACATAAAAAAATTTTATAATACATATGACTTCATCGAGACTTTTGAGCGGTTTCCACCATACAGAAGTTCTTCCTTGGAAAGTAATCAGTTTGTGAAAATACAGTATGTTTTTGTAGTGAAATTATATTTTTCACCTGTGTGGTTCCAGTAGCTGCCCGCTCTTGCGCGCCAAGAAGAGCTGATTGGTGCCGTGCCATCATCATCATTATGTACTGAAGACTTTGCTGATGAATTAGCTGCTGCTGTGTAATTTGTTGTTGATTGTTTGGAATACTTGGGGATGAAGGTGGATTCGTTGGTGGGCGCTGTTGCTGACTAAATGCATAATGGGCCTGCTGGTGTTGTGTGAGTAGAGGAAACCCCTGCTGCTGCTGCAAGAATGAAGGAAAGGCCTGCTGCGGCTGCATGGATGGAGGAAAAGCATGATGCTGCTGGGTGGAAGGAGGGAAGGCCTGCTGCTGGATGGAAGGAGGGAAGGCCTGCTGCTGGATGGAAGGTGGGAAGGCCTGCTGCTGCATGTATGGAGGAAAAGCCTGCTGCGGCTGCAAGGATGGAGGAAAAGCATGATGCTGCTGGATGGAAGGAGGGAAGGCCTGCTGCTGGATGGAAGGAGGGAAGGCCTGCTGCTGCATGTATGGAGGAAAGGCCTGCTGCATGGAAGAAGGAAAGGCTTGCTGCAGCTGCGTAGATGGATTAGAAGGATGCAGCTGCTGTGAAGACAAAGCAGCTGCATGCTGATGTGGGCTGAGAGCGTTTGGCAGTTGCTGATTTGAGATCATTGCAGCTACTATTCGCTGCATGAGATCATCAGCTCCCTGTTGTGGGTTCGAATTACTTGGGAGTCGCATTGTTGCTGTGGACTGCTGTCGTGAAGTCGACGCTTTTGAGTGTTGATTTGAAACCTGTTGTTGGATGTTAGGAGTACTCGAAGGCTGTCCCTGAGCAGTAGAGGGACCAGCCTGGTGCTGCTCTGGATGGGGTATAAGAGAATTCTGCTGTTCCAAGGTCAAATTACTTATCAGCTGATATAAGTAATCCTCAAGAATCTGCTGATTGGGGTTCGAACTACTTTGAGCAGTCGGCGGTGGTTGCGATGTGGAAGCAGATGTCTGCTGATAAGCAAACGGAATACTCAAGAATGGTGGTGTAAAGGAGGCGTGCTTCCGCGAAGCAGTTGGCTCTCTCCAAGCTGGAATTGAAACTTCCATTGGAGCAGCCGCCTCAAAGCTCGCTAGAGTACCACTATTTGAGAGTTCTGCCTGAACTCTAATGAAACGTTCTAAATGACTCTCCATTTGAGGATCCGCTTGCCCGGAGTTAGTAGCCTCTTCCTGCTGTTCTGTAGTTCCCTGTTGTCGGGAAGTCGAGAAAACTTCCCATTCTGAAGAGGCAGCGACTCTCTGGGTATCCGCTGCAGCTCAAGATGTTACAATATTTTTCGTTTATTCTGGATATGTTCACTCTGAAACAAAAAAAATTCGATCCATGACATGAATTTTAAGGGAGTTATAACTCTGCAAGTTAGGCTCGAGCCCGACCCTAACATACATATTAAGTCTCGTTGTCTCAAAATGTGTCACCCGCAGGGGTTTTTTAGTGTGAAAGAAAAAGGGACAGACGCCCGCCGAAAGCAAAAAATATTTTTCGCATAAGGGTCCCCCCTTACGATTTGGAAAAACAGAGGCCCGCCGAAGGCGGAAAATTTTTTTTTCACATAAGGGTCCCCCCTTAGGGGTGCAAAAATTTTTTTCTTATTTTTTGTCACATAAGGGTCCCCCTTACCTTTTTTCACATAAGGGTCCCCTCTTAAAGATTTGGAACACATAGGCCCGCCGACAGAAGATCTGTCATGACTAAATAACCCCTGGTCACCGACCTCATAATGGAATCGCCTTATTTCAACTTTCTACGGATCTTTACATGTGTCTATTTCAATCAGTACAATAGTAAAAATACATAAAGTTTCAATAACTTTTTCCTAAAACGTTTCTCCATCGGTTTTTCCCCGCTCGATTCATTAAGATGAGCCTTTCTTCTCGCTCTCTCAACCTTCCTTACTCCAGCCACTTCGTTTATTTAAACCAGCGGAAGTTCGAAATTGAAAGACAAAGTACAAAAAAATTAAGCTTTGAAAAAGAGCGAAAAAGAATTTAACCAGTGGAAAAACATACTAACGATCCAGAGAGGGAAACTACCTTTTCCTTTTCCAGGTGATGCGACTGAATTAGAGTCATTAACTGATCGCTTGCGTGGTGAAGGACCATCACCAGCTCTACCAGAATCCCCATCTTGGTTGAGATCATTTGCAGGAGCTGGCCGTTTCCGTCCATCGAGAATCGAGTTGGACCCCTTTCTTTGAAAAGCTTCGGCGGTCGGTGATTTCGCAGGCCTGAAAGCAACATGAATGTGAGCTGGCTCGGATTTAGTATATACATGAGGTAAGCAAGAGAAGAGAGCTTGAGATTGAACGGGTCCTAGGGTGACGGAAAGAGGGATTTCTTCATGTAAACGTGCATTAGAGATAGAGGACCTGTCGCGGTTCAAAACTAATCATTCTTCTTTGTCGAAGAACAGCCATGCGTGAACAGCTTTTGCATGCCACGGGATGACATATCAGTCGGTACTTTCCAACACTTTGCGAAGGCGAGCCGAAGCGCTAGTTTAGGGCCTCTTGCCTTTTTCAAATCGACGAATTGGTTACACGAAGAGCGTCTTCGACTGCGTTGCGATTGAAGTGATTGCAATTATTTTAAACTCAAAATAATTCTGACCAAGTTATTCCAGAGAATATCCTTCAAAGGAGCTTTTGAAAAACAACAAAAGCAATTGAGAAACAACAAAAAAGGCCATCATCTTCTGGGGCTGTGATTTATGCTCCCAGTGAAACTTCCTTTAGAAAAAATTTTTTATGCTTGAAAAAGGATCGCTTAAAACAAATCTAAGCCTTTCGTTGTTTCTCTCGCTTTGGGATCCTGTCAAGCCTCATCAGATCAGCCTTGATAACTAATCCAACCAGCATTTGACGGTGCTATTTTCGTCCGCTGTAGGCTGGCCCAACTCGCACCAAAAAAAACTGTAGTTTGAAGACATATTTTCGGTGAGTAGGTGTTATTGTTGTTGTTCGCCTAGAGGTCACGTCGAGAGGAAACAATTTAGATAGTTTGCTGAGAATTTTTTTGAGACCGGAGTTTTTTCCTCTAAACTTCCCGACGGAGAGGCTTAAATTTTCTCCGTCTGAACCGCAGTGGGAGACCCTTGAAAGACTGCGCAGTACAATGATGTCCGGAAGTTTGCTAATTTCCTTTGATGAATCCTTCCAATGAGTTTCCTACTTTTTTGCTCTGAGCAGTTTTTTAGCGCTTCAGTTTACTTAGATGTGCCGAAATTTTTCTCACCGAGCGGATAACCAGGCGACTTTTAGCGACCAGTGTGGTTGAAAGGTCAGATAATTTTGATCTGTTTCCAAAGTCAGTTAAATGTTTTTTCAAGTCCGGGCCGGAGCTGAACATTCAAACATTTGTTCCCTTACAATTTTTTAAAGTTTTTTTTTTGAAGATCGACGTCTGTTATATTTTCATGTTCTGTAAAAAAATTTACAGGGTGACCGGGCGGACGACAGGGAGAAATTCTAAAGCTTAAAGTAATCAACTTTTTTATGATAATAGATTGATAGGCGAGATAAATGAAAGAGTAAAATAACGCAAGGCTGAGTCAGTAAAAAAATATGGAGTGTGGGAACAGGGGAGGCTGGGGCAGGGAGATCGCGAAACTTCTCAGAAATTTTTGACGGTTCACAACGAAGAACGCAAACAAATGAAAAAAAAAAGAAATTAGCTCTAAAATTTCTTAAAATTGATGAGATTTGGTTAAAATGTATTTCAGTCCCCCCTCACGGGAGTAAATGAACTGAAAACTTCAATTGTACAGGGTGTCCCATCATAAATTGATGATCGATTTTCTTTATTAACTTTTCGCAGAATTGACCGGATGGGATGAAGTTTTTAGAAGCACCTTCTGGATGGGACGCATAATTCTGAAGCTTCATAAAATTTGCATAAATTTGAATACCCTTTAAAACTTTGAGCCAATTTTGGAGATATACATTTCAAAAAATTCTAATTTTTTTAACCATAAATGTTCTTCAAGTAACCCTTAACATGACCTCACTTTCAGTTTTATTGTTTTCAATTTTTCGAATCAGTTTAATGCAGTTTAAAACGAGTGATTTTGTCACTTTTCCAATGCGGATATGCAAATTGGTCGATATCGAATGCGTTTCTCTGGCTTATTCGATATGCGAATCGGGAAATCGTTCTAAAAAAATTTCATTCTTTCGTTCTGTCCTCACAGTGAGCGTTTGCTCTCCACAAAATCACTCGAAAAAGTGACAAAATCATTCGTTTTAAACTGCATTGAACTGATTTTAAAAAACTGAAAGTGAGGTCATGTCAAGGGTTACTTGAAGAACATTTCTGGTTAAAAAAATTTATGTATATCTCACAAATTGGCTCAAAGTTTTAAAGGGTATTCAAATTTATGAAAATTATCTGAAACTTCAGAATCATGCGTCCTATCCTGAGTGTAGGTGCTTCTAAAAATTTAATCCCATTCGGTCAACTCTGCGAAAAGTTATTAACGAAATTCGATCATCAATTCATGATGGGACACCCCGTAATTCGAACCCCACCAGCTAAACTTGGTTGTTAAATGATGCTGCCGGAAATCTTTTTTCACGTAAGGGTCCCCCTTATGATAACAAAACAGAAGCCCGCCAAAATTTTTTTCTTTGTTTCAAATAAGGGTTTCTCCCTTTAAGATTTGGAAAACAGAGGCCCGCCGACAGAAGGTCTGACATGACTATTCAACCCCTGCGAGAAATCAAGAATAAAAAAAACAACTGAATAATTTCAAGCAAGGCCAATCATTGAAATTCGAACATATTCTGATTCTGAGGTTTGATTTGACTGACCGAAATGTACAAATTTTTCAACCATGAATATTCAAAAATTCATGAAATTCTAGAATCTTGTTGAACATTAGTTCTACAATTACCGGTACTTTTTTACTTCGTCGGGTACTCGCGTCGCGGCTTTCTTCGCGTCGCGGCCCTAAAACAGAGCCTCAACTCAAAAACGGATTTACCCGGAACTTGGGTAATTAAACCGTGGAAAAGTGCGCGCACCAGACTAATGTGTGCGACATACATGGAGCGGGTTCACGATATACATGAAGTTCGTTATAAAAGCAAAAACATTATGATTTCTTTCTTATTTTTTCTCTTTCTTTTCTTTTCCTTTCTTTCTAAATTGTCTTTATAAATTCTGGGGAAAGGAAAGGGGGAAGATGGGAAGAAGAGGGCCCTACCTAAGCAAGGGAGGGAGGGGGGTAGAAGCCCTAGGGGGGAGGAGGAAGGGGGCCCTAAAGGGGGGAAGGGGGCCCTAAGGAGAAAGGGGGGGGGGGGAAGGGAGTTTTCATGAATAAAATCTCTTCCCGAGACAAACGCACCCGTATGGTTTTTGTTGATTTAAAACATTAATGAAAACGTGAACATAAAATGTCAATATCAAGTGATAGTTATTATATAACGAAATTTATAAAGATAATTTAAAAAGAAAGGAAAAGAAAGGAAAAAAAGATTTTCTACTTTTTCATTTTCTCATTGTCAACCATGTTAGCGATGACCCTGAACCAGTTGTCCTTTGGCGATAAAGAATATCAATATTCAAAAGAAAAGAAAGAGAAAAAAATAATAAAGAAATCATTATGTTTTTGCTTTTATAACGAACTTCATGTATATCGTGAACCCGCTCCATGTATGTCGCACAGATTAGTCTGGTGCGCGCACTTTTCCACGGTGCAATCCGGTTTAATTACCCAAGTTTGGGTAAATCCGTTTTTGAGTTGAGGCTGTTTTAGAGCCGCGACGCGAACGCGACGCGAGTACCCGACGAAGTAAAAAAGTGCCCTATTACCTTCACAAATTATTCAAAAATAAACTCACCGTGTTGCTTTACCTTCGGTTTCAAACCTCACTAATTTTGTTGGCTTATGTTTCCTGAAAAAGAGGAACACTTTTGCCTCAACGCAGTTAACGAAAAAAGGGGAACACTTTTGCCTCAACGCAGTTAACGAAAAAAGGGGAACACTTTTGCCTCAACGCAGTTAACAAATTTCGTTTTTCAAACAAAACATTTATGAATAATAAATGAGAGAACAGAATAAAAGAATGATTCTACAGAGTAGCTTAGAAGGTGGCCCATAAACATCGTAACAGGGTGTCCCATAAACATCATAACAAAATTACTCAAATTTAGAGTAGGGTATTTCTCTGACCCGCACTTTGGGTAAAAAAAATCTATGCGCTTTCAAAAAACATTGAAATCTAAACACTTGGAAATTTTTTTTTCTTGTATTTTTCGTAGGGAAAGTCCAAATCATTCGAAAAATTGAATGTTGAACTCTGAAATTTTAAAAATTTAAGCGCTCGAAAAAAGTTGTTCAGGTGCTAAGAAACACCCTGATTGAGAGAACAGACGAAACTCACAGTTTTAAAAATTCATTTAAAACTTCGGAAAAATCATTCGAATCGGCCGTCTTTGTTTCGAATTACAACACTAAAGCTGCCAATGAGGACTCGGAGCTACTAGAGTGAGCGTATCATGATACTTTGTACACGCGACACTTTGTACCGCGAAATTTTGTTATTTTTAAATTTATTGATAAGGTTTTTTTCGCTTAGGCTCAGTAAATATTATGCTAACGAGGTCGTACGGCTTAGGAACACAGCACAAAATATAAAAAATAAAAATAAAAAGTTTAAAAAAAACGATACCAAATAAAAAATTTCTCTTGAAAACAATTTTTTGCCGAAGTCGTGGGTACGAAGTGTCGGGTATATAAAGTGTTGTGGGTACTGTGTCGGTATTCCTAGAGGGAGAGGTGGTCCCGGCTCTTTTCTTGAAAAATTTTGAGACAAGTACATATTGCTTTGAGGTAAGCACATACCTTGGTCGCTACCTTCCCCTAAATCGAAAAATCAAGAGTATTGAGATAAAGCGAGAATGCAGACCAATCCGTCTTTTTTAACGCGATTATAATTCTTCGCATCAAATCTGACCGACTATGAGAGTCTGACACGGCTATACCTGTTTAATGTTTAGAATGGTACTCTGAAGCCTGTGACAGATGATCATGTTGAACAAAGACCATGGGTGTTTCTAAAGGAAGCACCATCGAAGGACATGATGGCCAAGGCATGTGCTAAACCTCACCGCAGTTCGGATTCTCTGAATCGCTCTTTTCAAAAGAACTGGTACGATCTTTCTCCCGAGTACTTCTGTGCTTTTATCGACATAATATCCAATTTTTTTATCGTGTTGTAATTCGAAGCAAAGGAAGCAAATTGAAACTTTTTCTGTCTGAAGTTATGAATAAATTTGTAATGAATGAACGACTTTCAAGGATTTTAACAAAATTAACTCGTCTAATCTTCCGATCTACGTGAACTAACTCGTCTAATCTTCCGATCTACGTGAACTAACTCGTCTAATCTTCCGATCTACGTGAACTAACTCCACCATAAATACGTGCCGCCATAATAAATGGTCTTTAATGGTAAATAAAGAGCATTAATTTTTAATCAGTAATTTACTAACTTTTTTAGAGATTATTAAATTGTTTAGCTCTTTACAACCAAGTAAATGGAATGAATGTTTGAGCGTTCAACACTTAAGTTCTATTCAGCTAGTTGTAAAATTCTTTACTTTCTCCTGTGTTTTTCTTCATTGACCTGCTTCTCATCTTCCGGATCTGACTTCTCTCCTGAACTCATCTCTGAAACAAAATGGGCTTCAATCAGGGGTTAAATAGTGACCGGATCGGTCCCGTCGGCGGATACATGTACACAGACTGTTGACAAAAAACTTCCTCTCTTTTCTTACTTTTTTCCTTCATCTCTCTTCTTTTTTCCTCCAAACTTTGAGCGGCGGATACATGTAAACCCAAATTGGGCGGTTCCATTTAACCCCTGGCTTCAATATATCAACTTAATCGTACGAGTAAGCCGGATCAAACTTCCAAAGAACAGTACCGAACCCATTTACAAAAAGAAACAAGTTTTTTGTGAATTTCAGTATGAAAGGCCCTTATACATACATGGAGTTTGCGAGTTCACATCAATTGACACTTTGTTACTTTGGGGGCGAGCTCGTGTTTTATTTGGGTAGTGGGTCAGGTTACTTTTCACTGATTTTTCGCTTAGGCTTAGTTAGAATGTGTACTAACGAGGCCTTAAGGCTTGGAAACGAGGCCGTACGGAAATATTGTAGTTTTATCCAGCCTAATCAAATGAGTTAGCTTAGCTGTTTTCAGCTATTATTCACTGTTTTTTTCTCGCTTAGGCTTAGGTAAAGGTTACTCTAACGAGGCCTTACGGCTTAGGAACGAGACCGGGCACAATTTTACTGGGGAGGGGGGGCTCCGCTTCACTTGGAAGGGGCTCTTTTCGGTGCGTTCAAAAAATGTATGAAAAAAATTTTTTAATTCAAATTTTCTTATGCGCTCTCGTTCGCCTAAGCCGTACGGTCTCAATATCGTAAACTTTATTTTAAGCCTAAGCTTTTTTTATGTTAAAAAATCTTTTTAAAAGTTATCTTTAAAAAGCCCCCCAAGTGAAGCGCGCCCCCCCCCCCCCCAAGTAAAAAAGAACCCGAGACCGCATAAAAAAATTTTTATTTTTTTTTCACATTTTATTTTTTAAAAAACTTAATTTTAAAAAAGCACGCAAATCGACTCAACAATTGTATAATAAGTTTAAACACACGGTTTTTGGTTGTATTACCAAAAGTCCCCGTTTTGAAAAGAATAATATGTATTCAATCACAATTGGCGCAGCTGGTTACCTAATTTCACGCAGGATCCACCTTCTTGTCTTTCAATTTATGTCAAAAATGCGGATCCATGACACTTTGTTACGCGACAGTTTGTTACACGACACTTTGTTACAAAGGCTTTTCTTTTTAGTGTGTTTTAACTACTGAATTTTTTGACAAATTTAGTCATTGAATGGCCATTACTAAAGCACGCCGTGTTCGCTGTGCACGAACGCTGCACTCTAAATCATTACTAATGCACGCTGTGTCCCCTCGAAAATTCTTATCTCCGCCCCATGCACGGCGTGCATTAATAATGATTTAGCGTGCAGCGTGCGTGCAAGCGTGCACGGCGTGCTTTAGTAATGGCCTCATTGAATCGACAGTCAAGATAGTGAGATTTTTTTCATGCGGTCTCTTTCCTAAGCCGTACGCGTCAGCATACATTTTAACTAAGCCTAGGCGAAAAAAATCTGGGAAGGGCTGTCGTAACAAAGTGTCTTGTAACAAACTGTCGCGATACCCAAAAATGCGGTTTTATGACGTTTCACACGACACTTTCCACCAGAAACTTCCCCATTTTTTACTCCAAAGCATTAATTATGTGGCTGATTCTTCCATACGGTCTCGTACGAAGCCGTACGGCCTCGTTAGCAAGAACTAAACCAAGCCTAAGCAAAAATTCGAATGAAAAAATACATGAAAATATGTCGATTTCGAAACTTTGGGTGCGAAGTGTCGCAGGGCGAAATCCGCTCATTGAAAAATCTGTCTCGACAGGGCATGACACTCGTGCATAAAGTTTCTGTGACTCACTAATTTCGTTTCGCGAACCTGACCTTATTTCTTTTCGGTGTTGGCTTAAGTGTCGCCAAGTGTTGTCAGGTCGCGACAGTTCGCAACAGGTTTGATAAAGGCCCGAAATGTCGTAATACCTAAAAACGCGGCTTCTACTTTAGTGTACACTGAGAGCTAACTTGAATTCTGTCCACTTGTGAAATTTTACAGTACGCGCCCCCGCTCCTGCGGAAGCGCGGCTTAGCTGCCCTAAAACACGGCCTGGCTCTATTAAATTCTTTTTTCTTACTTGTTCTCTTTTTTCCAGCAAATCCGTCCTTTCTTTTCAAATTATCTTTATAAATTTTGTGGAAAGGGAAGGCTGGAGGGGGAGGGGGTTTACCTAAGCAGAGAAAGGAGGGGGGCATAAAGGAGAAAGGAGGGAAGGGAGTTTTCATGAATAAAATCTCTTTTTGAGAAAAAATCTTTGGACGGCTAAAGTAGATTAGAGCCAACTTTTTTCTAAGCCTAAGCGTTTTTAAAGTAAAAATAATTTTCTGATGTAAAAATAAAATTTGGCAAAAATTACTCATCAGAGCGAATCCGAACTCTCCCCGAGCTACTCACAGTCGAGCACTCTCACCCTTCACTAAAGTGCCTCATAATAGAGATAGAAGAAGTAGTAGTCATTAACTGAGCGTGACAGCCAGCGCGCCCGCGCGGGCACGAAGCCCGTTTTTAGGGCAGCAAAGCCGCGCTGCCGCTGGGGGGGGCGCGTACTGTAAAATTTCACAAAAGTATTCTGTCCTCTGACGCAATTTTTTAGTATTACGACTGTTTCTAATTAACGTTCGGACCCATCTTGTCTCTTCAACAGCGCATTCAAAAAGGCACGACACAGCAAATAATTGTATTGTCTTCTGGATACTCCTCCAATGCGTTTAACTCAGCACCAACTGTACATTGATAATAAAGCGTTTGAATTAATAGTTTATCGCATTGAGTTCATTCATCAACATAAAGGCATATGTGGAATGGGTACACAAGCGTGACACTTTAACAACTAAAGTGAGAAAATCATTTTTCGAAAAAAGAAAAAGTTGCTGAAACAGCGAAAGAAGAGAAAAAAAAACAATTCATGGATAGGATATTTTATTTTGAATGGAATTGAACTTGCATATATAGGGTGCTATACCATTATACATATAGGTTGCCATACCATTGAACCTTTGGTAGGGGGTGTCCCTAAAGTGCATAAGTACCCTTGAGACATATGTACAGGGTGCGGCAAAAGTCCAGGTGGACAACTTTGTCACTTTGCATCTTTTTTGTTTGGTGTAGCAGTCCTGTGATTTTTTGCTTGTATCTAATTCATAATGTTGCTAACATACCCTGAAAAAATCAGAATGATAACTATTTTTGTTTTCCGGTAATGCTCTCTGATATGGACCGAGGCTACATTCTGCGCTTGAGCCAGTCCGGGCACATTCAAAAGCACATCGCCAGAACCACTGGATTCTCCCGTAGGACCATTGAAAACACAATACGTCGCTTTCTTGAGACTGGTACAACAAATGACCGTCCCAGGAGTGGCAGACCAGTGACCGCGACCACTTCCTTCAACGTGAGAAGCATCCGAGACAAGATTCGATATAACCCCAAGCGGAGTCTCAGGAAACTCGCGAAGGAGCTGAATATCTCGGCGAGTTCTGTTCAGATGATCGTCAAATCCCGCATTGGACTTCGCCCCATCAAGCTGCAGAAGACTCACGCATTGACGGACCAGGTGAAGGCGACCCGTCTTCGGAGATGTCGTGAACTGTCAAAGCGGTTCAAGCCGGTGGACTGTTTGGATATTCTTTTCACCGATGAGAAGTTGTTCAATATTGAGCAGTCCTTCAACCACCAGAACGATAGGATTTGGTCGAAATCGGTCAAAGATGCCAATGAGAGTGGCCGTTACGTCTCGAGAAAGGGCCATCCCGCTTCTGTCATGGTCTGGGCCGGGATTTGCGCGACTGGCAAGACTCCGCTCGTTTTCGTCGAGCAGGGAGTCAAAATGAATGCCAATAACTACCTGAACGACATTCTCATGAAGGAAGTACTTCCCTGGAGCCAGGCTCACTTCGCGGGACGCAAGTGGACGTTCCAGCAGGACTCTGCGCCCGCCCACAAGGCTAAAGTGGTGCAAGACTGGTGCAAGAGCAATTTCCCCTCCATGATCACATCCGCCGAATGGCCTCCGTACTCACCTGATTTGAATCCTCTGGACTTCTCTGTGTGGTCAGTCCTTGAGAGCAAGGCCTGTGCTTTCCAACACAAGAATTTGGAAAGTTTGAAGCGCGCCCTACAGAAGGCGTGGGATGATCTTGACGTCGCTTACCTGTCCACCACGGTGGGTGCCTTCCACAAGCGACTCTGCGCCTGTGTCAAGGAGAAAGGAGAGCTGTTTGAAATTTGAAAAAGCAGTTATATCCCAAACTATTTGAATAAACTTTGATGAAAATTTTGTTTGATTTGCTTAATCCGTTAAGTTTTTATCGAAAAAAATACTGTCCACCTGGACTTTTGCCGCACCCTGTACAATGTCATGTGTATCAATTATTCAAATTTTTTTGTTCGAACCGCTCTTATTGAACAAATTGTTTCAAATGTTTTCAGGTAACTTCGCTGTTTTTTTCTCGCTTAGGCTTAGGTCAAGGTTACGCTAACAAGGCCGTACGGCTCAGGAACGACACTGTATGGAATAATAAGTCACAACATCACTGTAAATTGAATCACGAAAGGGGTACGCGCAGACATTGTATATTCTCGGTAAACCTGTAAGTTAAAAAAAACGTTCTCGCTCAACGGAAATTAGTTTCTTGGGTTCTTTTTTACTTGGGAGGGCGCTTCACTTGGGGGGGCTCCGCTTCACTTGGGGGCTTTTTAAAGAGAACTTTTAAAAGATTATTTTCATATTTTTTTTGCTCACTCTTGTCCTTTTGCTCACTCTAGTCCTTTGCTCGAACCGGTGACCTGTTTTTTCTGCTCTCTACGATCGATCCATGCGCTCTCTTTTGGATTTACCAATACTTTCCTTATATCAGTCTCTTCTCCGCGATATCATCACTGAAGCCATCTCGCCTCTACATGAGGAACTTCGATCTCTTCGTCTGGAGGTTGCCACACTGAAACAATCGATTTCTCCTGCATCTCTCAGACAGCACATCTACGCAGCTGTAGTTGAATCCACAATACGAGACCGCAAGATGCTTGCGAATAAAGCGAGAAGGACAGTGGTTCTCAAGCTTCCTGAATGTCCTTCAGCGGCTGAAACGGATGCAAACGATTCGGAAACGGTGTCTGAACTCATAAGGAAACTTGGATCAACTGAACTCAACGAGGAGCTTAGAGTAGGTCGCATCAAGCACCACAGACATCCCCAGCAACCAAGTCAATTCTCTTCCTCCCGTCGACGTCCTCTCAAGATTGAATTCACTTGTGCTGACAAGAGAAATACCTTCCTAAAACTTTACAGAAAGACTAATTCTTTTCTTCCTCGGGGATGTTATGTTCGGGCAGACCTGTCCCCTGCTGAACTCCTTGCCGAGAGAGACTGCCAGAGAATCGTCATGGACCCTTATCACCCTCCAGCACGCGTGTCAGATGCTCACCTTGTCCCACGACAATTCAGTGTAAGACAACATTCGGCTATACCCCTGGACCACAAAACCTCTTCTCCGTCTCTCTCCAATGAAAGTTCTCACCTTTCCAATCCCTACCCCGTCAGAGTAAAAACGGGAATCTCGTCTACCTCCAAATTCCCGAAAGCAGTTACCTTGTCTGGTCGGACTTCTCAAGTTGCGGTAACCTCTAAAAAACCAACTCGGGTCACTTCTCGTCGAAATGTAAAGGTTCCCAAAAAGTTTTCACCATAGGATAAGATTGATGAGCGCAATACGAAAAAACTCGGCTGCATTTCTTTCAATGCCAGATCTATTAGAAATAAACTATACGATCTTTTTCACTTGCTCCGCTCATCCGATGTTCCTGTTCTACTTCTCTCTGGGACTTGGCTTTCCGATGCAGAACCCGATTGCATGCTCACCGATGGTCTTCCATTCGATGTTTTCCGCTGTGACCGTAACGATAACCGAGGTGGTAAAACTGCTATTTTGATTAAAAGTACTTTATACAGGGTGCGTAAGAAGTATTGTATGTAACATGGATATTGATCCATATCTTGGTTTTTATAAAAGCTATGAAATGAAAATTAACAGGTTTTATTCTTAGCACCGGTTGGTACGATGTGTATAAAATTCATTCGAATCAGGCAGACTTCGTGCTGTCATTCGTGGACATGGAAGCCGATTCGAATGAATTTTATACACATCGTACATACCGGTGCTATGAATAAAACCTGTTGATTTTCATTTCATAGCTTTTATGAAAACCAAGATATGGATCAATATCCGTGTTACAATACTTCTTACGCACCCTGTATTCCTCTCTTGCAGGGTATTTCTCACAAGGCAGTATAGAATGTGTGATTGTTGATGATATATTTTGCAAGACAACACAGTTGTTGAAGTAAAATATTTATTATGATACCACTGCTGATAGCAATCACGATAGCTTTGCACTTTAGTGCTCACGTTTTCTCTAAATACGACAAGGAGGTAGATCATCCGATGTCGATCAAAAAACGGGGCGGGGGAAAAGGTTGGAGAGCGTATAACGATCCTCTCGCGCCCATTGAGGGCCGAGTCCTTGTCCCTGCCTCGTCACTTGTATTTTTATGAGCGAAACCCGAAGAGTAGGGTATCGCTTTTATATGTTTTTTGTTGAGTGTGACTCGAAACCCGACCAACGGTATCAAACCTTTTATACACATGATTATGTATAAACATGACACAACAACATAACAAGATAGATACATTAACTATCTTTTGGCAGACGCTCCCTTTTTAAACGACTTCTTTCTTGAAGCATCAGTCTCCTTCTGACTCTGATTCTTCTTGTCGACCCCTCGCTGCTCCTTTCCCCATTTTCTCTGATGTCCTCGCTTTCGTCTGAAAACGAGAAGTATTGGTCTTGGGATGGAAAGAAATTTTATAAAAAAAATTTGCTAGGGTGGGAATGTGATTGCTATCAGCAGTGGTATCATAATAAATATTTTACTTCAACAACTGTGTTGTCTTGCAAAATATATCATTATAATCCACTGCTTCTAGAAATCACGATAGCTTATTCAACACATCTGACCAGAACTGAACGTTGAAAAGACGTCTTCTGTACTTCCTTGTGATAGAATTTCTCAAATGTGGAACCTTTGGGTGACCAGTTCGCGGCTGCCATAATCGCGCTACTGGATAAGCCACTCAAGCTGCTAGCTGATGTCGCTGCTGCCCTAGTTGAGTGAGCCCCAAAACTGCTATCTACTCCTGCTGCTAAGAGCACTGACCTTAACCATCTAGCTATTGTAGAGGTGGAAACGGATTTATGTGGGGCATTAATAGCCAATATTAGTCTGTTTCCTTCATTCCTGTAAGAACTTGTTCTACGAATGTACTCATTTATGGTGTGTATAGGGCACAAAGATTTCTCTTCGAAAGTTTCGAAAACTGCCTTATGGGTTAACTTCCCATTCTTCTGTTCTTATTCATGAAATTTAAAATGAATGTCCACCCCTGGCTACCCTTTTTGACCGAGTCCAACGAGAACCTTGCTATCTCTGATACCCGTTTTGGTGAGCAGAGTGCAAGTAACATGACAAGCTTATGTGTGAGATCTTTGAGGGACAAACTTCGAATGTCGCCTAAATTCTTAAGATAACTCAAAACCACGCTTACATCCCAAACCTGAGAGTATTTTGGTTTTGAAGGTTTCATTCTGAATAAACCTTTCACAGCTCTTGAAATCATGTTTTCAGAGTTCTTGCTCAACTCTCTCGATGAAATACTCTCCATGTATGCTTTAATAGCCGCTCTATGCGTCACAATGGAAGAATAACTCAAACCTTGATTATGTATTTCTGCAAAAAAGTTGATCAGATCAAACGCCTCTGGTCTCAGCCTATCAATACCCTGTGAAGCACAATATTCTGCCCAGTGCTTGAGAGCGCTGTTATATTGATTTCGAGTGCTAGGGGCCCAACTATTTAGAACAGCTTCCGCTGCATGTTTTGATAGACCGGAGTCAGTGAAAAAACGCACTAAATTCTCCATGCGATCAGCGGCAATGATCCTTTTTTCAGGCACGGGTGGGTCTCTCCCTCCGTGTTGGTCAGTAGGTCCTTCTGGGGTGGGATTTCCCATTTTGGACCCTGAGAGTATCTTAGTAACAGCGGGTACCAATGTTGCGCGGGCCAGTCCGGCGTGACTAGAATGAGACTCGCTCTTTCTGTCACCGCTTTTCTGATCACCCTCCCCACCATGTTGAACGGCGGAAAGGCGTAGCCGTAAATCCCCGACCAGTCTTGATTGAAACTGTCGGTTGCTTGCGCCATCGGGTCTGGACGGAATGACATGAATTTTGCACACTTAGCGTTGTGTCTAGAAGCGAACAGATCCCATTCTGGAATTCCAAAGTAAGAGAATAAGCTCTCAACTATCGCTGGTTTCAGGGCCCATTCCCCTGTTTCCTTGAAGTGCCTAGATTCCGCGTCGGCCTCTTCATTGTCAATTCCGGGTCTATGGGTGGCAATAAGATGAATTTCTCTTTCTCTAGCCCAATCCCATATTTGCCTAGCGAGCGTGTTTAGCCTCTCGCTTCTAGCAACTCCAAACTTATTGATGTACCATACTGCTGCTGTGTTATCGATCTCTAAGCGGATGGAGACCTGTCTCTCCGTTGTAATAAAACATTTGAGTGCGAAATAAGTAGCCATTAGTTCTTTATAGTTGATGTGTCAGGTTTTTTCTTCCGCTGACCATCTACCTCCTGTTTTATTATTCCCGCATATCGCTCCCCAACCTACGTTAGAAGCATCTGACTGAAGTGTAATTTTGCACTCTGGTTTCCATAAGGTATCCTGTGCTATTTCGCTCGTGAAAGAGTGAACCCATCAGTCAAGATCGATATTGCATTTTTCAGAAAGAATTTCACGCTTATCGTAAGAGCGCTCATCGGCCGGGTCTACCCTAGCTGTGATCCATCTTTAGAGCTCTCTTATTCCGAAACGGGTGTAGGGTGCAACGCAAGCGACGGCGTTTGCTCTACCCACGAAACTGCTAATCTCTCTAACAGAATGATTTCTTCCGTCTCTAAGACGGACTGCGTGTACTTTCAAAGAATGCAATTTTTTCTCCGGTACTGATAACACGCCTCTAGAGTCGATTTCAAAACCTAGAAACTCTATTTTTTGAGTGGGTACCAAGTGCGACTTTTCAAAGTTCACAGTTAAACCGAGACTTTCAAAAAGGTCTATCGCGTTGTGCAAGGTTTTTGAAAGTTCGATTTGTGATGATGCAAAAAACAGCCAGTCATCTAAATAAACTATGAGACGCACCCCGGCTTTTCTGAGTTTTTCTGCTATTGGTCTAACGATCCGTGTATATACTCGGGGAGCTGAGGATAATCCAAATGGCAGTGCTGTGAAGCGGTAATAGGCACCAGCGTGCTCAAATACCAATAATTTTTGGTGGTCAGGATGAATGGGAATAGCGAAATAAGCGTCTTTCATGTCTATCTTCGCCATGTAATCACCTTTCATCAAAAGGTCCCTAACCATAAAAAACCCCTCCATCTTAAAATGGTGTTGCTTCACGTACTTATTCAGCGGTTTAAGGTTTATAACCGGTCTCTGTCCTCCTTCTTTTTTTGGTACACAGAAAATAGATGAAACCCAGGCTTCATCCTCGTTGGGATGCTCTATTATCGCGCCTTTCTCTAAGAGTGTTTCTATCTCTGCTTGAATAAGTGGGCTAAAACTAGATCGCCGTCGTTTGTTCGTGAACAATCTAACCGGAGGGAATGTATGAAGCTCTAGTTTGTACCCAGATATAGTATCTAGTACCCACTGGTCACTAGTTAATGTTCTCCATTCCTCGAGAAACTGTCTTAGTCTGCCCGCAAACTCAGGTTTTCTCGTAGAGCAATGTTTTTCTTGCTCGCTTATAACTCTCTGACACTCTGACCTCTTCGAAGATGTCGTTGGTGCTTGGAAGTCCTTTCCTCGCCGCTTGTCGAAGACGTTCTTGTGTTTCTGCAGCGTACGTATGGACTTCTCCACGTCTGTCGAGCTCCCCTTCCTCAGTAGCTCTCCCACCAGTTGTCCACCGAAGAGAGCGGGATGAAGTTCTCTCCCGAACTCGACCGTCTCAGAGCCGAGCGTAGACATTCTCACCGAAGGCATCGCCTCGTGAGGGTCCAGTCGCATAGCTCTCAAGTTCATTTCCCGACGAGCGGATATCAAATCGTGTTGAGCTGATCCCAGTAGCTCCAATGTGGCCTTCCCGTAGCCCTTGACTAGACCTTCCGTTGTCTCGCCTTCGAACGACGTTAGAAGAAAGCCGACCGCGTTCATCGCACCGACGATCGAAGACTGGATTCTATACAGAGCCGCGTCTGTGATGGATCCACGAACGGGGGCTCCCGTTGTGTGAAGACAGTCTTCGACCCGTGGAGGGAGTGCGTAGATCTAGTCGGCCAACGGGAGTGACTCGAGGAACGCCTCGCGTTCTGCATTCGGTAGAGCTGTGCCTCTCGCTGCGTCTTCAAACAGCGGTTTGACGCCTTTGCTTAAGCACACTCTTCCACGCATCGGTTTGCGTTGGATGGTCGGCGCCTCAGGTATCGTCTTGGAAGCAGCGACGAAGTCGGTGACTCGCGGGATCTTTCGTTCCAGAAGGCTCTTCTGACGAGGTTCCTCCTCCCGTCTTTTGTTTTCCAGTCCTGCAGTCACTTCGTCCTCAACAGCCCGTTCGTCATCCGTATCGAAGGCGTTCGGGTCGTAATGTTCTTCACTCTCCTCGTCTGTGGCGGACGAGTCACTGTCGGATGAGTCATCAGATGACATGGAGAGTTGAGGATTCTCTGGTGCTGCGAATTTCGCCGGCCTTTTACGGCTCATTCTGAGAATGGGGTGAAATTAGTCACTTTGCAGATTTATTACCCTTACACGACTAAATTGCGCGTAATTGGCACCACGTCTCGTTCTATCTCACCGTTAGGTAGATCGAATGGAACGTTACCCAGACCGACTACCTACCTATCAATCACCTTGCGGGAGATCGGCGGTAAACTATCCGAGTATAACGTCTCGTGATTACCTCACCAAAGAGGAGATCAAACGACACGTCTACAAAGATCGATCACATCACAACCAATCACCTTACGGTGAGCTTAGTGAGTAATCCATCTCTGTATTTCTACCTCATGATCTTCACTGATGGGGAGATCAAACGAAGTAAACCTCTCAGACCTTACTTCTTCTCAATTTAGGTGAACTCAGCGAGCCAAAGTCATACACAATGACGAGGCAAGCGATAGCTCAAACCCGAAAAGCAAGTAAATCAATGAGGTAAATACTATCCGACCCTGTGTTAATCAATTCAGGTGAACTCAGCGAGCCAAAGTCACTCACAATGACAAGGCAGGCGATAGCTCAAACCCGAAGAAAAACAACATCGAACGAATTAAATACTCTCAGACCTTGTGTTAATCAATCCAGGTGAGCTTAGCGAGCCAAAGTCACTCACAATGACAGAGGCAAGCGATAGCTCAAACCCGAAGAGAAACAAGGGAGAGCGAACAAACAATGTATTTCTACCTCATAATCTTCACCGATAGGGAGATCAAACGAAGTAAACCTCTCAGACCTTACTTCTTCTCAATTTAGGTGAAGTCAGCGAGCCAAAGTCATGCACAATGACGAGGCAAGCGATAGCTCAAACCCAAAAAGCAAGTAAATCAATGAGGTAAATATTATCCGACCCTGTGTTAATCAATTCATGTGAACTCAGCGAGCCAAAGTCACTCACAATAACAAGGCAGGCGATAGCTCAAACCCGAAGAAAAACAAGATCGAACGAGTTAAACACTCTCAGACCCTGTGTTAATCAATCCAGGTGAACTCAGCGAGCTAACGTCACTCACAATGACATAGGCAAGCGATAGCTCAAACCCGAAGAGAAACAAGGGAGAGCGAATAGTTCACACTCAAATACGAGCGAATAAGAGAGTAGTAAAAACCGAAGCGAAAACCGACTACTCTACGTGAGCTCTAAAAATACAAGTGACGAGGCAGGGACAAGGACTCGGCCCTCAATGGGCGCGAGAGGATCGTTATACGCTCTCCAACCTTTTCCCCCGCCCCGTTTTTTGATCGACATCGGATGATCTACCTTCTTGTCGTATTTAGAG
Source organism: Allodiplogaster pararmata (assembly GCA_964056735.1). NCBI lineage: Eukaryota > Metazoa > Nematoda > Chromadorea > Rhabditida > Diplogasteridae > Allodiplogaster > Allodiplogaster pararmata. The sequence continues at coordinate 10,294,687 of OZ057404.1, forward strand.
AAAACGTGAGCACTAAAGTGCAAAGCTATCGTGATTGCTAGAAGCAGTGGATTATAACAATTATCCTGGCACTTATCTTTCCTTCCCTTTCCCATCAATCCGATTGATCTCTTGCTACCGATCGCCTCCCGCTTCCTCTGACCAACTAAAAGCGTTCACCTCTTTTCTCTCCCCTCACTTCTCTCTTCCTTTTCCGACTATTTTGTGCGGTGACCTGAATTTTCCTAATATTGATTGGGCAGACTCATCAGTCCCACTAACATGTCAAGTATCTCTCTGCTTCCTGCAGTTCATGAGTGACCATCATTTAAATCAGTTCGTTCTTCTTCCCACCAGATATGATAACATTCTTGACTATGTCATTTCCAACTTCAATGTAATCTCGGATTGTCACCCTAGACACCCATTTACCACCAGCGACCATGCTTCAGTCTCCTTTTCAATTTCCAAATGTCAAATGTCATCTTCCAAGTCTACAGTACATAGGTTGTCATGGAGCAAGAATGATTGGGCCCTTATCAACTATGAAATTTCTATCTTGTTCGCCATGACTAGAGTGGTCGACTTTCCATCTGCTCTCTGCTCTATTCATTCCGTCTAGTGTACAATATGTAATCCGGCTTCAACGAGGAATTGGACACCTTGAAGCTGTATCGTCCTAGTCCCTCACCACCCTCCCACAGAATGCTACCACTGGAGTAGGACCGACCAATCCCTCGCAAGTTATTTCCGTAATCAACGTGGACCCATTTGACCTCATATGTTATCAACTCCTTCGACTTCACGTTTCCCCTCAAATGGAAGACCCCGTTCTTTATACCTTACCACGCATTTTCCATGCGTAATAAACTCAAACTCAAATTGCTTCCATAGACTGGAACGTTCTCTTTGCATCTCTCACGATTGATCAGTGCGTTGAACTACTTACATGTAAGCTGAATTATTTCATTGATAAGCATGTTCCTCGGCTGAAGCCTACAAGTCCTCACTACTCTTCTTCTTCTTCTTCTTCCTCGCGCTTGTTCCCGCCTCGCGGCAGGGTACGCACTCCCCTGAGATGCAGGTCAGACCTATCCTGGTAGAACCAGTGGCTGCCTGCTAGATCACTGCTAGTGTGATTAGCAGCAGTGGGGAGAGTCAGATTCGTGCATGAGCACTACCAACATTTCTTAACCCCCTTGGTTTGGGTGGATCTGTCCGGGGTGGGAGTCGAACTCGGGACTCTTCGCACAATGGTCTATCACACTACCACTATGCCACGCCCGGACAATCTCACTACTCTTATCCTCACTACTCTTATCCTAGAAAAATCCGTATTTTGTTCAGTTTTCTTCAGAGAAGTAAGAGACGTTCGCATTCTTTAACTCAGACTGCCCGAACTTGCAAACGATTACATAGAGAAATTCTGAAGTTTGAAACCCAGCGCGAGGAATCTCTCTCGATGCCTAAGAATTTCAAGGTATTTTATCGCACTCTATCCAATAGGGTGAAAACCAAGATCTCTCCGAGTGCTTTTATTGTTAATGATCGTCCTGTTACGCTCGCCATCGATCGTGCAAATGCTTTTTCGAATTTTTCCACTCCATTAACCCAATCGTCACACAAGGTCCCTTACCACTGACCTCTCCAACCCATCCTCTCTCATATAATGAGGTCGTAACCCCTCTCACTGTTTCCAATTTAATCGATAAGATGCCTTCAAAGGTGAACAGTTCATTCGATCGTATCCCTAAAATTTTCAAGAATTGCAGAGATTCTATTGCTGTTCCCCTTTCCATCATTTTTTCGAATTGTTTAACCTCAGGATATTTCCCCGTTCAGTGGAAAAAAGATATCATTGAACCAATTCACAAGAAAGGTTCTAGTTCCGCACTAAACAATTACCGACCCATTGCACTCAATTGCACCTTGTCGAAATTGTTTGAGAAACATATTCATAACATGTTGTATACTCACATAGAAACTCACAATCTCCTGCACATATGTCAAGCAGGATTCCGACGTAGAAGATCTACTGTGACCTAACTCGCTGAGTCTTACTCCATCTATCTTGCTATGCTGAATACTAAACAATGTTTCGATATTTGCTATATAGACCTTTCGAAAGCATTTGACACCGTTAACCATCGATTCCTCATTCACAAGTTGATATGTCATGGTGTTCACTCATCTCTTCTTAGCCTTATTACCTCATTCCTCATTAACAGGAATGCAAAAGTTCAAGCTGATAACGTATTGTCTGAAAGTTTACCCTAACATTCCGAAGTGCCTCAAGGCAGCTGCCTTGGGCCTCTATTCTTCACCATTTTCCTCAATGACATTATCACTATAATTCCTGAAAACGTTCATCGTTTTTTATATGCAGACCATATTAAATTGTTTTCGGTCGACCCTCTTCAAGCAGCCTTAGATTGTGTGTCTGAATACGCTCAAATGTGGTGACTGTCAATATCTACCCCAAAATGTTTCGTTATGTATTGTAGTAGCAGCAATCGTAAATTCTCATACTCGATTGACGGAAACTTTCTACAACCACAAACACTGGTTAAAGATCTTGGAATCACGTTCGACTCCTCATTGTCGTTCTCTCTCCACATCAACGCCATGTGTAAGAAAGCGACGAGACGGATGAACCTGATACTACGAGCGCTCAAGACCAAGTCCATCCCCGTTCTGCTGCGTGCTTGGAAGACGTACATCTTATCTCTACTCGAGTACGGAAGTGAAGTGTGGGCTCCTATGTCTATTGGCCTCGTGAATGAAATTGAGAGAATACAACGATCTTTTGCCCGTCGCATTCTCTTTAGAAATGGAATTATTGATCTCAGCTACTGCGAACGTCTAGATCTATTTAATCTTTCATCTCTAGAGCATCGGAGAGCCGTGGACGATCTATGCCTTATTAATAAATGTTTGCACGGAAATGCTGAATTGAACACAACTTATCTTTACAAGTTGCAGCCTTCCCCATACAGTCGTAGAATATGTCACTCTTTAAAAATTTTATTACCGATCAAGCTTAAGGATTCTAGAAACACATTTGTGTCGCGCTTAATTGATGTCTGGAACAACTTGCCTAACGAAATCGTTACATTGAAATCATCTCAAGCTTTTAAGGCCTCTATCTCATATCTTTCTAGAGATGAAATCGTGCCTCGTTCTCTAATCCGAAATTAGAATTAGTTTTTTTTCATTGTTTATTCTCCTGTATAACTATGCCACGGTTCATTTTTACCTACTACTCTTCTCAGTGTGAACATGCCACCTTCTTTTATTATTAGTATTTTTACTACCTTTCTCGAAGTTCAAACTCTCCGTGCTTGCTTGTTATACTTACCTAAACTGATATCACTTATGTGACAGTGATCCACCTTGCACACCTATTCTTGTAACACTAGTATGCAATTTGGAATAAGGATTGAAATTGAAATATTTAAAAAGGGCTTAGGAAAAAGTTCACGCTGAAGAGGCTGGTACTTCTTCACAGTGGCCCCCCTACCAGAGGTTCAATTGGGTCAGTTTCTTGAAACGGCCTCGTTAGCTAAGCCGTACTGCCTCGTTAGCATAAACTTTTTCCTAAGCAATTTTAATGTAAAAATTATTTATTTAATGTAAAAATAACTTTTTTAATGTAAAAATAACTTTTTGTAAATGTAAGTAAGTCATAAGTATGACCCATGGAACCTCTGAGAGGACGGGTCACTAAAATGAAGAAGTGCCAAGAGGCTGTACAGCTTAGGCGAACGAGACCGCATAAGAAAAACTACGATTTTTAAAAAAAATTTTAACGCACCAAAAAGAGCCCCCCCCCCAAGTGAAGCGGAGCCCCTCCCTAGTAAACTTGTGTCGTTTCTTGATAGTAGCACAGGCTCGGACGTCTTGACAAAAAGCACAAATACCCCCCGTTCTTTTTTCTTTCTTTTTCTTTTTTTCTCTTCATTTTTTCTTTCTTGTTCTCTTTTCCTTTCTTTTTAAATTATCTTTATAAATTTTGGGGAAAGGAAAAGGGGAGGGGGGTTTACCTAAGCAGAGAAAGAAGGGGGCCCTAAAGGGGGGAGGGGGGGAGGAAGAGGGCCCTACCTAAGCAAAGGGGGGTAGGGGCCCTAGGGGGAGGGGGGCCCTAAGGAGAAATGGGGAAGAGAGTTTACATGAATAAAATCTCTTTCTGAGAAAAAATCTTTGGACGGCTGAAGTAGATTAAAGCCAACTTTTCCCTAAGCCTAAGCGTTTTTTGATGTAAAAATAATTTTCTGATGTAAAAATAAAATTTGGCAAAAATTGCTCATCAGAGCGAATCCGACCTCTCACCTAGCTACTCACAGTCAGCACACTAACCCCTCCACAATAGTGTCTCATACTTCATATAGAAAGAATAGCAGTTGTGAACGTAATTAATTGGCTGCTAAGAAGGATAGCCCTGTAGCCGTACGTACTGTAAAATTTCACAAGTATTTTCTTTTTAGCGACTGTCACCGTAAGACCCCCCCCCCCCTGTAAATAGTTCAGCATCTTCGAAAACATCGAAATTTGTTCGAACATTTACTTTCCGTTGGCGTCGAACGTCATAAATAAGTGCTGTAGTCATCGTTAGAGCAACCTCTAGAACCGTAAATTTTTATCCGTTTTTTGTAAATTGATTTTTTTCTCCACTAAACAGTTAGATTATAGAAAGACCCTATAAAGGGATACAGGGGCTCTTCACAAAATATCGCTGTATCGTAAGATTAAAGGAACACTATTGTATCACTGTACCGCTGTACCCAAAATATCCAATTAGAAATAGGCCATATAGTTTGAGACTAGACTAAAAAGTGATCAAACATGGGTTGATCCGTTTCAGAATAATGATGAGCCTCGATATAGTTTATATTTGCGTACGCCTAACCCGAGTGTTCAAACACCGAAGGTTTCTTCTCACTCTAAAATGGCTAGCAGTAAAAGGGCTCTCAAAAAGGGCTCTCAAATTACTTAGTTTTTCTTTTTCTCGGAATTTTTGCTCTGTTTACAAGGAAGGATGTGCTTTTTAGATGTGGATAGCATGAAAGAAAAATTGTTTCATATCTGAGCAAAGCAACATAACAACCGTTAATCGACATATAAATAAGGGTCGCGTATGGAAGATGGGAGGAGGGGAATTGAACAAGCTGAGGGTCCAGAATGAACTAAACGACTTTCTGGTTGCTTACATAGTTTATGAGATCAATGAATTACTATAGGGATGTCCTTCTTCCAGTTAGCGACCCTACGAGCATACACACCCTACATCAAAAGTTAACAAATATAATCATAGGTTGAATACGAAAAAGTTATACAGAGCAAAGTAATCAAGAAATTACTGTACATTAAAAACTGATCAGAGTACTGTATAATAAAAAGGACACGCCCGAAAACACGAGATCTTTATGTGAACCGAACAATGGAAGCGGAGGTGTGGTTTTACTTGTGCTCAGCTCAATTTGCACGTACCTTCATAAAACAATTGAATATTTAAAAACCGGTGAGAGCCGTAATATCGGAACAAATAGGTAGAAAAGGATTAAAAGCACAACAACAAAATCTAAAGTATGTACATTCATCAAAAAAGAACGCTCAGTTTTGACATAAATATAAATAAGACAGAAAAAACCTTTTTATTGGTTTAAATCAACCAGTAAAATTACAATGATTAAGCTATAGCTAATCTTCCACTGCCAAATTTGTTCTCCGAAATTCAACGAGCTTTCAATATTAGAAGGGCCAAATAAGAATGATAGTTTTGACAGCCTCGCCAGCCGTCATCTAAACCATCTGTATCTACAGTTAGAGAGAGGTGATCAGGTTCAAAAAATAGTGGATAAAGTCTTACTTCTTTTCATCGCTGCATAAGTCTACCGAGTAGATTTGGAATGCATTTGAGAAACAATTTCTATATATGTAAAAAAGTAGATGAGGAAGAGAACTTCCCATGAACAGTTTACATGTACACGTATCAATGAAGAGAGATGATGAAGGGAATATCAGTGGGAATGAAGGCGTCTTCACTAGAGTGCCTTACTGATGCATCTAATGGGGATGATACTACTGGGTGAATCTAATGGGGATGATACTACTGGGTGAATGAAAACATTCAAAATCAAACAACTTCTCCTTATGATGTTCATCGAATTTATGATCCGTACAAGAACCATTTACATTTTGATGCAATTCTACGGCGATTGTTTTTGAAAAAGATCAATATCGCGGTCTTTTTTTTCTAACTGAAATGTTTCTATTCATACTCAATTTGTGAAAAATCGTCAGATCTTTAGGTAATTTCTGTTGCATAAGGAGTGAGGACAACGAAAAGGTTGTGAAAAATCGTCAGATCTTTAGGTAATTTCTGTTGCATAAGGAGTGAGGACAACGAAAAGGTATCTGTTTGAGAGGGTTTGGTGAAGTTGCTCCGTCAAGTCGGCAGAGTTCGCTCTGATGTACTCCCGTGAGTAATCACACGGGGCAAAAATGTGCAAGCAGTACGAGATGTCCTTAAGTACATAACTATTTTTTTTAAATTTTAAAACTTTAGTAAAAATTAAAAGTTATACTTCTGTCTCATTCCATCATAATTTTTACTAATAATAATAATTAATAATTATAAAAATCGTACTTCCACAAGGAATAATTATTATTATTAGTAAAAATTATGATGGAATGAGACAGAAGTAGAGCATATAGAATGAATTGTTTTATAGAAAGATGGAAAGAATTCAGAACCAAAATTTAAAAAAAACAATTTTAATGAAAATGTTTAGATACGGATAAAATTTCTATGGATGCAAGAATCTGGCATATCAATGACGTCACGCTGATCAACCTGCGTCAAGTAAAACATTTTTGCGAATGCGTTCTTTGCAATAAGCCGGTCGGTGAAAGAATTTTTGCATCTATCGAGCTGCACAAACACGGAACTCTCACGAATTACGCAGTAACAGGCAGATTCTCTTCGGAAGACAGACTTGGAAGAGAGAAGAAACAAGGTTGAGACAGCCATTAATAAGGATAGTACAATGTTACCAACCGCTTGTACGATGTTGGCAATCCCGGCGACCTGTTTACTCTCTAGGTATTCCACAAAGTTCGTTTTGAACGCTTCTTGGGAAGCAATCACTTCTTCTCTCGTACTTCCACAAGGAATGCACAGCATTGTGGCGAAGTTCGGTTGAATCATCTTCATAGACACATCTGAGGAACAAATTATTCCTCTAGAAAAAGAAACTCTTACGAACTCAACTTCAAGGATGATTTTGGAATTGATCAGTCAAACAATCACTTTCATCTGCTTGTCTTATATGTATGTATGTATATGAAAGATGGAATACAATTTGAACCTTTGAGAAACAGGTTTTGTTCACTCGTAATTCTCACTATAAAATGAATATCCGAACTGGCTGCAGTTCAGATAGAACAAATAAAGAGAATACTGTACTTCTTTAGATGACAAATGGAGTTATTTGAATGCCAAGTACCTCTTTAGCAAATTCACTTACTTTGCAGATGAACACTGTCGATGCGCATTCGTTGATTTATTCGCACACAATCTTCACTGTTTGGACTACTATCCATTCCAGCAAATGCTCGACGTGACAGTTCCATACTGCCTGTCACGAAATGCCACTTGGTTGTCGCCTCGTTTGCCTTGATAGCTAATCTACCCATCCATACCGGTGGATAGCGCTGCAAAACTTTGGTTGTCGCCTCGTTTGCCTTCATAGCTAATCTACCCATCCATACCGGTGGATAGCGCTGCAAAACTTTTGTTCTTCCAAACTGTCTCTCTATATTATTATAGAAAAAGGTAAAAGAGTTGATAAAATTTAATTTATTTACATTTAAGATATCACTGCTGAAAATATAATGTAGCAGAAGTCTGTTTCGCCCCAACTCAGACAGACTTCTGCTCTCTCTGGGTGGGGCTCATCAGTGAGTGCCCAGAGAGAATGTAGACAACATCAGTGAGTGCCCAGAGAGAATGTAGACAACATCAGTGAGTGCCCAGAGAGAATGTAGACAACATCAGTGAGTGCCCAGAGAGAATGTAGACAACATCAGAAAATAACATCTCTTTTTTTATGTATGTCTTTTCCTCATTATGACTCTAGGCACGAACTTCTTGAAAGTGAGATTGTTTGTTGAGCTGCTGCTGGTTCTCCTCAGGAGATGAAGACAACTCAATTGTTTCCGGTTGAGGTCTAGCAGCCAGAACAGGGCTATTAACCATTACGTTGGAGCCCGAAGCAGCAGCAGAATGGAGTCCCGCCGCAAGATGTGGCTGCTGAAAAGCAAACTTCGATGTTATGAGTTTTTCCAAAACAAGGTTAGAATCAGTGTATTTCTCGAATCCGCACTGCGGGTAAGATCTATGCGCTATCTAAAGAAGCTAGTGATAGAAATTATATGATCGTCTGCATTCTCTTCACATGAAACGCTCTCGCGCTCTCCCAAAAGCCTGCCGTTCCCTCCTGATAAGTCATCTTGATATCAATATAACTATGACTTGATGATGACAAGGTCTTTTTGCGGGTGAGAAGAAACAGTCTGGTTAGAATATTCTTCTGCTACTCGATTCCAGTTTCTTCGTCAGGCTTCATTAATTGAATCTCCCAGAGCATCACATCTGCTACTCGTGTTCATGCGATAAGTCGGTCTAGAATATAGCCTACATAATAACTGTCCTGGCGCATGTTCCCGCCTCGCGTTAGGGTACAAGCTCCCCTGAGATGCAGGACAGACCTATCCTGGTAGGACGAGTGGCTGCCTGCTATATCACTGCTAGTGTGAATAGCAGAAGTGGGGAGAGTCAGATTCGTTCATGTGAGCACTACCAACATTTCTTAACCCGCTTGATTTGGGTGGATCTGTCCGGGATGGGAGTCGAACTCGGGACTTTTCACACAATAGTCGAACACACTACCATCATGCCACGCTTGGAATAGAGAAGAGAATATAGCCTACGTATTTATCAAATTAAGGATCTTTTGCAGCGTTTTGCAAGGCAATATCTTAATTATACCACAGAATGGGAAAGACAAAGATAGGAGAAATACTATTCAACGCTCGTGTATGGAAACTTTTTGGAGTAGTATTTATGATCTCCAGATCGATGCATTAGTATCCATGGCCTCTGGTACCTGATAAGGAACGCTATGCCCGGATGGTGAGCACATAGCTTGCTGTTGCTGCTGTTCTTGCTGCACTCTGTGATGTTGTGCTCGGAGTTGTTGCTGTTGCTGCTGCATAAGCTATAAATAACTCTTGTTCAACTGCTCACTCTTTTATTCTCAAAAATAAGCTATCGAATTTTCCTTGGTCATCTACTTCTCTTTTTCTTAGCTCGCTCGACTCATTTTCGCTTTATACCTCTCTTCGATTTTCAGTTTCTCATTATTTTTTTATTCATTTATTTTTAGATACATTTTTGAAACAAAAATGCTGCGACAAAATGCTCTTTCTTCCCTTTCCTCATTCTCCTGAGGGGCCGTCATTTAACAAAACTACCCACTTCTCGTAATTTTCCCTTTTGCATCATTCTGAGCGGCTGGTATGCGATGATTCTATCCATTCTCGATTTCCTAACTCGAATCCCTCCGTAGGGACTCCCATCGGAAATGGCCTCTGAACCCCTGAATTCCTCTGCTCCCCTATGCCCCAAAAACCCTCTATCTTCCCTCTGACTTATGCATTTACACGTGATGTCAAAATACTTTGCGTAATAAAACTTCAAACACTCGGAAGATGGTGAACACATGATAAATTCTCTAATTCTCTCTTTTTAACTCTCCAGTCCACCTCATTATTCTACGCCAGAACTCACAGTAAAAAAAATTGTGTAAAACTTTAAAAATTGCACGTTACCTTTGCTTATAAAAGGTCATTTGTAAGCAGAGGCTTAGTCTGAAAATTGATTCCTAAACCTAGTCTATAAACAGTATTTACAGTTTTTTAAAAAAAATCTTTGTTAATCGTTTAAAGCAACGATGGGCTGAGACTATAATGAATGAAATCCATCGACCGAACCTAGGAAGGTTCGGTCCCAGCCGAGTGCCAGATTTTTGCCCGTGCGATGGATTTCATTCATTATAGTATTTACAGATATACATTTTGCAGCTTTATCCTTTCTATCTCACCTTTATCAATGTTTTGAACATATACAACCGTTTAACATTTAAAAAAAAGTTCAATAACGAAGTTAAACACCTTTATTCTAGCATAAAACATTCGCACTTAACATACACTTCTCTGCACACTAGAACAGTTTGATTTATTCATTCGTAGCAACCTGGAACTGGTACTGCTGTGCCAGCGCCGCAGCTGCCTGTTGTTGTTGTTGTATTGCAGCTGAATTGCGCCCACCGGAAGGCGAAGCGGATGCTTGCCGAGCCATTGCTTCCTTAAAAACACACTTTTCCGTTAAATATCATGGGTGAATTTCCGAGTCATAAGCAGAATTATTTTCTTACTTTCATATTGGAAAAGTTAGAAACTCACATGTTGATGAAAATTTCCAGATAATCTACTAAAACTCAAACCCGGATTATTTTTTTTCTATGTACTCATTAGGTTTTTTGCAGCGCAAAGTTTTAGAAGTTTCTAGTTCCCACATTCTCTTTTCCTTTTTTTTCTCGATGAATTCATTTTTTCTCAAAAAGTACAATATATCGCACAAAATTTTAGTACGGCGAACCTTCTGCATTTGCTGTTGTTGTTGCAACTGCTGAAGAAACAGCGGGTTAATTCCGATAGCTGCAAAAAAATTAAGTGTAATTTTAACCAGTTTTTTCCCGACGTTCTGTGATCAAATAATAAAATAATGATAATCTTTCTCGCGCTTGTTCCCGCCTTACGTCAGAATACGCGCCCCCTTGAGATGCGGGACAGACCTACCCAGGTAGAACCAGTGGCTGCCCGCTATACACTGCTAGTGTGTTTAGCAGCAGTGGGGAGAGTCAGAATCGTGGCAGATATCTACCAACATTTTTTCTACCCCCTTGGTTTGAATGGGTATGTTCTGGGTGAAAGTCGAACTCGGGACTCTTCGCACAATAGTCGAACACACTACCATTATGCCACGCCCGGACGTTCTGTTCTGTCAGAAAATATTGTTATAGAAACTATTATTTTTTATAGTTTCTAAAGATTAGCTTCTTGAGATCTTTGTGTCCTTATGGATACTTTCAGATAATTTGTATCTAACTTCCAAAGCTTTTAGATCTTTATCTTATCTTATTGGTAAATGAATCTAATTGGTAAATTTGCGCTGAGGGGTCTAAAAAAGCCTTTTCGTTAGCAAAAATACATATAATCAGCTTAATTTTTGACTAGAAGATAGAGGTAGTGGTTGATAAGAAGGTGAGGCGAAGAAGTGATGCTGAGTAACTAGTAGAGTCCTCTCCTCGCTCTCACAACTAATGGGAAAAAAGAAAACTGTTTCCAATGTTGTATTCTTCTAATAATGTAGTTCTAAGGGTGCTCTCTCTCTAACTTTGTTGCTGAAAAAGCTGCTGTAACTGCTGCAGCATCAGTGGGCTGCTGTTGAAAAGATTCGCGTGTTGCAGAAATAATTGCAGCTGCTGATTTGGAGAGACATTCAGCGGGGCGAGAACAGTCGATGGTGTCGTATTCCCTGAAAAGAAACATACATAATTTTCTCCTTCGTTTTAACTGACTGGGCATCTCAATGGAGAAACATAACAATGAAATTATTTACAATAAAAGTTATTTAAAAATTTAACGCCTAAAAATTAAAGCAATATCACCTTGAGCAAAAGAGGGCAGGTAGGACTAATAAATAAAGAATCAGCAAAATAACACTGTTTTCCTCAGTTGAGACCCTTTGTGACGGAAAATCGTCACAATGAGACTACTGCAATTGAATATCGGAGTGATGTTCCGAAACACTACATTTTCGCCTATAAATAATTTTAAGTGATACCAGTGATTCCAACCTTGCATTGTAGACATGGCACTGCTGGCTGGTGCTGGCCTCGGAATACCTTGGGATAGACTCCCTCCCCCGCCTACCGCCGCCATCATCAGCGCTGCTGATGTCGGTTGAAGCTGCTGAGGAGCTGCCTCTTGGGTGACCTCAGCAGCTGGCTGCTGTTGCTTAACAAGAGCCGGTTGATGCTGCACATTAGGAGCTTGCTGCTGGGGCATAGCAAGAACTTGCTGATGCTGCACGGTAGGAGCTTGCTGTTGGGGCATGGCATGAGCTGATTGATGCTGCACGGTAGGAGCTTGCTGCTGAGGCAAAGCAGGAGCTGGCTGATGCTGCACGGTAGGAGCTTGCTGCTGAGGCACAGTTGTAGCTTGCTGCTGGGGCAAAGCAAGAGCTGGCTGATGCTGAACGGTAGGAGATTGCTGCTGGGACATATCAGGAGCTGGCTGATGATGCACGGTAGGCGCTTGTTGCTGAGGCATAGCAGGAGCTGGCTGATGCTGCATGGTAGGAGCTTGCTGCTGAGGCATAGCAGAAGCTTGCTGCTGAGCCATAGAAGGAGCGCGTTGCTGAGGCATGAAAGGATTTTGCTGCTGAGGCATAGCAGGAACTTGCTGCTGAGGCATCCCAGAAGCCATTTGCTGAGAAACCGGAGGTGCTATTACAGGAGCTGAATGTTGCATCCTTGGTGTCGACGGTTGAGGAATCTCATCAGAGGGTTGTTGAGGCACACCAGTCACCGACTGTAGACACATCTCCTCAGGAGCTGATTGCTTAAGCATCTCAGGAGCTGGTTTTTGAAGCATTCCAGGAGTGGATTGTTGAGGCATCCCAGTAGCTGCATGTTGCGGCATCCCAGGAGCTGACTGTTGAGGCATCCCCGTAGCTGATTGTTGAAGCATCTCTGGAGCTGACTTTTGAGGCATCGTAGGAGCTAATTGCCTAGACATCCCAGAAGTAAATTGTTCTGTAATCCCCTGTTGTAAGATCGTAGAAGCTGTTGAAGGTCCCAAAGGTTGAGACATCACATTTACAGACTGTCGGGACATCTTGATAGCTGACTGCTGTGGTGACGTAGAAACGGACTGAGAGATGCCAGAAATTGATTGTTGGTACATCGACGGCACTGATTGTTGAGGAGTCTTTTGAGCTAGATGCTGGGCTGGCGCGAGCGTGGGGGACTGCTGGAGAACCGCGGTTGACTGTTGCATTGGCATAACTGAAGACTGTTGTCCCATCTTTTCTGCGGCTGGCGGCTGCTGTTCTCTGGGCGAAATGAGAGCAGCTGTTGATACGACTTTTCCTTGGTCGAGCGCTGGTAAGTTTAGCGCGGCTTGAACAGTTTGAGAAGCTTCAGCTTGCTGCTGATGAATCAAGGAAGCCGTTGGAGGTTGAGCATAACCAGGAGTAGATTGAGACGGATTCGCTTTCTGTCGCAGGTTCGCTGGCTGAATAATAACAGGCGGAACTGTGGACGTTGGCCGTGGCATGCTGAGCGTGTTTGGAGGAGCCAGTGGTAAAGCGGAATAGGAAGTTGTTGGACGTGGAACCGCTATAGGAATGGTCGCGATTGGGTGATGAAGTTGCTGCTGATTGTGCGGTTGCGTGGCAGGAGCTACAGTGGATGAAACGTTGCTGGTCAGGTGTGGCTGAAGTGGTTGCTGTTCCGGAGTTGTTTTGGGCGTGGAAAAAGGCTGGGACGTTGATGCTCGCATGTTTTCAGGAGATTGTCGGTTGTTGGAATTTGATGATTCGCTCGTCACTTGGGGCGTCTTCTGATTTGATGACTGAGCTGGTGCAGGAATACTAGCAGATACAACATAACGATCTACTGTCGTTGGCAGCAGCACGCTCGCCGACGCGACTGGAGTCGTCGCGGTCTGAGAAGCCGTGGTTGTAGTAACGGCGACGGAATTCATCTTGATTTCAGATGCAGTGGTTGAAGTGGCCGGCGATGCAGAGGCTGACGTACCATTCACTGATGTTCGCGAGTAAGCGTGTACGTATGATTTAGAATTCATGTACTTGCTGTAGAGAGAGAGCGATGATATTGATGTGGAGATGGGATGATTGGGGAGGCTGATGGGAGGAGTCGACTCTGTGACGGCTGGTGGGAGGTAAGGTGAGATCTTGGGAGGTTCTACTGGCTTGCTCAGCTCGATTGAAGCAACCGAAGAAGAAGTCAACGATCTGTAATCAACTTCAGTCAATTCATCTGAATAAGTACTCCAAAGATGATAGTAATAAAAGTTAATGACTCGCAATTTTTGAGCAGTCGTTAAATTTCAGCCCAGCACCTACAGAACCGTGCAGAAGTATACCGAAGAGTATATTTGAGTATATTTTGTGGTATAACTTTTCTGTTTTTGCGCCCACTGGCGCAATTTATTTATATGTTGTGTAGCTCGTGACTCACATCATACTGTTACAAAATGGAGCCGTTTCTGGAAAAGCAGAACAGCTCAGCAATTTTTTTCTGAAAACAGTATTTTTCGAGATTTCTGAAATATGTTCTTGTTTACTTGTTTCTTTTTATTGCAATGATCTTGGTGGCCTCTATACCACAAAGATGCCAGACAGTCACTCACTGATGATGATCAGAAAGATGCAAGACATTCACAAAGATCACAAAGATGCAAGAAACACTGTAAAATATACTTTTTGGTATACTTCTGCACGGTACTGTATGTTCACTCTGATCTCCATCTCCCGGATGCTTCCTAATTACTCCAATCGGTAAAAAAATCGCTGAAACAAAGAAACTAGAACTAGTAAAATTAAAACAAGTGAATAAAAAATTATTGGTTGTTTCTGAGTGGAAAACATAGAGAGAGAACTATTATCGCTTGAGAGTCCCAAAATTTGAATGCAGTGCTTCCGAGATAAGGTTTTTATTATTTAGGCAGTGAAGACAAATGTAAGCATATCGAAAGTTGTTAACTGAAACCTTTTATCATCCTCTCCATCTCCAGGTTCTTCAGTCCTGGCTTCTGTCTCTGAACCATCCTGAAATTCTTGTAAAATCTTAAAATGCGTTCAAAATTTTTTTTCCAAGTTGAACTCAGTCAATTTCTTTCTTTTTACCTTTGAAAACTTTTTTTCACTGAACAAACCTTCGAATGGATTTGATCAAATTAAAACTGCATTTACGGAGTGAATTAGGATTTAGGTCTGCGAGCGAATTTTCAAATACAAAAAGTGCGTACTTAGTTTCTCTCTTAAAAACTCACCGTTTTAGTATCGCGAAACTCGACTACTCCTCGAAATAGGTTGACTTTTCCTTCTTCTTCAAAATAGTTCTAAGCACTAACCCAAGGATTGTTGAGGGAGTCTTCCACGTGGAAGGATGCCAATCGACTCTCAGATGCCTCACTTTCACTCCTACAAATTATCGATGTTCGCCATCTTTTTTTATGAAAACTTAACTTGGTAACGAATATAGAACTAATCACATGTTACTGTCTCATTGAATCTTCCACCCGATTTAGTAGGAACGGAACGGAATTTCGTGCGTTTCTTCTTTGCAGCAAGGAAATAATGTTAACTGAATGAAGAAGCAAGCATTCAAAGAACGAACCGCTTGATAACGACAGAACAATACCACTGCCCACACCAACTACGGTGTCCCTACTAACTACTACTTACAATTAGTAGGGACTTTAAAACGTTGCTTTCGCTCACATATACAGAACTCGTTTGCTGCTAGACCTCAACCGGGGACGTTTATTGTCGCGTTCAAGAGGTTTCATACGAAGTGCGTCTGTGAGGATCCACAGAGGTCAACAAAATAAGGTTTTTTTCTTCCAATCGGTCGCAAGATAAATCCGAAAATATCGATAGAAACCGAAAGCGGGTTTTCATTTGAAGGTCCTTCCTTTCTGAAACAAAAGTCTAGCTAGATCCGCCCACCGACGATAACACAAGGCCATTGAACCCTTCGAGCCTACCTCCTGGCATCGTCCTCCTCATCTGGAATCGCTTGGAGGAAGTCCGACGACGGGTACTCAGCATCCGCATCATCATCGTCGTCGAAGATCGACTGAACGGCGTCCTCTGTCTCCTGCAATCAATCAATCTTCCAGTCTGCTTCGCTATTGAATTGATCCAAAAGGACGGCTCATTAGTATCTTATAATAAGTGCATTTAGCATCGTGTTGGAAAGACAGTAGAGAAGATGGTGGAAAACACTTGTTACTTTTTTCCAAGAGGTTTGGGAATATATACCAAAAAACCAGTTTAAGTACCCTGATAAAAGAAGCCGGGTCGAAACGTTGGTGTCATTAGGGGGTAGTAAAACTATAGGCCAAAAGAGTTCAATTGTCTTGGTCTTCAAGTGAGGCTTCTCCTACAAAAATTTTGAAAATTGAGAATATCAGCTAAGAACTAAATCAGAATTAGCTCAGAAATAAATGTTTGTGATATGAAGATTGAGCTGTTTTCTATGAAAAAAAACCATTCTAAAAAATCAAAGGGTTGTGAGGCTCAAGGAAAAGTAGTATTTATAAGAGTTGTTACTGTATGAGACAACAACATGTTGTACATGTAATCTTCCCCATTTGTACACATTCTACTCACTCTTGTTCATAATTCACTGCTAAAGCTCGACTAAACTTTGTTCGAAAAACCGATTGAGAATTTTCGAAACTCAATTTGAATCTGCATTCACGTGCATTCCACGTGCATCACAACAAAAACGCGTATGAATGGCGAAAAACAAGTGAGAATCGCTTGACAGAAGTGCTATTGTGTGCTCATGCAAGAAAAAGACCCTGGACTTGCAACTATCCTTGCTTTCATCAAGAACCTCCCTCCCCTTTCCGGCTCCTAGATCTTCTACAGAACTAACTATACAATTTCTATATGAAGGACTCAGCCGTCAAACCACACTTTGTGCCCGTCACATAAGCACGGCCGACCAGGTTCTTTCTCGGGGCACCATCACTTCACAATCACATTAATCTTGGGCCGAAATCTTAGCTAGTTGCACGCTTCACTTCCCTCAACAACCAGGGAACACAAGATAAACTCACAGAACAACCGCTGCGACTACCGTAACAAAACCGTAAACGATTTTTTTCTACATGAGAGTCTCTTACCTGCACATCTTCCTCAATATCCCTGACTGCACTCTCTGCCTCGGCGTCTTCCTTCTCCTCCTTCACATCGGACTCTCCTTCATCCAGATCTCGCAGGCTGAGCTCTTCCCCTGCGGCCGATTCTGCCCGCGCACTCGAAGTCTCCGCTTCCAACTTATCAGCTTGGCTAATATCCGAGGAGGCTGATGTTTTCTCCACTGCGTAGTTCGCGGTCGCATCGACCAACTCGACGGTTTCTTCCGCTTCTCGTCTTCTTCTGCGTTCACGTTCCGCGTTCTCTGACTCCGTAGTGGACTCACTTGAGTTGGACTCGGACTCGGAAGTCATGGAGGAAGCCCGCTTGCGGCCAGCCGCATTCGATGACGCCGCGCCGTCGGAGTGGGAGGCTTTGGGCGAGCAGGCGGAACTTCGCGATGTAATCTCCTCATCTTCCTCATCGTCATCCTGGTCATTCTATAAAGCACATAGGAAAAAAGAATGTTCTCACGATGAATCAAAGGAGAAAAAAAGGCAGAAGAAAAATAGTGAAATCTTCACTGCTTTTGATTAATCCTATCTATGGATCAAACTCATTACATTCTAGGGTCGTTACATATTGTATTAAATAGGGTGGCTGAAATTAGTGTTTCCAGGGTTATATGATTCATTGCTCCATTGAACAAATTAATTGTGAAAAGTTTAAAAGTTTTTTCTACAAGATCTTGGTCTTTGAATGGCGCAACCCAAATATTGGCATTTTTCTCTCTGAAAGAACAGAAACAGAAAGAGGGAACAATGAGTAAAAATATGGGGTAAAAAAGAGAGAGAGAGATTCATACAAAGGGCAGCGATACAAGGTAGTTGTTGACATATGAAGTAAAATGTCGAGACTGATTCAGCAACGAAACACCCTCTAACACAACAACATCTCTTCAACTACCAAACTCACAAAAGCATGCTTATTATTCTTCCACAGCATGATGCGATTTGTATTGACGAATCTAGCTGTTTCTGGCAGCTCTTTCAATGGACAAGAAGCACCGTGCGCTGTGTTTGTAAGGCTCAGAGCATCAACATACAGTATGTACAAGTGTACTTACAGTTCGCGGAAAGACCATGTTGGGGGTAGTGAAGGGCGCTTCGGTAGAAGCCTGTACGAATTGCTTCATCGCACCCTTGGATATGAAACGAGGTGCAGCGTTCTCCAGTGCACACACAGGTGTTGTGGTCTGCATACATACACACTTCAAAAATTTCTGTACCACTCCTTTTTATCTACTTTCGACTCCTGAATTTAACATAACATAATTTAAAGTTTTCCACGACCTGAGGGTCAAAACTAAATGGTAAATATAAAACTCTTCGCAATAATTGTAGAAACTTTAGTTTCGCTATAAGATCCGCTCGATTGTATTTATAGACGCTAGGATTCATTGTTTAGTTTCATTCATGTTTACCCATGTATTATCTATAACATTATGTATCATGTATGTACCACGTCATTCTTTTCGTGTAATAAAAAGTTCAAAGTTCATGAACCTAAATGAAAAATCTCATTTCTTCTATTCAAATTTGAAAATATTTTCTTTATTTTGGCTATTCAAACTCGTCTTAGAAGATGTCATAAATTGGGCCTTTGACAGACATCTGAATTTATGTTGTTTTTTTTCTCCAATTTGAGTACCACAGTTAAGAGCAGAACTAATCAGATTAACGATGTTTATAAGAAAAACAGGAAAGTCATTTCTATGTTTACATCGTATTGTATATCATGAATATCTCTGTTCAACATCATCATACTAAGTGTTCAATATTATACTTCCTTAGTTGAGGGAGGACATAGCTCACCAGGATGTGTTAAAAAGATTATTTTGGATGGGTGACCGAGCGACCGACCGAAAAGAGGGGGAAGGGAGAGGAAATCAACACATTTTTCAGTCCGTTTTCGGGAGTTCCATTGATCTAACATTTCGTATAGAAGGGCCAGAGCTTACCATTAGATGTTTTGTTCTTTCATGAAAAGTTTGTGCTATATTCTCTTCGTCATTGAAAAAATTTTCTGGGAGACTAGGCGGGCGACCGGGAGGAATTTTATAAGTTTCGTGAGCTATGGTTGAGGATAGAAGAGGTAAAAGGTGTTCTCTCACCTCTTTCTTCTCCTCATCCACCTCCATCTTGATCTCTTTCTTGACTTCTTTCAATTCCTGTCTCTGTGCATCCTCCTCTGGCAACTCCTTCTCTTCATTTTCCGCCAGCTTTGCTACCTTGGGTGGCCTCTCCGAGTAAGAGCTAGAATCTGACAGAAGTCGCTTCTTCTTCGACGTCGAGGCAGCAGAGAAAGATGACTTTACAGAAGGCGCCCGCTGAGAATCAGAATCGGAGAGAGAGGAAGACTCCTTTCGAGGTCGGCCAACTGAAGTCACTATGAATCATAGATGTTGCTTGCCTTTCGCAATGAATGTTATGTGTTCAGTTTAGTGGCAAGTTGACTCTTATTGAATTCAAGCTTACTAATTGCATTAGCTGAGCAATTTCTTAAGAAAAACAAAAGAATCAACCGAAACTAACAAAAAAGACAAGTCCAATTTAACCTAAAACGATGAAATATTGTAGCAGGTACAAATGAAATATTGTAGCAGGTACAAATGAAATATTGTAGCAGGTACAAATTTGCTGAGCTCGGGTTACCTTTAGCGTGGAGAGTGGGTCTTTTTAGTGCAGCCTTGACGTCTTCCTTCGACATTTTCGCTTTCTTTTTCTTTATCTTCTCCTTCTTCGCCTCTCCTTCTTCCATGCTCTCTGGATCTTCCTTTTTCGCCTTCTTCTGATCTTTTTTCTGTAAGAGTTTTTTATTCAGATTTTTTCTTCAATAGGCGGTCGAAAATACGGTCGTTAACCCTGCAGCGTTTTCCAGCAATATGTATATCTGCGTTGTTTTTTTGATTTTTTAAAGATAATGAATGACCCATTCAGAAAAATTTTGGAGTTTTTTTTTAATAAAAAGAGAGAGAGAGCGCTTTGTTTTTTCCCAATTAATGTTTCAACTAATAAGCCCAGCGACATTCGGCACTCCCGACACCGACGACTGCACTCCCGACACCAATGACTGCACTCCCGACACCAATGACCGCACTCCCGACACCAATGACTGCTGTCTCCCATAAAGATTACTAACCGAACAACTCGATTCCTCCTCATTGGAATCCACAGCGAAGAGATCCTTCATGTCCAGCTTCTTCTTGTCTTTATTGCCTCCTTTCCTCTTCACCTCGGCTTTCTTCTCTCGTCCCTTCTTCTTGCTCTCTTTCTCTTCCTCCTCCTCTTCCTCTGTGCTCTCTGACTCCTCCTTCTTGGCCGCCCTCTTCTTGGCAGGCTGTTCCTTATCTGGATCGGAGCTCTCCTGCAGCTCACCTTCTTCCGTCTCGTCCTTCCTTCTTTTTTTCACCCTCTTCTTCTCTGCAGCCGATTCTTCATCCGAATTATCATCAGAAGAAAGATGCACTCGCTTCTTCTGCGTCTGAATAATCTCATCATTAAATTCATTCTATGATCCCTTGCTAATTTACACATAAAGTAAACATACAATGATCCACATTCTTTCTTTTCTAGAGCAATTGCTTTATGGAATAAAGTTATAGATAATTTCAAAGAGATTCAAGATATCGAGGCATTCGTTAAGGCTCTAGAAGAGATCGACCTCTCGAATGTCATAGCCCTACCGAACTTTCTGTTGTCAATAGCAAGAGTTGAAACCAACGAAAATTGACTGTCTTATTCCTCATTATTCCCCTTCCTATTTCACGATTCCATATAAGCGATGGCCTAGCAAGCTATCCTGTGTTAATAAAGAATTACAATATAATCTATAAAACACAAGTTGGGATGAAATAGGTACTATGAAGCAGACCTTCTTCTTGTTCTTCTCCCGAAGTGCCTGGAGGGCTTCTTTCTTTTTATTGGCGTCCGTGTTGAGGGCGGAGCTTCTGCGCCCCTTCACTCGGTCGTACATCGACGTTCCCTGCATCTGCCAGTCGCTCTCCGAAAAGCTGCTCGGTTGCTTTCCAAGTGTTCCAAGTGAAGACTGCAAGCAATACTCTCATTTTAGGAATGAGATTTTTTGAGCAAGAACATTACACTTCTGCTCTAGGAGACAAGGAAATTTTTTAAAATATTTTCTCAAGACTCACCAGCACTGTTAAATAAACGGCCAAAAAAAGAATTTATACTCTCTCAATGCCTAATCTCTCACTTGCTGTAAATTATTCCAGATCTCCTGCTCGAATGATAGGTCGTTTAAAACTTTTCAAATAGTTAAGACTTCATGTTTAAACCTGAAAAGCTCAATATTTTTTAATAAAAAACTAATACTTAATTTTACCCTTTTCTAAGTTTATCTCCGTCTAAAACTAGTAAGCACTCACTTTGAATCCTCGTAGAGAGCCATCCGAGTCTGAGTCGGAATCCTCTTCGGATTCACTGCGGTGCTTCTGCTGCTGCTGCTGCTGCTTCTTCTTCTTTTCCTTTACTCTCTTTTCTCTTTTCTCCTCCTGGTAATAAAAAAATCTTATGAATTGATTATGATTATGAAAGACATTTTCAGTACTTCCAGCAACAAAAAATCAGATGAAATTTCTTCTTTCTTCTAAAGTACGTACTAGGCAAAGAATAAAGCAATCCACACAATACCTTTTTGTCCTTCTCTCTATCTCTATCCTTCTTGGAATCTCTTTCCCTTTCCTTCTCTCTCTTCGCTTGTCCATTGTCCCTCCCCTTCTCTCTTTCTTTAGCCTTGGTCGCTTTCTTGAGTTCCTTCCTCCGCGCTCGCTCTTCCTTCGTCTCCCCCCGAGCTTCTTCACGATGTTTCTACAACACAAATCAACTCAAAATATTTGATTTTTGATTTAAAAAATCTTTAAAAGAAAATTTTTTTCTGAAAAAAGTTCTTGAATACCTTTTTGTCCTTCTCTCTATCTCTATCTTTCTTGGAATCTCTTTCCCTTTTCGTTAATGAAATTTCATCAGAAAAGCAAGGATCTAGGCCGAACTGTCTGTTTCCTCCCATCCGCAGAAAGAGTGTTTATATCAAGAAAACTAATGATCAGGCAACTTCAGGCATTTGAGAGAACGTGTGATGTAAAAGAGAGGATACAAACGATCAAAGCATATTTATCACTAGCTTTCTTGGATAGCGCATAGATTTAACTCGCAGTGCGGGTTCAAGTAATATACTGATCTAGGCATAATTGATTAAATGATCTTACAAAGATAATATAAACAGCTATCTTTAAACTGTTCATTCTTGTCTCGACTCATTCGATCCAACCAACTTCTCTGGCATCCTTTAATAATTCCAATGCCACTATACTGAAATCGAATTTGGCTTTCTTCGGTGTCAAGGTTCTCTCAACACTTTTCTTCTCTAATCTCCTGCTTCTTGTGGCTTTTTCAAACATAATTTCTCGCCCCTGAAGCACTGCTTTCATAGACCTACAAGCTTCAGTTAATCACGTAGTTAATTGAGAACTATTTAAAAATTCACAGCTTTCACGTCAGCACTTCCCCTTCTATACTGCCTCGCGTTCTTTTCATATACCAATCCCTAGCTGCTCTCTTCCCGCGTCTATCTCACTCGCGTTCTCACCACTTAAAATTTGAGGCCTACTTTGCTTGTATTGTTTTTAATGTTCGGGATACGTCTGGGAATTATCCTCTTCCCAATAACCTTCTTGTGCTCCTTCTCCCTCTCTTTTTCTTTGTTCCCTTGTCTGCTGCTTCTGCTCCCAGCCGGACCCCCTAACCTTCTTGTGCTCCTTCTCCCTCTCTTTTCTTTGTTCCCTTGTCTGCTGCTTCTGCTCCCAGCCGGACCCCTCAACCTTCTTGTGCTCCTTCTTCCTCTCTTTTTCTTTGTTCCCATTGTCTACGCCCTGGCTGCTGCTTCTGCTCCCAGCCGGACCCCCTAACCTTCTTGTGCTCCTTCTCCCTCTCTTTTTCTTTGTTCCCATTGTCTACGCCCTGGCTGCTGCTTCTGCTCCCAGCCGGACCCCCTAACCTTCTTGTGCTCCTTCTCCCTCTCTTTTTCTTTGTTCCCTTGTCTGCTGCTTCTGCTCCCAGCCGGACCCCCTAACCTTCTTGTGCTCCTTCTCCCTCTCTTTTTCTTTGTTCCCTTGTCTGCTGCTTCTGCTCCCAGCCGGACCCCCTAACCTTCTTGTGCTCCTTCTTCCTCTCTTTTTCTTTGTTCCCATTGTCTACGCCCTGGCTGCTGCTTCTGCTCCCAGCCGGACCCCCTAACCTTCTTGTGCTCCTTCTCCCTCTCTTTTTCTTTGTTCCCATTGTCTACGCCCTGGCTGCTGCTTCTGCTCCCAGCCGGACCCCCTAACCTTCTTGTGCTCCTTCTCCCTCTCTTTTTCTTTGTTCCCTTGTCTGCTGCTTCTGCTCCCAGCCGGACCCCCTAACCTTCTTGTGCTCCTTCTCTTTTTCTTTGTTCCCCTTGTCTACGCCCTGGCTGCTGCTTCTGCTCCCAGCCGGACAGGTCTTTGGGATTCGCTGCAGCTTCTTCACATCGCTTGCCTGGAGCACAACATTTCATACATCCTTCAACAACACCATATATCATCTTAGTTCTTTCTCTTAAAAATGCTTTCGTTAAATTCCTTATCGATACTACGTTTCAAGTCATTTTTTTCTGATCACTAAATTCACCTTGTGCATGATCTGCGTCAAGAAATCATCCGAGCTTTCTTTAGCATTGCTTCCTGACGCATTTTGAGCGGCGGACGTCGAAGGTGTACCATGAGGGGTTCGCGGCTTCTCCGTTAATGATCCGTGGCGTTGATTGGCAGAGATGCCACTGCTCTTGGGCGCTGCCGACACCGAGAAGGAATCATGACGCACACCAAACGTCTGAAAATATTCGATCAGGTAACTTCCGAAAAATGTTCAACATGTCCATCTTCCAGCTATCTATGGCTCTCTCACCAGCGATTCTTTTTTTCTGAACTAAACTTATTCGACTTGCCCATTACATATAATGAAGACACGGAGTTTTTTTTTTGAATTAAAAAATGATGTTTTTTATTACGCTAAAAATCTTGGCATGGAAATGAATACATTGTGATGCAGGATCTTTTATGACATCGAATGAAGGTGTCGACGACAATTCGAAGTTTTTGATAGCCTTTAAGAGGAGAGAGAAAAACCAGGAGATTCTTTGATAGCCTTTATGAGGAGAGAGAAAAACCAGGAGATTCTTCACATGAATGCTGTCCGGAGAGCAGGCGAAAGTACAGAATGTGACGTCTTTAAAACTTCTCTGTCTTTGATACGTCTTTATTCCAACTTACTCTTTTTACGTCGTATAACTTCCGAATTGAATAGTATAAGCGATTTTAGACTATTATCAGCGAATTTTGGTTAAACGCTACGCTTAAACGCTCAAATTTTCTTGCTCTTTGAATCACCTTGGCTTGAGGCTGCGGGAGATTTGGTCGAACAGGGTGGCTGGTCTGAAAGAGATGCGCGCTGCTCGGCTGCGCCTTGAATGGCGCAAAATGGGAGGCGGAAGGCGTAGCCGGAGACTCCACCGACGGCCTCCCAGAGACCGAGGACAGAGACCGCGACGCCAGAGGAGGCTGGCTGTTCATACTTGGCTGCAAACACATTCTCATATTACAAGACAAGCATCACTCTCACACAGCACAATTACCCGGATCAGGAATGTCCCTGAATGTAGCGAGAATTCGCTCGCTCAACGTGAGCGAAGGATGGTCAGTTCTGGTTATACCTCGTTAACAGGGGTTAAATGGAGCCGCCCAATTTGGGTTTACATGTACCCGCTGCTCAAAGTTTGGAGGAAAAAAGAAGAGGGGATGAAGGAATAGGGTAAAAAAGAGCGGGAATTTTTTTGTCAATAGTGTGTGTACATGTATCCGCCGACGGGGCCGATCCGGTCACTATTTAACCCCTGTCAATAGTGTGTACATGTATCCGCCGACGGGGCCGATCCGGTCACTATTTAACCCCTGTCAATAGTGTGTGTACATGTATCCGCCGACGGGGCCGATCCGGTCACTATTTATCCCCTGTCAATAGTGTGTGTACATGTATCCGCCGACGGGGCCGATCCGGTCACTATTTAACCCCTGTCAATAGTGTGTGTACATGTATCCGCCGACGGGGCCGATCCGGTCACTATTTAACCCCTGTCAATAGTGTGTGTACATGTATCCGCCGACGGGGCCGATCCGGTCACTATTTAACCCCTGTCAATAGTGTGTGTACATGTATCCGCCGACGGGGCCGATCCGGTCACTATTTAACCCCTGTCAATAGTGTGTGTACATGTATCCGCCGACGGGGCCGATCCGGTCACTATTTAACCCCTGTCAATAGTGTGTGTACATGTATCTGCCGACGGGGCCGATCCGGTCACTATTTAACCCCTGTCAATAGTGTGTGTACATGTATCCGCCGACAGGGCCGATCCGGTCACTATTTAACCCCTGCTCGTTAAAGTTTTCTCCACTTGATGATTTGTTTCTATCTCCGAGTATAATACGAGTTTCATAGCAGGGAAAATGTTTCGAAGTTGCCCGCCCTTCGCGGCATTGTCTATGTAAATTTCTACTTATCATTCACGCTAAAATAGTCACCAACTGTATGTCTACGGGTAATGTTGAATATAAATGTATGCAGGGGTTTTTTAGTGTGAAAGAAAAAGAGACAGACGCCCGCCGAAGGCGGGAAATTTTTTTCACATAAGGTTCCCCCCTTACGATTTGGAAAAACAGAGACCCGCCGAAGGCGGAAAATTTTTTTTCAGAGTGAAAAAAGTCCCCTCCCCCTTAGAGGTGAAAAAAATTTTTCTTTTTTTTCTCACATAAGGGTCCCCCTTACCTTTTTTTCACATAAGGGTCCCCCCTAAAGATTTGGAACACAGAGGCCCGCCGACAGAAGATCTCTCATGACTAAATAACCCCTGGCTGTATGTCTACTGCTAATAGTTAATCGAATGAAAAGAGTTTTTACGTAGAAAGTTAAATAGGATGAATTCCTCCTTTCAATAATTGAGAGAGATCAGGTGAGCCAGCTAATGCTCTTAAAACAAAAACTTTAACACACGTCTTTGAATTCGATGAAGAGTTTATGCTGAGTTAAACGCATTGAATGAGGTATCCAGTAGACAGTACACTTTTGCTACATAACTTTCGCTCGTTTTCATAGAGTCAATCTTTTCAACTGACCTACTGCCTTTTCTCATATTTTCTTCTCTGGTAATCTATACTCCACCAAGGATGATTATCTTCTTCACTTCTCGGTTTGTTCCATTTATATTTTACTCATATCAGCTTTCATGTTTTTCCTGTGCTATCTTGATTGTTTTAGGTGATATTTAACTCGCTGACGATGCTTTTATAAAGCGAAACGTTCGACTTCGTCTTTTCTTCTTCAACGCATCAAAAGGGCGCAACACAGAACAAAAGTGTCTTTGAATTCGCCAACCTTCCAGGCGTTCGCGCTACTCGGTGTCAAGCTGTGTCCTCCAATATGTTGCGGCAGCGTGGAACAGGAAGATACGCTTCCTGTAACCGGATACCTTTCCATACAATCTTTCACACGAATTACCGATATTGTTGATTAAGTTTTGTGATTGTTGATTAAGTTTTGTTATGGTTCTCAATCGATGCCTAATTCATTGTATTGCTTCCTCTCAGAAAAAATTTTGACATTATCTATCATTTAGCCATTACAATTGATGTTCTTCGCAGGAGCTCTAGATCACACGTGACCACTTTATTTCATTACAGTATACACAGCCCCTTCTTACCTGCACTATCCCTCCGTCCTGCAGTTTGCGCCCCCGACTGCATAACGAGAGGAGTCGTTGGGTTGCCTGTGAGTTGACAGCCAGACTGTGGTCTATTCAGACTGGTCGTCGTCAAAGCTGGGTTACTCTGAAAACTCTAAACACTGCTTTGATACTGCTGAGTCACCAACTAGAAAGAATAATTTCATACAGAAATAGCTTTAAAACTCACAACTGCCTAATGTCAATATCAAACTTACATCTCTATCAAATGAGGTTTTACAACGAAATGACTCAACGAGCAAAAATTTACCTCATTACTAGCAAAAAAGTTTTATAATTTTTCAATCATTTTCTATAGAGTGCACTAAAAGTGTTGATGGGAGATCATACACCATGAAGAGAAGTCATACCAACCTTCGGTATGGTCGGGGGTGGCGGGGGCGCTGCTATGACATTATGCGCCGGCGGAGGTAGAGGCGGTGGCGGAGGCGGAGGAGGTGGCGGCGGAGGCTGAGGCGAGCTTAGTACGATCGGAAAAGGCGGTGGCGGCACGGAGAAATCCGGATAGCCGTGAACACGAGCGGGCGTCGGAGTTGTGCTAAGGGAGGGGAAGCGACTGGGCGGACCGGGGACGGAGGAGCTGCTGTTCCCGACGCCTCCCCCGATCCCGATGGCGCTCTGGGGAGTGCGACGCGCTGCTATCTGTAGAAAGAATGCCTCTTCATCTCTCGTGCTATGGACACAAAGCTTTGAAAGCAATTAAAAATGTTGATCAAGTCGTTCTTGCACTCATGAATAAAAATTGAACTGGGTCGTAAATTCAAGATGGAGGGACAATGAGAGCAAAAAGGCCACCCAAAGGGGCAAAGGGGAATAAGAGGTTGTGATGAACAGAGAGAGAGAGAGAGAGAGAGAGAGAGAGAGAGAGAGAGAGAGAGAGAGAGAGAGAGAGAGAGAGAGAGAGAGAGAGAGAGAGAGAAAGAGAGAGAGTAATTAATGATCAGATTGATCGAAAGATTCAAAAAACAAGAAACTCACAGATGGACTGGCGATGCTGGGCGTGCTCACGGCACTGAGAGAGTGCTGGGAAGAGGCGGAATGGGCTGTGATCCCTACCTGGGATCCAGTTGGTATCTGAATTTGCAATGGAGAAGGCCGCGAAGGTGTCGAGCTACCGGAGTTGTAGCCTGTCTTACCTGCAATCAACGAACTCCCTGCTTTCGAATGGAAAATACTTGTTGAATTTCATTTAGAAAAAAAAACGTTATCTTTTTAATTTTTTAGCAAATTGAGCTTTAAAATAAACAAATCAATGCTTAAAAATTAGTTGAACTTTTTTAAATTCAGTTCATACGTTTTCGATAAAAGGGCTTTCGACAAATGATGAAATTGACCATTCCACATTTCTTTTAGAAAAAAAATCGTTCTGAACCTTCAACATATAATGTAAAGAAATTACAAAATTGATGAAAGAAGTCTCTAAAGTGACCTACTAGACAGATCTTTCGAAAAATACCTAGCAGATAAGCCTTTCATATGAAAAATTTGGTAGATCTTGAAAGGCACCAACCCATGCAAGAAGGTTTCTCATGTCGGAGCGACTCCCTCTGAGCAGTTGCCTCCTTCGGTCTTCCTGCTGTCCTTAAGCCATTCGTTAGTGTTGATGTCAAGTTGATGGAAGCAGAAGAAGACGTAAGCAGAGGCCCCGCCAAGCTCGGTGAGGCAGTCGTCAACGATGAGAAGGAGCCAGTGAGGCAGGTGTGCGGAGTGAGCGACTCCAATGAGGGAGTCACCAATGAAGGTGGAGTAACCTCATCCGTAGGACGCTGACATAACCAATAGTAAGAAACTTAACTCAAAAAAATTTAAGTATGGAGCACAGATTGACTACAAATTACGGCTTTTTGAAGTAAGTGAGCTAAAAGTTAGTCCAAAAATAGTATTATAAAAACGGCTTAATTTAAAATATACAGATTGCCAAAAGTCAAAACTAATTATGGCAGACATTCGTGATGAATATAAGATTAAACTTCAGAAATGCTTCGAAAACGGAAGTTTAAAGTTGAAAATATCTCTGCGTCACAAGCAGTAAACAAACAAAAACAACACAAAAAACTGTTCAGAGCTCAAATATGAATGTTAGAATAGTCGAACACCGTTAAACTTTCAAAACTTTTCAACAAAAAATTTCCTTGTGACCTATACTTTCGAGAACGATACTATTCTAGGTGGGAATGAAATTAATCATGTTCAGTTTTTTTTACTACGGCATCACATTCTTGGTTAAGAAGATAATCAATAACCTGTTTGACTTGCTCCACCTTGGAATGATCTATGTTGAGTCGCAACTTGGATCCTTTCTTCAACTGGAACCTCTCCCTGACATCATTCAGTCGGAACTCCTTCGCAATTACCGGAGTCTTAGCACCTAAAACCATTCCATAAGTCAGAACACAAAAGGTTACAAATTTCCTACCTCTAAAGAAGGAGATTTACAATTAGGCTTTCATTTACTTACGCAGAGGTTGTCAGTAATGTAGGTAATACAAGAGTCATCAATATATTAGTGAGTACGAACTATGTATGAAGAGAAACCGAGAAAAGAGAGACCCTTTGCTTTGAATAGCTAGTAGATTTGACCCGAAACACGCTTGCTAATACTTTTTCTCTAATGAAGATGTGTTCTTAAACTGTAGCTGACCTCCTCCATCTTTATCGGCACCCCCGTTCCCGCCAGCTCTAAACTGTGGAAGTGCACTATCAAGGCCCTCAGTTGACTTTCGGACACTGTCCAGCTTCTGGCCAAGTGAGTTCAGCTTCTTCACCATCGGATGTTCCAAAGTGGCCGTCGATAGTTGTCCGGTTGTAATACTACCGAGTACCGAGGACAGCTGCTCTCCTTCTCAAAGTGATCATCCATCTCTCAGAAGTATCTTTTTCTCTCTCCCCCCCCCCCTCTCATACTGTTTCTTCCCGACCGCAAAAAGAGTGTGTATATAATAATGAATAGTGTTGAGGTAACGAAAGAGCTCCAGAGCATGTGATGTACAAGAAAGGATGTACACGAACAGCGCATTTGTATCACTAGCTTTCTTTCATAGCGCATAGCTTTCCGCATAGATTTTCATAGCGCATAGCTTTCCGCATAGATTTTCATAGCGCATAGCTTTCCGCATAGATTTTCATAGCACATAGCTTTCCGCATAGATTACATCTGCACTGCAGAACTCATGGACCCCCTCCCCTTTCAACGTCAAAGGAACCGCACGGGCAACAATCATCATCATCATCATCACCTGCACTGCGGGTTAGGGAAACACAATGCTCCCGACCTGCTACGAAACAACTACAATTATCCCCGCCAATGTGTTTCTCATCTCAAATTAAATAATTTTGAATGTTCTCTAGCATGCATAGCTAAGTTTTCAATAAGGTTTATTATTATAAGAACCTTGGATTCCTTTGGCGATTCCTCCGTGAGATACCAAGGGAGAAGCGCAATGAGAAAGCTTTTGACGAATATTATCTCCCTGA
Organism: Allodiplogaster pararmata; assembly: GCA_964056735.1. Classification (NCBI taxonomy): domain Eukaryota; kingdom Metazoa; phylum Nematoda; class Chromadorea; order Rhabditida; family Diplogasteridae; genus Allodiplogaster; species Allodiplogaster pararmata. The sequence continues at coordinate 10,325,054 of OZ057404.1, forward strand.
ATATATCATTTTACATTTTAATTTACATACCCGAAACATTTATATTTGAAATGAATAAACATATATTTGAAATGAGAAATGAATAGCAAGAAATCGCATGGGACAATGTGTGCTCGGTTGGTGTATTGGTTAACTCTCTACAAGCCCCGGTTAGGCAGCGGAGGTTCGGTCCCAGCCGAGTGCCAGATTTTTGCCCGTGCGATGAATCTCATTCATTATAGTCTCAGCCCATCGTTGCTCTCAAAACGATCAACAAAGATTAAAAAAAGAAATGAATATGCTAGCGAAACCGCCAAATTGTTAGCTAATAAAACGGCTGTTTGGAAGGTTATAACTGCCTGCTAGGTTTTCGGAAAACCCATTGCCTTTTTTGGGTCATTCTCAGGGGTTAAATAGTGACCGGATCGGTCCCATCGGTGGATACATGTACACACTATTGACAAAAAACTCCCTCATTTCTTACCCTTTTCCTTCATCACCTCTTCTTTTTTTTCCTTCCAACTTTGAGCGGCTGATACATGTAAACCCAAATAGTGCGTGTACATGTATCCGCCGACGGGACCGATCCGGTCATTATTTAACCCCTGGTCCGTATGCAAAAGTTCTTTCTTTTAGGCTATAAAATAAGCTCATTATAATAAGCTTCTGCTCAAATAAGCGTTCGCTTTTGTTTACGAGCAGTGAGTGAGCATTTCACTAGGATATACAAATGGAAACAAGTCTCACATTTTGATCTTTTTCATCGTAATCCGACAAATCGATTCCCTTCAAGAATGGGCCACTCTTAGTCTTCGGTGAAAGGGCGACCACTCAAAATAAGCAATTGATTAATGAATCTTAGCAACAAAAAACTTTAGTTTAAGCTAATACAAAACTTTTCTGAAAAATTTTTGTGCAAACTTGCCAACTCGCCTAAAAAGTCTAATAAACAGTCATTTGATTCGAATACATACAAATCATTCGTTAAACACAGCGACCTTATTCAGTTGTTCGTAAAATCGCATTCCTTCTCAATTTTCATATCCAAACAAAGAATTTATTATTTATCGGATTCCTCGTAATAATGAAACTCGAATTTTTCGATCGCAAAATGATGTCCGGGTGTGGATTACAAACAAATCTACCCCTTTTCAGAAATTGAGTTCGATTATAAGCAGGTTGTTGCCGAAAAAAAAACTTCTCGAGACTACGCAAACGGGAGGGCCTAGAAATTTTTTTTAAGCGGGCGAGATAATAAAAGAATAAGAAGGGCATGAGATCAGGACGATTTTTACTGCAAATATTCTTCGTCCCGCCCTTTTCCTATTTAACCTACCGTCAAATAGAGGCCTCTCCCCGCTGTAGGTTGACTCCACTTTCCTATCCCCGGGAGACTGGACCTCTTTTCCTTCAGAGTATCCGGAATCTTCACTGGGAACGCGAACTGAACTAGCGATTTACAAGTTTTCACCCTTATGAAATGGAATGAGTCCGGTAAAATAGCCGAGAAAGCTCCTTCATGTCATTCATGGGTCAGCAACAAGTTTTTAATGCCAGCCACTCTCTCATTTTCCGCTTGCTTAATATCTCTTCAGAGTCTCGCCAATCCTTTGCTTAACCTCACCCCCTTTTTCCCCACCCTTTCAATCGCTTTCTCATTATTCCGAGCCCTTTCCTCGAAACAAGGTATTGTCAATTGGGCAAGACAACAACAACAACAAGATATTGTCAACTGCTGCTTCCCATTGACTCATTTCCGAACCTGCTGTTGACAAACCTTTATAAACTCGCAAAGAAGATCGATTCGCTACGCATTGTACAATCAATCGCTCACCTACCGAGGATAGTCAATGCGATTTTACGAACATTCTGAACCAACTGAGTTGAGATGAATCGATTGAAATTTCAAGTTTTAATTGAGAGATAGATCCCAACCTTCGGAGGTTAGAATTCCCACTGTATCCTCTCGTAGTGAGAGCTTTGGTGGCACGCGACTCTTTGATGGCTGCGAGCCCGATGAGGAGCCGGACGACCGTTGTCGCAGGGGCGACCGAGAGGAAGACAATTGCGGCACGGTTGAACTAAGAACGGAAGTAACGCCTAGACCATTCGTTATCCAGTCTTCCGATGACTGCCGATGGACGGCAGAGCCATCTTTACGGGCGTCGTTTACCATTGAGCGAGGCGTCGAGCAGTGAGAGGATGTGGAAGAACCTCTGCAAATCGGAGCCATTGGAAGGGCTCTCAATCATTCAAGACAAGATTATTGATAAAATTTTTCAGAAAGTTTTCGTGTGTGATCTGAGGACGAAGCCCAAAAAAATTTTTTAAAACAAAAAACTATGCTTTGTAAAAAAAAAGTCAATTGGAAGATCTTTAAAGCTATCAACTTCAAAAACATCCCAATCTGATGAACTTTTCTACCCATTGCTGCTACAACGTTTGACTTCAGAATCGAAAAAAATATCCTGGAAAATGAAAACTAAAAGCAATGGGTATTTTAAAAACTACAAAAACGATAGGATCCAAAACCCTATGAAAATGTAGAGGTCTTGCTTTTCAGGTAGCAGGCCGGCCGGAGCGGTGGGCGGTGGTGGAAGGCCTCGTCGCTCTTTCTCTTCTCTCCGCCGGCGCTCTTCCTCTTTCCTTTTTTCATCCATCGGCGGTCTAGGCGATCGATGCGACGCGGCCATCTCCGCCCGACGGAAGCTGATAATCCAAATTTGAACTTTTGTGGAAATGGATATTAATTGTGGACAAGATACGTTCAGGAACGTGACGATAAACCCAAAAATCAAGGAACCCATAAACTATGTATTGAAATATTCACTAGAAAATTGATCTTGAATGCGGGTATCAATCTCCTCCAATTCTGGAGATTTCATTAATAAGAACTCGTGAATGCGAGAGTTCACAGAGCTGAGTGAAAAATGGTTGTGCAGATCTCTCACTGCATGAAATTGCTAGCACCCTGAAAATCCGATCCCTCTAAAAAGGGACGTTCATAGGATAGGGGCAAGCAACTCTTCTTTCTGCCCTATATTTCAAGAGGAAGATCACACTACATAGTTCACCCTTATTAATACTTTCGCTGTAACCCCACTAGACTCGAGCATTTAGAATTTTAGTACAAAAATGTTAATGTTGCAGATTACATTGTCAATTGAAAGGAAGTTGACATTAAAAGCCTAAAGCACGATTTAGAAAACAGCGAAAAGAGGAAAAGCTAAAAAAGATGGAGCGAGAAAGAAAGAGTGAGAGAGACTGTGAAGACGAATCTTTAACCCGCGCTGCGTATGAAATACATGCGCTGTACAAAAAGGCTAGAGATCTGATCGTCTGCATTCTCTCTTCTACATCCCACGCCCTCACGCTATATTCTCTCTCGAGGCCTATAGTTCCCTCATCAACCTGCTCTTGTCACTGCCAACTCGAGGCGGCGCTGGAGGAACCGGAGGCGGTGCAAGGAGCGTCGATGAGGAGGAGGTTGGCAAAAGATGCGCTGGTGGATTGGGTGGAAGCGGTAGGGTGGAGCCATCGGAGGAGGAGGGCGCCAGATGAGACTTGGCAGTATTCGATGAAGCATGGCCCGAATGCATCGGCCGGCCTCTACAAACAATGAGTTTTAAAAAAGGAGCGAGGAAAATTTTTTTAAAAAGGAAAAAAAAGAGTCCTTTTTTAAATTGATTACTGAGAAAATTTTATTGAGCAAAGCATGGAAATACATTAAGTCACTAATGTTTTACGCCGCGATAACAAAATAAAGCAGTACGGCGTAATAATCCCTTTTCTCCTCGATGTAAGCTTCTAAATAATTTTGAGACGATAATTTCAGAAAAACAGATATAAAAACAATAGAATAAAATCAATAAGTGAACAAATAACCAACCTTCGTTCTACAAAATAGTCTAGCAGTTTATCGGTGCAGTAATCTACGCATATTCGGACGTCCGCATTGTTCAATCGAAATACACTGAAAGCATAAAGATTCGAGGGTTCAACAAGTTCTCAAAGTTTTACAAGCTTTCAGGGAATGCACAATTCTAATTTCAAAACACTGAAAAATGATCAAAATTCATTGTGAGTATGATGCAAATGTTAAAAAAAATTTTTCTAACGACTGGTAATAATGAGGGGCGAGTAATTTTTTTTCAAATTCCTTTTTTTTCTGTTGTGTATTCTCTCTCTCCTGAATCACTCGCTTCCCATTATTATAATCTCACCGCGCGTATGAGCGGTAACTTTTTTAAACTTATTAAAGTACGGGCGATTCATAATACATATAGAACCCTGCGTTCATGATTAAAACTAGCGGTTCAAAACGGGAAACATTATTCAAGTGTTTAAAACAGAAAGGTGTTTTTTAGTGAAAGTTATCACTCCCGCAACTTTGTTTTCCTATCCTACATGATCATGCACTCCTATTAAGGAGGAAAAACTCTATCAACATGAAAAAGGTGCAATTTTTCAAAAACCCAAAAATTAATAATAGGAGAAGAGCCACTCAAGCGGATATCTCAAACACAAATTTAACTGACAATCCATTCATCTTCTTGATCTTATCCATGGCCGTCTTTGCATAGTCGGTCTTCTGGTAATTGATGATGGCCTGGCCTCTCTTTGCATCGAGCAGCACATCGTGCGCGTTCTCAGAGACGGCTTTCAGCTTGCTCTTCAGCTCTTCTTCGCTCGCGCCTAACGGCAGATTACCCACCCAAATGCGGGCGTTCGGCTGAGAGCGGCCGAAGTTTGGTGGCTGAAAATTAAAGCGGTTTGTTTTATTGGATTATATCATGGGTTCGTCAGGTTCAACACGAGAAACTGCCAACAGCAATGCGCTGAAAGAAGAATCAGAAGTGGACTTTTAGTCTCTTCAGCCATACCATAATATTATAACTTCTAGAAAACATTCCATCGAGGCTTGCAATAAAGACGGTGATTCAATAAATTCATTGGAAAACTTATAACATTTGTTGTTAAGTCAGTGTCATCTTTTCAAACCTCAAATAAAACAGTTGAAATGAGTTTTCCACCAACAGACTTACAACAACACACACACACACACAGACAAACGCTCAAACTAACACAAAATGTCCCCAAACTTCTCCCTGTCTACAAACACCTCTCATCAATGCTAAATGTAATAACTGATAATGTATGTTTTCTGGGCAGGAAAAACTACATTTATGAATTTCTAAGAACTCTTTTTATTTATTTGAACTTCTTCTTCTTCTTCTTCCTAGCGTTTATCCCGCCGCCGGGCAGGGTCCGCTTTGTAGACTGCACCACGCCATTTCACCCGATCAGCTGCGTCTTCAGTCTTCAGCCCGGTCGTGTTCATGTCTACTTCGATGCAGTCTCGCCACCTAGTTTTGGGTCTGCCTCTGGGTCTTTTGCCCTCTACTTCGAGGTTCCAGGACGATTGAGAAACGGAATGGGGATTTGATCTTATCACGTGCCCGTACCATCTCAGCCTTGACTCTCGAAGCTTTTCAGATATAGGGGCGATGCCCAGACGATCTCGGATGGTTTCATTTCGCACCATGTCTAGACGAGTGAGTCCGAGGCTCCATCTCAGCATTTTCATCTCCATAACATGCAGCATCTGTATAGTCTTTGCTGTGCATGGAGAACATTCGAGGCCGTACAACGCTACTGGTCTGACAACTGATCGGTAAATTTTACTTTTCAGTCTGTCAGGCATTCGCTTGTCGCATAGTACACCGGTTGATTCTCTCCATTTGAGCCAGGCAGCATTGACTCTCGCAGCAACTGTAGCCTTGGGGTCTAGGTCTGCGGTGATGTAGAATCCGAGGTACTTGAAGCCATCCACTTTCCGGAGTTCGGTGTTCTTGACTTTGATGGTATTCGAGGTATTCGAAGTACTTTTTCCCATTTCCAAGTACTCAGTCTTTTGGAGGTTTAGTCGTAGACCATAGTCACTGAAGCGTTCGTTCCACTCTCCTAGCTGTTTCTCCAAGTCCTCTGTTGTGTTGGAACATAACACAACGTCGTCAGCATACAGTAGAGTTTTCGGAGGGCTTGTTTGTAGATCTCTGGTGATCGTGTCCATTATCAGTATAAAGAGCAGGGGGGAAAGGGCGGAACCTTGATGAACTCCTACAGCAACCTTGAATGACTCCGAAGTACCCGCTGGACTTCTCACGGTACTTCTAGAGTCAGTATACATCATTTGAATCCATCTTATGTACTCTTCTGGGACTAGGTGGTCTCGAAGAGAGAACCATATCAGCTCATGAGGCACACGGTCGAAAGCTTTCTCCAAGTCAAGGAAAGCGCAATGGACTGACTTCGCCTTTTCCCTGTGTTTCTCTAGATAAAGACGAATGGCGAAAATAGCATTTGTTGTTCCACTTCCTTTGACGAAGCCACACTGATTGACGGTTGTGCTTACAATTTTGCGGAGCCGTGCTTCGATGATCTTTTCCAAGATCATTGTGGTATGAGGAATGATTCTTATCGGCCGGTAGTTGGAGCATATTGTGACATCTCCTTTTCCTTTGTAGATGGGTATTGTAGATGATCTACTCCAGTCTTCGGGATACTCCAGGCGAGCAGTGGCTTTTTGAAAGAGGGTCGTAAGATGGAAAAGTCCACAATCACCTGCGAGTCTCCATGCAGAGGCGGCAAGATCATCTGGCCCACATGCCTTTCCGTGCTTCATTTTCTGAAGGGCTTCTCTTACTTCAATCTCTGAGATGGTGGGAACTGGTCCTTCTACTGGTAGGGACAGCGGGACGGGAGGGTGGTCGAACTCGATGTTCGAGATTTCCTCGAAGTGTTCTCTCCATCGCTGACAAATTTCGACATTGGATCGGAGTAGTATGCCGTCCCGGTTCTTGATTGTCCGCACGTGAGAAAGGTCTTTTGCTGCTGTGGCTCGTGCTTTGCAAATCCGGAAAATTTCCTTCTCTCCTTGAGGCGTGTCGAGCTTACTGTAGATTTCTTGGATGGCTGAGGAGCGTGCCTTCGCTACGGCTCTCTTAGCTTCTCTCTTCATACATAGGTACAGAGCTCGGTCAGCTTCGGTTCCGGATCGTTTCCATTGCTTGAGAGCCACTTTCTTCTCCTTGACAGCAGTTTGAACGTCTTCGTTCCACCACCATGTCTCCTTGTCTACAATGCGTTTGCGACCTGGTTTTGTTAAGCCCAGAGTGACTTCTCCTACCGCCTTCATCTTGTCTCGAACGAACCTCCAGTGCTCCTCAATGGAGTCAGGGAACGTTTTTTGGAGAGTGTCCGGGGATAGGGCGAGAAGAAGCTGATGCATGAAGCGAACCTTGTTGTCACGTACCTTCCACCATTTTATCCGAGAAACTTCGTTCAGAGGCTTTACGTTGCATTGCTTCTGGGAAAATCGGAGATCGATTATAACTGGATGGTGCTGCGAGGAGACGTTATCGCTCGGAATCACCTTGCAATCAGTGATGAGTCTCAGATTGGTTCTTTGCGTCATCCAGAAGTCGATTTGGGTTTTCCTTCCACCACTGCAATACGTGGTGAGGTGAGACTCTCGTTTGCAGAAGAAGGTATTGCAGATGGAAAGATCGTGCTCTTCGGCAAAACTCAAGATTCGCTCTCCTTCTGCATTCGGCAAACCATAGCCGTTGCCTCCATGAGCTCTCTTATGGGCTTCGCATCTTCTTCCTACGTGCCCGTTCAAGTCTCCTCCGATCATGAGAGTTTCTTCCGGAGAGCATTTTCTGATGACGTCATCGAAGTCTTCCCAAAACCCGTCTTTCTCGGAGTCGCTGCATCCTGCCTGCGGTGCGTAAGCACTGACTATTTTGAAGAGTTTGCCATTGCATTCCAAGGAGATGGACATCAAACGATCTGAGATTCGACAAACTTCCGTGACGGATGTGGCAAGGTAGGAGGCAGCGATAATTCCGACGCCATTGCGGGCTGCTGATGAAGTATTGCCCGAGTACCACAGCTTATACCTCCCGTCGAGCTGCTTTGCTTTCCCTCCTTTCCACCTAGTTTCCTGGAGGCATGCCAGATGTACTCTTCTTTTTGCCAGCATGTCACAGACTTCCATGGACTTCCCCGAGAGACTTCCGACGTTCAAGGTAGCTAGTCGGAGGCGTGTAGGCACTGCTATTTGATTAAACCGAGGACGCGGCCTATTATTCCTCGAAGACCCTCGCATATTTCTCACGTCGATCGGGATTCGACGCGCGTCGCTTGAAGGGGACGCCCTAGCATTGGGGTTACTCTGATGGTGCATCTTGGGGGGGATGCGACGGTTTCTTCATAGACCGGCTTGTCGCACGAACATCCAAGTCGATAGTTCAGCCTGACGTCCGTTTACGACCCTTTGGGCCACATAACCCGGGATTTTGGGCTATGTGGGCTAGAGGTTATTTTTTGGACACGCCTCTTGACCGTGTCCCTTAGGTAAAAAACCATAAATATCTATCAATGGACTCCTGAGTGTTTCGATACATCAACTAATCAACATCGGCACTTCTGAATCGAGATTGCTGATTCGATCTATCGTAAACTGGCAGAAGTTTGGCAACGTAGGGACACAGAGGTTTTACCTTCTTATAACGAGTTGTTACGTTTGCGGAATTGCCTTCTTCACTGGATCCTTCTGTGCTAGACACCTAGTGATACTTGTATTGATTGATAAAGGAGTTATGCGATTCTGTTGCATCGACTATCAGCTAGCCTCTCTCTTGCTACCTTACCTCACTTCTTAGGTTAATTTAGCCTGACAAAAGGCCCAATAAGGATTTAGGGGACGTGTCAGAAGCGTTGTTTGCGAAAAAAAGGGGATAGAAAATTTGATTTGGAAATTTATGTGAGGAGACAAGGGGGAAAAGCCGATTCCGAAGGACTCTAAAAAAAATTCAAACTCAATAATAAATCAGTTGAATCCAAATAAAAAGACAGTTTTAATACACGGGAGTAACTCGGCATTCACGCTAGAAGTTTTCAAAGAAAATTTTAATGATTGCCATGATTAATGTCAAGTAAGTTAACGATAACACAGCAGCAGGAGTTTGGTTACTGTAGCAGGACTTTGGTTACTGTATTTAACGAGAAGAATGCCCTCAATTCAAGAGTAACATCGCATGATTTTTTGCGGGATAATTCGCGAACCGACATTCGATTAAGAGGTCGGTTCTGCTCTGTAATGTTACTAACAGACCTTTTCGAATCAAAAATGTTTTTTTCAGTTTGCTTTCTTAATTGTTTATAGCATTATGTTTTAAACTTGTCCACCTCTGCTCGTTTACTCTTTAGCTTCTCATATTCCATGTGACTTTCTATTTAAGTGACTTTCTTTAAGTCACTTAAATAGTGACTTTCTATTATTTTCTTAGAAATATAGATTATATTTAATTGTGAAACACTTTCTAGTGTTTATATCTGCATAGTGGAAAAGAATTGTTCATCCTCCTTAGGAAACCTAATCCGGCATCGAATTAAGAAAGAGATTGGAACACAATATAGTGTACAGATAGATATTAAAGTACATTGTGACTCAACCTCTTCTTCTACCTTGTGCAGTTTAACAAACCTTGATAACCATCATTGCGGTCCTGAGCGTATTTTCAACCAACAAAAATTCTAAAGATTTAATAAGGTTATTCTTCAAATGCTCAGTTACACAGTTTTAAGGCAGTGACGCCTGGTAGAGAAGACAAATTGATCAATTTGTCTTTAATAAGGTTATTTTACACTTAGTGCATGTGAAATGAACGAAAACATATGGGTTTGGTGATGAACGATTTGGTGACATCTCAACAAGTTTGTTATCTTTTATCTGCGTAGTAAATTCAAAGAATCATTCAAAGTATTGTACAGTTTTAAAGTATTTCAAAATTTTTTTACGCGCAGTCTAATAACTTTGTTAAGGCAAACTTTTAGCAACTTTATCAAAACCTCAAACTTTTCAGACAACTGACTCGCTTCTCATGCTGAGTGGAGGAGGTGTGGGCGTTGATGACGGAAACTACAGATTGAATCTCGGCGAACTGAAGGAATGCGAAAGGCGACGGCGACTCAAAGTTCTTCACTTCAATGTCGACAATGTGCCCATACTGCTGGAATCGCTTCCGCAGTGTCTCTTCTGATATACGCGACTCGAGACAACCGACGTAGAGCACTCGGGAAGCCTGCAATGATATCATTCCAAGTGAGGGAACTGCCGTTCTTCTCTTCACTCTACACTCTCTTCACTTATTAACCTTTCTCTTATCGTATATGCCCCCTCCCCAGAATAACCCAAATACGAACCACTGCTCACTCATTGGATTGTCGATGCGACTTACTTAGTCTTATACCTATATACCTTTGGCATAAGCCTGTTCTGGTTATCATCTTTTTTGTACAAATAAATCGATTGAAGGTTTAAAAAAGGGGGAGAAAGAAAGAAAAAGAAAATAAAGAAGAAAAAAAGAAGAGATACGAATGATTTGCTTGAGATACTCATGATCTATTTATTATATGATAAGAATGGAAGAAAACGGGCAACCACAAACAACTCTTTTCCCTTAAGTTTTTTTCAATACGAAAGTTCGGAAACGTTATAAGGCAGCTTTTTGCCTCAATAATCTGTCTTTGCTCTGTAAACTGACCCTGTCTCTCGCCCTCTGTAAACTGACCCTGTCTCTCGCCCTCTGTAAACTGACCCTGTCTCTCGCCCTCTGTAAACTGACCCTGTCTCTCGCCCTCTGTAAACTGACCCTGTCTCTCGCCTTTTTTCCCACTTCACATTATCCATATTCTGACTAGTTTAAATTAATTTTATGCAAGAGCAACTAGATACATGATTCGGAGATTCATTATATCACTTTGAAAGTATCTTTCAAATCATATGTATAACTAATCATATGTATAACTAAAAACAGCGAATGCACTATCAATTACCAGCATATCGTAGTAATATATATTATCAAAGAAACCTAGACTATACTACTTAGATAATAGTTTTTAAAAAATTACGTTGATACTGAAAGCATCCACGTGGGCATTATTCTTTTGTCCGTTGCTTGAATGATGACGAACGGAAGAGTAATTATCGGAAGAGCTTCGTGAAGGTGCTGAAGGATTGGCGGTCGCACGTTCCGTAGTTCTCTGAACAGAAATTGCTTTTTTATTCTTACTTCCCATTAAAGCAATAGTATAGCTCAAAACCATCTAATGTGTTTCTATTGAAAGAAAGATACCATCGGAAAAGAGAAGCTTAAGCAAACACGTGAATGAGACACTACGTGAAAACTATTTACTGGCAAATGAATTAGGTTATAACCTTAAGGAATAATACCTGACAAAAAAAACTATGGCTCAAAAACTGTAAATTAAAAAAACAAGACATCCGATAAATTCTCTGATTTATATCCACTTTTTTTCTATTTGTGTAAAAAGTATGAGATGTTCGCGGATTTTTCCACTCTCAGATATGTATTTCTATCACTATTTTTTTTTGAATTACAAATTATGATTGACTGTATCGAACATAGATATGATTGTATCAAATATAATAAGGATTTTAATTGTAACTATTTTTTTAAATTTGAGATGCAAAAATTAAATGAATCTCCTTGTCCCTATTTCGTTACCCAATACTGCCTATCCTCTCTCAACTCTCTTCGACTCACCGTGAGATGTCTCGAGTAAGCATCGGTTGTCTGGACCGGCGTCGCCTTCATCATGCGGCACTTCATGCCCAGGGAAGGCATATACACGTGCGACTGTGCGTGCAGGCGGCTGATGTCAGCGACGCTTTTGAAGACGACGATTGCCCGCCGCGTGCTCGGCTGCCCGCCTTCTTCCTGCACTTCAACACAGGCCACCGGGCCGAACTCTTGCAAGCTGCGCCGGAGATCATCCTTGAGAGGATTCAAAAATCAATATATAAAAAATCAATATATATAAATGTTAGAAAATAAACCATGTTATATAGAATATAAAACTATAGCTAAGCCTGCTCTTCTCACTCATGACTATAACTATAACATGAACCTGAACATGGTATTTCAATATTTTTGTGGATCTTGATAGTTTTCTTTTTTGAGATTGGTAATGTCCATGTTTTCTTTTTTTTTATTGAAAAGATATCTCTATTATGTTTCAGAAGGTCTTAGAATCGATATATTTCGAAGAAAAGGTTTCTCAAAAATTACTTTTTTTGAAAACTGACTAAGAGAGTATATACCTCCACGCCATCAACCCAGTTTTAACTAGCTCGCATTGAAAATCACGCTCGACTACTAATAAACAATGTAATCCAGAGGTTTTAAAATTTTGATTCTTTCGTCGCATCAAGCAAGAAGCTTTCTCCCCATTAAAAATGAAGCAAGGCTACAGAAAACGAATATAGTTTTAAAATAACACGGCTGGTGCATCGTACAATATGAGGAAAGCCTCAGACAGACCCTGATCTTCTCGGCGTCCTTGTCACTCCTGCATGGAACCTTCTCAACGATGACGCCCTGCTGCCCTTGGCTACTGGAGTTTGATGCGGAGCTCTCTTGGGGGCGAGTCGAACCAGATCTGCAAATTATTATTTTCACTGAGATGATCATTTTAAACTCTCCGTTGTTGAGCCATGTGTTACTCAATTAAAAAGGCGATTGTGCCTTTGGAATAGAATATTGGAAAGGAATACAAAAGTTTGCATGTAGTGGTTAAAGTAGTGGTTAAGCACTCGCTGCGAGTGAGAAAGTTACGCTTTGCTTCACAACCTCGACAATCAGCTCATCTATGAGATCGAATGATCATTATATACCTCGACAATCAGCTCATCTATGAGATCGAATGATCATTATATACCTCGACAATCAGCTCATCTATGAGATCGAATGATCATTATATACCTCGACAATCAGCTCATCTATGAGATCGAATGATCATTATATACCTTGACAATCAGCTCATCTATGAGATCGAATGATCATTATATACCTCGACAATCAGCTCATCTATGAGATCGAATGATCATTATATACCTCGACAATCAGCTCATCTATGAGATCGAATGATCATTATATACCTCGACAATCAGCTCATCTATGAGATCGAATGATCATTATATACCTCGACAATCAGCTCATCTATGAGATCGAATGATCATTATATACCTCGACAATCAGCTCATCTATGAGATCGAATGATCATTATATACCTCGACAATCAGCTCATCTATGAGATCGAATGATCATTATATACCTCGACAATCAGCTCATCTATGAGATCGAATGATCATTATATAGGTAAAGATACCTTTCAAAAAAGACAAAAAGCAACATAAACACCATTGAAACTTAAATATTAGAGAAAACATTAAATATTAAACTTCATTACAGCAAGAGTATTAGAAAAAATTTGAACTCCATAGAGCATGTTTTTAAACTTAAGAATTTAATTGCTCCGCAAACAGAGGTTAAATAGAGACCGGATCGGTCCCGTCGGCGGATACATGTACACACACTATTGACAGGGGTTAAATAGTGACCGGATCGGTCCCGTCGGCGGATACATGTACACAGACTGTTGACAAAAAACTTCCTCTCTTTTCTTACTTTTTTCCTTCATCTCTCTTCTTTTTTCCTCCAAACTTTGAGCGGCGGATACATGTAAACCCAAATTGGGCGGCTTCATTTAACCCCTGCAGCAAAGCAAAAATAGTCTGTGGCTAATTTTAGCCTTGCTCACTTCAGGCGTGTCTGCCCTCCAAGAGATGAAACCTCTTCTTTCCAAAGCAGACAAGTGTTCTTCAACTTTTTCAAACAATATCTCGCTATAAATCTCTTTTCAGGTTTATAGACCTCAGAAACCAAACATCATTTATCAGCAATCAACTTTTTCCCTACACTTCTCTCATTTTTTTTTTGCAATGAACTTCTCTCTGTCAATTTCACAAACTCTCCTATTTTTCTCTCTTCTCAGAGACAAAAAAAATCTGCGCGGCCCAAATCTGCTAAAGCAAATTTCCTGCTCTCTCTCATCTCTCTCCTGTTTCTCTGTCAGAGTGTGTCAACAACGAAACAAAAAAGAGAGAAAAGGAAAAAAAGAAGGAAAAAAACTACAAGCGAATTGAAAAGTGAAGAAAAACCTCAAGCAGAGACTCGACTAAGAAAAAAAGACACTCGACTAAGAAAAAAGAAACTCGACTAAGAAATACTGCACTAACAGAAGAAAATATATCAAAGTTCAGCGAAAACCACAAGCTATATCTCTATTTTATCTCTTGCGGTGTTATAAGGGGTTGAAGTATCTCGCACATTCAGCTCCGCATTTTTTTCAGGCCAAACTAATTTGCCCGCTGACGCATTCTGCGACGAGGTCGGCCAAGCTGCGCTAGCTTGCGCAACTACATATGTGAGAGAAGTGCATCTCTTAAGAGCAAAACCTAGCATTATTCAAGTCACACCTCGGTCTTTCCCACAATGTTATCATGATTTTATAAGCACTCATCAAGCTTCATCATTCACATTCAAGTATAAGACTTATGAAGCGTTAGAATTCAACTTTTCACTTTGCAAAGTAATCTCTGCAAAGTGAGGGATGCGGCCTAGAGCGTTGAACGCTTAACGGGATGCGGCCGGGATGCGACCTAGAGCGTTTAACGGGATCACTTTGCAGATATTACTTTGCAAAGTGAAAAGTTGAATTCTAACGCTCCATCAGTCTGGCAGTCGCGTGTTCCTTCCACCTACTGACTGCTTCAATTTTTTTGCTGTTTCTCTACGCATTAGCTTGGTTGAACACGGATTTAGCAGGACTTGAACTCCTTGAGACTACAATCTACAATTTACACGCCTCTATGGTCTACGTATTCGTTTAATCAAGATCTGTAGTTACTAATAATAGGAGAAAAAATAATGATTCGGAAGACTTACGGTGCTTTATTTTGTAATTAATCAGCGAATAACTGTACCTTTTCGCCTTCCTGTGAGCATAATTCGATATAAATCATTTGTTTTCGCCTTTTTTCTTGTTTTATGTACGATTATAATTATAAAATTGAAAGAAATTTTCACTTATCTATCTCAAATCTATTTATTTATTTGTTTGTGACATTGGTCCCCATAAGAGTACGGAGGGGTCGGGTAGCACTGAGTGAGGGGAGCTGACGTGGAGAGAGCTGCAAAGAAGGAGAGTATCAGAGAGAGAAAGTGGAGGGCCTTCCTGCAGACTCGATCGATTGCCAAGCAAGAAAAAGAGACGTGTCCCACAAGGGAAACTAGGAGAGACTTAGAGAAGCATACGCAGCAAGTTGAGATGAGAGTGTATGTAAAAGAGAACAGAGAGGTTACGACTTTTGTTTACTAGAAAGAAATAGGAAGAGATGGGATTGAGATGAGGGAGAGAGAAGGTCGTAACGAAAAACAACCCAAGTGGAAATCAAACGAAAGGAGCGGTGGGAGAGGGGTAGTTGGGAGAGGGAGTAGAAAGGGGTGTCCCATCTACTCTTTCCTACTCAAGGTCTCTTCTCTCTCTTTCTTCTTCTACGATAGAAACGCGAATCGTCTTCGCAAAATGAGTGGAAAACTTCGGTGGTCATCTTTTTAATGCTGCTTTTCCCATTTCAGTCATTCTTGCATTCAACAAGGCATCATATTCTTGGCAAAGCCTTACTTCAGCTTTTCCTGTTCGGTATATGACACCCTATCTTTTGTGTCTCCGACCACATGATTTGCAGAAAATTGCTTCTATTAGAGTTAGATGGAATCAAAGATATTCTTTGTTATTGAATAAGAAATTTGAACCATGTTTTACAGTTATAGATATATTAACCATCAACCAACAGCCTCATCTCCGCAGCAAATGACAATGGTTATCAGTGAAACTGCAAGTATCCCTTCCCTTGTGACTAACTGTCTGATATCTCTGCTCTGTTTCGCTGAATTGTTCGACGATATTGCGTCGCCGACTTGACAAAGGAAAAGGAAAGAGTGAAGGCGGTGGGAAGAAATATCTACTTGTATCCTCATGACAATCGAGATGCGATGCAGTTGATTGTCTTCCACGTAGCAACTAAGTATAAACAAGGCAGGGATACCTAGCAACCTTTATTTTACATTGTCTATTCATTTCTTTTGATGCTTTTTCTCTTTTTGAAAGGGCACAACTTCATTTTTGAATGGAAAAACATTCAAGATTTTTAATTTAGCTAAATTTATCTTATTTTTCGCTTGAAGCCTCATTTTCATATTCATAAGTTTTGCTATCTCGCGCCTTTTTCTGAAACCATAATCATTTTATCGACTTAATAAGAAATTATCACTCAAGAATAAAGTTTTTCGACTATTATAGCGGTGTATGTTTTGACTAACACTTTAGTCAGGATCAGATGACTTTATCACATTAGTCAGGATCAGATGACTTTATCACATTAGTCAGGATCAGATGACTTTATCACATTAGTCAGGATCAGATGACTTTATCACATTAGTCAGGATCAGATGACTTTATCACATAGTCAGGATCAGATGTCGACTGAATTTTGCTATCTCACGCCGTATAAATACAAACTGATGAGAAGTTTTATGATGAAGAAAACATTTATGTTTTCTCCAGTTTGATACTGCCCAGAAAGACTGACATTGCAGTGTAAAATATCTATCAAAGGCTATTGTGGCTGATAAGAAAAGAATTCGCAGGCAGTCAGAGAGCGAAAAAAAGAAATAAAAAGCTATCATATCTTAAATCATAAGGAAGCTGTGCGAGATGAAAACAATCGGGAACATGTTTTCCTGAACAATTCAAAGCTAATGAAAACTGAAGGGGGCCGGAGGATCGAACAGCTCGTCATTTCTTGTCTGGGTGGTCTGAAGGGGACCGGAGGATCGAACAGCTCGTCATTTCCTGTCTGGATGGTCTGAAGGGGACCGGAGGATCGAACAGCTCGTCATTTCCTGTCTGGATGGTCTGAAGGGGACCGGAGGATCGAACAGCTCGTCATTTCCTGTCTGGATGGTCTCACGATAAGGCGTCATTTAGCCCGTTGTTGTGTGTGAGTTGATTTGTAGTCTTTTCTGACTGTCCCATCATCTTCAGAACTCAGTGTTTTGATCATCTTCATTCGATTTCGTTTAGCTGAGGTTAAGAGTCGCCGTTACTCTTATTCAATCAGGCATCTCACAAATTTGTAAGACTAATCAGAGTTATCGAAACATGAACTGGATGCGACAAGGGACGAGTCCTCTTAAATGAAACTGGCTCGCATCTCACAAGATGCGATACCACGAAGCTCTCAGCGATGACATGGAAAAGTGAAGTCAAGTTAGCGATTAAAGCTGCTGCATTGAAAAACGATTGAGAATGGAGCATTCAATTCTTTTTGACGGACGTCTTTTAAGAAGAAGAAGTTGCTCTCTTGGACAATTCTTCCTTTTCACTTGAATTGTGTCCTGGTGGAACACACAGCTCCGTGTCACCAAAAACTTTCTCGCTTTTGCAATCTTTGATGACTGAAGGCGGAAACTGTTGACACGTAGGGCTACTCTACTACACTGCGTGTCCTCTTATGTTGGATGACCAAACAAAGCAAGTTCGTAGAGTTGAGACTCTCTTTCTCTTCTCGCAACAGACAGGAAGACGATAACAGTGAGAGACGCGAAGACGGCTCAAGAAAACAAAGCTGACAGTCATCGCTGTGTTCGAAAAGATAGGGAGAGCACTGGTAGGGGAGGGGAAGACAGACATCTCCCACAGAAGATGCGATGGTGGCTAAATGGGAAGAGAAAGAAGTTCAGAGAGCAACATGAAATCAGAACTTGCAGTCTATAAGGAGCAATGCAAATTAAGCTTTGTAGTACGCTACTCCCGCCCTGTAATCTACCAGACTCACTTTCTCATTTGGCAAATATACACTTTTGCAGCTTCCCAGTTGTTTAAATTAAATAATAACCTTCAACTCTTAAATGAATGCATGAATTCTTTAGTCCTTGCAAAGATATTTATACATATAATACAATGCAAGTGTTCATTCGGATAGCAGTTTATCAGCTTCGAATTCTTTACACAATGTATTCGACAACAATAAACTCTCTTGTCAATTTGAGAAGCCTTGATGAATACGCATTCATCGCGAAAAAACACTAGAATCATGTTTTCTTTTGCAGCAAAATTTTCGCAGCGACTACCGCATCTATTACCCACGGTATAACGACAATTCACATCCTGAAATCTTAAATCGAAATATTTTCATGTATTTTTTCATTGGAATTTGTGCTTAGGCTCAGGTAAAGATTACGCTAACGAGGCCGTAAGGCTTAGTACGAGACCGTATACAACAACCAGCCACATAATTAGAGCTTTCAAGAAAAAAACTATTGCGAAATCTGCGTGCGAGTTGTCGTGGTGCGACAACTCGCACCACAACTCGCCTACACCCCATTCTTCGATTCATTTTTAAGCTTGAGCTATTAGAGAAAGGCGACTATGAGGGTTCTCTCGAAGGAGGTCAGCATAGAAGTTACAACTTGATAGAGAAGCTATTAATTCAATTAGCTGCAGTCGCAGCCAGAGCGGAGTGCATCTCCTTCTTCCACTAGCGTAGGGGTTTACATCTAGCAAGAGAGGCGGGAGAAGAACATGGGACGTAGGGGTTTACATCTAGCAAGAGAAGCGGGAGAATAAAGGGGGACGTAGGGTGTTTACATCTAGCAAGCGAGGCGGGAGAAGAACAGGGGACGTAGGGGTTTACATCTAGCAAGAGAAGCGGGAGAATAAAGGGGGACGTAGGGGGTTTACATCTAGCAAGAGAGCCGGGAGAAGAACAGGGGACGTAGGGGTTTACATCTAGCAAGAGAAGCGGGAGAATAAAGGGGGACGTAGGGGGTTTACATCTAGCAAGAGAGGCGGGAGAAGAAACGGAGAAGGCGCTTACGCGTATTATTCCGGAGAGCACTCTTCATCCTCTCAGGAACGAAACAATGAAGCGAATTGACCGACGTTATTCACATGTCTTTCTAATCTTCTACACGATATCAGTTGTCTGCTAATTGACTTTCCTATCTCTAATCTACATATCTAATCAGTTGTCTGTCTCCATATCTTATACCGATTGTATGTCTCAAAACATTCCTCATCTTCCTGCCAATCTGCCACATGGGCTACACAACATCACGAGAGAATCGCCTCATGTTGAGAGGGGATGGCCCGAATGTCAATTCTATTTTTCTTACGACCACATACATGCTCACTAGAAGAGACTAGAAGGCCATTCTCCATTCTATGATACTTTATTCGAGAGAGGAAAAGGATACTGAGAGGAAAAGAAACATAATTCTTTTCTCTCTCTTTCCTTCTCCCTTGACAGCGGAGCTCTGTTCGAGAAAACAACTGCGTTTCTTCTCTATCTCTCTCTCGCTCTTTCTAAAGTCTCAGATTTTCTGTAGTCTAACCCCAATCTTCCCCGACTCACTCAAATAAATGCTATTCCTTTACCCTCATATCTTCTTTTCGCACTCTCCAACTCTCTTCGGCCCCTTAGTTGCAGTAATGCGGGGAGCGCCTATTTTACAGCAAGAGCAGCCTTCCCTTCACCCTCTCGTCTTCACAGCCTCGAGTAATCGCGAATAGCAGGAGGAGGACAAAGAAATACGGAGAGAAGACTTCCGCAGTGAAGATGATGACGAAGGATTCTTTCTTCTCCCCGAGTCAGGGTAGGAGGGTGCATTATAACACATCTCTTTTGTGCACCCCTTCTCTCTCCCATAGTTGGGATGAAGAAGCATTTAAAAATGTGGAAACCCTTTTTCTTTCTTTCTATGAGTAGAAGACAGTGTTTTCCTTTAAAAGATTATCGAATAAGCGGGGTCACTCTAATTCTTGAAAGCAATCATATCGAAAGTACTTTGAAACTGAAAGCTCAACTTTCATAGGTTTCTTCAAGCTTCGCGGGCTTACAGCCAAACCATTTTCAAAACTAAGAATTAATTTTAAAGAAGATAAAAACCAATTTATCGCAGAAATAGAAAAAGATGTGACGGTTTACGATCGTTAAATGTATTCAACGTGAAAGAACTCTTTTGAAAAATTCGAATTAGTTTGGTTTGATTGTTACTCTTTTGGAAGTAAGTCTTGGAATACTCGAACTTCATAATCTTCTATTCTGTCAAAAAATGTGTTCATTGAGCTTTCTTGATAAGCCTCATACGTGAAAACTGCTTGTTTTGGTGTATATGTTGGAGAGTCAATTACAACACTAAGTAAGAGTTTGCATTTACCAACTTTTCATACTGAAAGGTCATGGAGAGGATCTAAAAAGCTAAGAAGATCCATTTTAATCATGGATCTCATTAATCCGACCTGATGATTATTAAAAAATCCCCATTAGCGTGCAAGTTTATCCAATGCTGTGCTTGTTGGTAAGACATAGCTCAGACTACTTAGCCACTCTCACTTTATATACTGCAAGAGACGAAAAATATTGCCCGAATCTATTGGTTGACTTTGGTATTTTTCCGAATAAAGCAAATTTGAGAAGCCCACAAGTCTTTTAAACAAAATTAAAAGAAAAAAGTATTTTAAATAATGTTCTGATTCCAAAAAATTGTTACTTACACCAAAACCGACGCTCTCGCCGAAAATCGTTTCTCCGTCTAATTCAAAATACAAAAGAATATCACAACAATTTTTAAAGAAGCTCATAAAATTATATACAAGTTATGACAGATGATCTGCCGCAGTGACGCCAGATAAAAAAGACTCAAAAGACTCAGACTCACGAAAAAGGTCTGTCACGAAAGAAAAAAAACAATATCACTGATCAGCTAGGCGACGTTCACAGTTCCTAGACCAGCATTCTAGATTTATAGTTTGTAGGTACTCTAAGACTTCTCCTAGATCGAGTCTTATCATTCCTGAAGCCTACAACAGATCTATTCGCCCTTCCAGGACTCTTTCAAGACTTCTCCTAGATCGATTCTTATCATTCCTGAAGCCTACAACAGATCTATTCGCCCTTCCAGGACTCTTTCAAGACTTCTCCTAGATCGAGTCTTATCAGTCCTGAAGCCTACAACAGATATATTCGCCCTTCCAGGACTCTTTCAAGACTTCTCCGAGATCGAGACTTATCAGTCCTGAAGCCTTCAACAGATCTATTCGCCCTTCCAGGACTCTTTCAAGACTTCTCCTAGATCGAGACTTATCATTCCTGAAGCCTACAACAGATCTATTCGCCCTTCCAGGACTCTTTCAAGACTTCTCCTAGATCGAGTCTTATCATTCCTGAAGCCTACAACAGATCTATTCGCCCTTCCAGGACTCTTTCAAGACTTCTCCTAGATCGAGACTTATCAGTCCTGAAGCCTACAACAGATCTATTCGCCCTTCCAGGACTCTTTTAAGACTTCTCCTAGATCGAGACTTATCAGTCCTGAAGCCTTCAACAGATCTATTCGCCCTTCCAGGACTCTTTCAAGACTTCTCCTAGATCGAGACTTATCATTCCTGAAGCCTACAACAGATCTATTCGCCCTTCCAGGACTCTTTCAAGACTTCTCCTAGATCGAGTCTTATCATTCCTGAAGCCTACAACAGATCTATTCGCCCTTCCAGGACTCTTTCAAGACTTCTCCTAGATCGAGACTTATCAGTCCTGAAGCCTACAACAGATCTATTCGCCCTTCCAGGACTCTTTTAAGACTTCTCCTAGATCGAGACTTATCAGTCCTGAAGCCTACAACAGATCTATTCGCCCTTCCAGGACTCTTTCAAGACTTCTCCTAGATCGAGACTTATCAGTCCTGAAGCCTACAACAGATCTATTCGCCCTTCCAGGACTCTTTTAAGACTTCTCCTAGATCGAGACATATCAGCCCTGAAGCCTACAACAGATCTATTCGCCCTTCCAGGACTCTTTCAAGACTTCTCCTAGATCGAGACTTATCAGTCCTGAAGCCTTCAACAGATCTATTCGCCCTTCCAGGACTCTTTAACAAGTGCTTGCTCCATTCAAACATTCAACATTACCTACCGAACGACAGCTGCAAAAGAACGTTCGGCGAGGCAGTTAAAAGTATGGAGGGAGAAAACGAGACTGCAAAGAAAAATAGAGAGACTGAGCGGCTTAGTTTCAAATGGAACATGTGAGAGATGAAACAAGTAGATAATTATATACTCGTTCGTCACTTTGGGTTCGTTCCGATAAAGAGTCAACTTGTTTGTCTACACCTAAGTTTGTCAACTTGTTTGTCTACACCTAAGTTTGTCAATTTGTTTGTCTACACCTAAGTTTGTCAACTTGTTTGTCTACACCTAAGTTTGTCAATTTGTTTGTCTACACCTAAGTTTGTCAACTTGTTTGTCTACACCTAAGTTTGTCAATTTGTTTGTCTACACCTAAGTTTGTCAACTTGTTTGTCTACACCTAAGTTTGTCAATTTGTTTGTCTACACCTAAGTTTGTCAACTTGTTTGTTTACACCTAAGTTTGTCGTACATTGCTGCTCTTTTGTAACGACGCCTTCAAAAAGGAAGGAAACTCGAAGAATTTCGATTGAAGGCTCTCATCAACAAAATTTTCAGCAGATCAGAAGTACTCGTAAGTGTTTGATCTATTTTTCACCGAAAGTGCCACTTGTAACCTTCTCCCTCAGAAAAAATACATCAAACCACCGAAACTCTCTGTATTAGCCTCTTGAATAACTATATCGCAGCAGTAAGAAACTTTCACAATCTACCAAATCAAATCAAAACGTTCGCAATCTACCAAATCAAAAACATTTTAACACTAAAATTAGACTTCAAAAATTCAGGATGCGGTTATTTTCAATGACGAATTCTCTGAAGTCCAGATGTCCGGCTTTATGGAACAAAAGCTGACCTAAAGTTAAGCAGAACCTTTTCTGTTGTTTGAAAAGCTGCGGTCGGAACACACGGAGTCTCATACAGATCAATCGGTTGGGAAATCATTCGAATTCGGCTATCAACCAACTGATTTTAAAACACTGGTTTTGAGAAGAAGAAAAAAACGAATGGATTGATTGAAGAAACACTAAGCGATCTTTTCTGGCTTTTGGCCAAGAATATGCACTGAGGAAAGAGATGAGAAAGCAAGAGTGTACAGAAAGCAAGAGTGTACAGTAAATACCTCTCTGATACGTAGGATGTTCTTGTGGATGAAGAGGAGGAATGGTTCGAGTCAGAAGCGTAGTAGGAGAGACGAAACGAAAAGCCTTCCATGCGCTTTTCATTCGACTCCAGCGCTTTCACCGCAGAATGCGTGTTCTTGTAGGAGATGATGAAACCGCCGCTGGACTTCTTTGCTTGCTCGATGGGACCGAACCTGCAAATACAAGTAGCTTTTCCATGGACCATCCCTCCGGGAGGTGAGGATTATGAAGGGGAAAGATGAAGAAACCACCTGGAAGACGCTATTTCCATCGACTAAGTGCTACTTTACCTCTAATAAGAAAGCTTTGAGCATAAAACTTTTTTTTTATAATAAGCTTCGAATGCTCCATTCCATGACACATTAAAACACCTTCCCTATCAGGGGTTAAATAGTCATTTCAGACCTTCTTTCAGGGGTTAAATAGTCATGTCAGACCTTCTGTCAGGGGTTAAATAGTCATGTCAGACCTTCTGTCAGGGGTTAAATAGTCATGTCAGACCTTCTGTCAGGGGTTAAATAGTCATGTGAGACCTTCTGTCATGGGTTAAATAGTCATGTCAGACCTTCTGTCAGGGGTTAAATAGTCATGTCAGACCTTCTGTCAGGGGTTAAATAGTCATGTCAGACCTTCTGTCCGCGGGCCTCTGTTTTACCAAATCATAAGGGACCTTTATGTGTAACAAAAAAAATTTTCGCGGGCCTCTATTTTTTTTATCATAAGGGGGTAGCCTTATGTGAGAAAAGTTTTTTCCGCCTTTGGCGAGCGTGTGTACCTTTTTCTTGCACACTAAAAAACCTGTTTCCTATCATCAATACCACAAAGAAATTTTTTTAGTTTCAGAACTGAATACTTGTTTTCTTCCGAACAATAAGCTTCACGTGACCTTCATTAGCAAAACTTGATAAATCTTCAAGTTTTCTTTTAAATCTCATGAACGTATTCGATCAATCAACTGCAACTGCAGCCTAAACATTACTCTGCGAACAAAAATTCTATCATTTTAAGAATTATATTCAATTTTTTAAAAAGTTGTATTTGTACTTCGCTCGATAATCGGTCTGCTTTCTACATATAGATTAAATTGTACGTTCCCGTCATTGAATTCGTCTCTTGAAAGTCAGAGAAAGGGGATAGAACGAGAGAATCGAGAGAGAAGAGAGGAGAGCACAGCACTTTCACGGAACACAACAATCTATTTCGAAAGATATAGACAGCGTGGCATAGTCATGTTTTTCTCTATTTTCTTGCTCTCACTCCCCTTCTTTCGGAAGCAATCGATTTTTCCCCACCTTCCATTTCCCTTCTCTCGAAGCTCGCCATTACAGGGGGGAAAGCTAACAAGCTCAGTGACATACTATTTATTTTCGAGCAAAAATCAACTTTTGCAGTTCATTTTGTTATAACAGTTATCACTAACGGCTAGGACGAAATTCGACATTAAAACTGAACGGTTTATGAAAAAAAATATCGTTATCGGCTAGGAACGTGAACTGCGCCAAAGCTAACTTTAAGGGAAAGCGAAAATAAGGGGAACCCCGGCTGTAGTCCTAGATCGCATTTGTACCCCCAAAAAAAACCATTGGAACACATTTGGTTACTACGAGGCTATATCACCAAAGAACAGGCCTTGTTTCAATGTGGTAATTTTTAGTCCAGAGATCCTCTCTTGAAACGGAAATCAACGTCCAGCCCTCTTTCGAAAAACTTTTTTTTCTTCATCTTATGGGGAAGTGTACCCAACAAATCCGAGGGTATGAGTTGTAAAACCAAAAAAAATTAAAAAGTTTAAACACCGTTGAAGCAATATTCTTTTGTCATGCAATTAGACAAATGGTTTCGGATAGTTTCTCTCTGATAATGCACGGCCGGGCACTAAATTAGTCCTGCTTTTATGTGATAAAAACTTGAATTTAACAAAGCCAATTCAACTCGCTACCCGGGAAACACTTGAAAATTTTGCCTGGAATTTCCTAAGAAAACCCTCAAAATAGGTCTTCAGCTTTGCAGAGAAAGCCAACAGTGCCCATGGGGTCTCATAACTGAGCCAGGATCATGAAAGATAAAGTCTGGACAAAATTATGTAATTTCTAGAAATGTATGATTGAGGTTTCAAATGGTAAAAAGATATTGATGTTCTGAGAGTAAAGAGATGGATGCAGTATCAGATACGGGGTGGACTTTAAGTTTTGTGCCAGAGCGCCCGTAATAATGTAAAATCTTGCTAGAGACTACTTCAAGCATAGCTCTTGAACCCAGGGGTTTTTTTAGTGTGAAAGAAAAAGGGACAGACGAAAATTTTTTTCACATAAGGGTCCCTTCTTATGATTTTTCAAATAAAAAAAAAACAGAGGCCCGCCAAAGGCGAAAAATTTTTTTCACATAAGGGTCCCCCCTTAGGGGTGAAAATTTTTTCTTTTTTCTCACATAAGGGTCCCCCTTACCTTTTTTCACATAAATGTCCCCCCCCCTGAAGATTTGGAACACAGAGGCCCGCCGACAGAAGATCTGTCATGACTAAATAACCCCTGGCTCAACCACACTTGTTAAAAAAATTAATTTAGAAAACGACCGCTCATCCGAGCAGAGGCGTGTAATAATAAATCTCTACTTCATCTGCAATTGACCTCTCACTTGCTTCTCATTATCCTACCTCTAAAATTAGAAAGTTTTTTAAAAAATTCTCATCGCGGGCAATTCATGCTGCGCTCTCCACCTCTGTTACAATTTTTAAAAACATTTTTTTTCATGTTTTATGGTATAGAAAATGGAATGGAGTTCCCACTTGTATGAAAGGTCGTTTTTGAATTATATAAAGCTCTGAACTGGTGAAAGAAATTTTGCTGAAAAATTCTAGGCTCGTTTTCTTTAAAAAGGTAGCTTCTTTTCGAACAGAAGGTCAAACTGCAAACATGAAAATTAAACCTCACTTCACTCCAAACTTTTAAACTCGATGATATAAGTGAAACTGTTCCTGATGCTTAGTTATGATTTTTTAAAAACAATGTATTTAAATTAAATTGCTTGAGTTTATTTTATTTTGTTACTACGCTTTCTGATTGCAGATGCAAGTTCACTTCAGAAATGATAACCCACACCTGAGACCTATTCTAAACTGTTCTCAGAGTTCAAAAATTTCATAAATTCATGTTCCGTGGGCTTAACCTACTAAGAACAGGCGGGGACGTTTCGGTTTTGGTTATTGAAACAAGGTTAATAAACCGGATAATTACTGGCATTTCTAACACAAAACTCTTTGCAAGAGCCAAATTAGTTTTTAAAACTAAATTTGGATGGATATCTTTTCCCAGACAAAAACAAACAAGTCTTTGAAGGGCATATAACTCAATATCCATAATTAAAACAGTTAAAATACAGTCTTAGTCGCTGTAATCATTCAAAAAAATAAATACTGAGAGCAGAAAATAGCTTACTTGGAGAAGTGTTGTTGTAACCGCTCCATCGTCAGACTTGAAGGCGCGGAACCTCCTACGAAAATAGAGCGCGTTGTGTAAGAAGGCGGCATGCTGGAGGTGCCACCTCCTCCGCCAGTGGACGTCGACGGCATGCCGGCCGCCACAATGGCCATTGAAGGTGCCGTGATGTTGCCTTGAGAGGAAGGAATTGAGTGGCGATGCTGCTGGGCAGCCCCGCCGTGTGATGTGCCGACAATGGAGCTCAAGTGGTGCTGGCCGCCTGGCCGGGAGCTCGCCGCATGGGAGGAAGCGCCCGCCTCCGTCAGAGGGGCCGCGTTGTTGGATGTCGAACGGATTGTCGGAGGTTGAAAGTAGAAAGTAACAGCGCAACTAAAAATTATCATTCAAAACATGTGAGCAGAGTGGAATTGTTGTCTTTCAACGTCGCAACGCGATTTCAGTTGATTAGCATCTCTGAACTAGATAAGCTCGAAGTAAGCAAAAGATGTCATCGCCGAAATATTGCAACAAAAATTTACGGATGAATAATTAAAACCACTGAAACACGCCCAAGATAATCGAAAAAATTGGGGAAAGAGAGAATGAGTGATTAAGCGAGTACAAAAAATTGGCTGTGACTAGGCAAAAATAATTCGGCATTGCTGTGATGGCAGTAGCAGCTGCCTCCGTGACTCAGCTGAGAGAAAGAGGGAGAGAGAGATGGCGTCTCCCGATTTCCTCCTTTCCTTCATCAGGACGCTGCGACCCCATCTTTGCGACCTCTTCGCCAGTCTTTGCTCTTACCAACCCTTACCACCCCCTTCCCTCTTTTCTCTCCTCTCACATTCTACTCTCTCCAATACGTAGTCCTCTTGTCCGAGCGATCGGCTGGGGGGCGGAGTCAACCGAGTACACTCTTCCGCTCTTTTTCTCTCTTTCAGCACAATACAATTCACTCTCGATGTTGCTCCTGTTCTCACCTTTCATGCGTGCTTCCTATGTTTCGTTCCATCTCTTCTAATCTAGTCCAATGTTTTCTTTCAAACCATCCGTTCTCTTTCTCTCGCTCGCTCCGCGAGCATAAGTCCCGCCTACCCTCGATTCATTTATCGACGGCTGCTAGCGTAGCGACGGTGTGTTCTGCTCTATCTCGCTCCTTTTGCGTAAAGCCTGTGAGAGGGCTTTCTCGACTTCTCAGTTGATTCTTCAAGAAAAACAGTCTTGTGGTGACCTGTGAGTTCTCGAAACTTGTTGATTAGATTTCTCAATGTATTACGACTCTACGCAGATTGGCGCTCACCCAATTTACTTCCGTCGTCTTCCGTCATCAAATTATATTTAATGGAAATAAGGGACTTCAAATTTCCTGAAAATAACCATATATGGATTTTTTATTGGAAAATTTTTGTTTCAAGTCTTTTCTCATTGATTTTGCGAAATGAAGTGTGAAACTGCATTTTACTCCGCAAACTCGTCTGAGCGTTTAATCAGACGAACTGTGAAATCCACGACGGCTAGGTCATATGACAGGCGATCTGGCTTCGCCGCTTTCACTCGAACTCGGATCCCCAAAACTTTACTTTTCGAGGATTGATGAGAATTAAGCTAGAAAGGCGACGCCTTCTAGGCGATAGGATCATTCCAAACCGAAATGATATCGTTTCGAAGAAGCTGAATTCTTGGGAAATGGTGTCTCTGAGCTATATTAAAATTTCATAATAGAGGATATATAGATTTTTCCTGTTCAAGCTCTTTGACTATGTGTTAGAATTGGGGGCACTTTTTACGTTTAGGGCCTCCCCCTCTACCAGAGGTTCCATGGGTCACACGCCTGACTTACATTTACAAGATATTATTTTTACATTTCAAAAATATTTATACATTAAAATACGCTTAGGCTTGAGAAAAAGTTTACGCTAACGAGGCCGTACGGCTTAGGCTATCGAGACCGTATCAATAAAATGCCACTCTCATGTGACCCAATCGAACCTCGGGGGGTAGGGGGGTGTGCCAACTTAAACGCAAAAAGTGCCAAATTGGGGTCTTTATTAAGAGTTAAGTTCGATACAATGTGAGCTTTGCTCCCATGAGTAACACGTGTAATACATGAGTGGAACGATATAATCATCACTCGAACGAGAAATCAAATGAAGAGGTTACAATTCTAACAAAAAATGTAGATGATTGTATCAGTTACCTTATCCCCCCCCCCTTCCTAAAGTCGTTCTTCCGTTCAGAAAAAAGTCAAATAACTATTACAATTATGTTTGTCGTCAAATCAAATGAGCGTCCTTTAAGGGGTCTCATCTTTCAACTGTGTAAGACTCTTATCTGTTCGGATAAATTGGTGCGATTAAGGAAAGAGTCTCACACGGAATTATGATCAAACATGGACTCGGAAAATTATACGTTTTTTTATCTTTTCTCGTAAAGCGAGAATTTTTGTGTCTCACTCACATGACATCTGTCGATATCTGGCCAGAGATGACAAGCAAGAGAGCAAAGAGAAATACATGCAGACGAATTGAGAGAAGGAGAAGGAAGCAGAGAATGAAAGACAAAGAGACGAAGTGAGGTGGAGACACAGACAAGCAGGGAGAGGGAGATGAGAAATCAGGGCAAGCAGAAGGGTGGAGAGAGAGCATAAGAGAAGACAAGCAGAGAAAAAACACGACTGAGCCTGTGAAGGGGGAAGAGAAAACATGATGTTGAAGAGGAGGGGGGGAACGAAAAGAAAAACACATAGGAGAGAAAGTTCTCGGAACTTTCCAGAATAACTACATATAAGATTTTCCATTAGAAATTCCTAGTTCTTAATGCGCCTAAGGGTATCCTTTCCGTAATAGTAATGAAAGGGTGGCTTCTTAATGCGCCTAAGGGTATCCTTTCCGTAATAGTAATGAAAGGGTGGCTTCTTGAAAACAGCACCGTTCAAGAGTTTTTTAAATAATCATTCACGTTCTTCATTCTTTGAATTTTCCACGTTTCATTTCAATCGAGGAATTGGAAGAGCATCTTGAAGGGAATTTTAAGCGGGTTTTGAATAAAATGCTGGTTGTGCGGTAGGGTTGTGTTATTTTTGATTTAGGTTTTTACAATGACTTCAAGCGATTAATGAGACATAAGACAAGTGATAGTTTTTCAACAACCAGTGATAGTTTGTCAACAAGCAGTGATAATACGCTCACTAAAGTCTCGAATGATATTTGACAAGTTTACTGTTCAAGTGTACTTTTCAGCGTAGAAAAAAGGCTCGTGATCATCATGGTCGCAATCAGCCTCCGACTGTGCTTTTTATTTTTCTCACTTTAATTATGAAAGTGACTCGCTCGGGTCAACACCTTCAACCTGGATCCAATATCCCCTTACACCTAAACTTAACCCATTGGGATAAAGTATATATAAGAGGTTAGCATATGCTCAGAATGACGTCGAAGAGAATGATAAAAACCATTGTATTGTAACATAGAAAATAATAGCAGTGAGTACAAAATGAAATCGAGGAGAATGACAGAACGCCTAGAATGAATTCGAGGAGACTGACAGAACGCCTAAAATGAATTCGAGGTGAATGACAAAACGCCTAAAATGAATTCGAGGAGAATGACAGAACGCCTAAAATGAATTCGAGGATAATGACAGAACGCCTAAAATGAATTCGAGGAGAATGACAGAACGCCTAAAATGAATTCGAGGAGAATGACAGAACGCCTAAAATGAATTCGAGGTGAATGACAGAGCACCTAAAATGAATTCGAGGAGAATGACAGAACGTCTAAAATGAATTCGAGGAGAACGACAGAACGCCTAAAATGAATTCGAGGATAATGACAGAACGCCTGAAATGAATTCGAGGAGAATGACAGAACGCCTAAAATGAATTCGAAGTGAGAGACAGGAAGTCTTACTGAAATCGAAAAGATGAAAGGAAGTTTTGAACAATTTATTCACAAAAATGTATCCTAGAAAGATACTCTTCAAGTGATTAGTAAATAACTGACGAATACAAAGTTTGTATTGTTTCTCCATGGTTTAATGTTAATGGTGATTCCGGTACACTTCGAAACAGGATCAACTGGCCAATTTCTTGTTGAGCTGCTTACTCCGAGAAAAAAACCTGGAAGACGAAAAGCATCCCTGAAATAACCGCGGTCAAACATAGATAAAGAGAAGATTTGGACGAGACGCGACCTCTGCTGATCAAATCCTGTTTTGGGTCGGTTTAGTACAAACGGGAACAGAAGGGGAGGGTGTAGAAACGAGCATCCAAGAAAACAACAGTTGTTAACAGCCTTGACACCCTGAAAGAATAAAATTTGATTTTTTAAAAAGCTAACTAATGGGGTGAAAGCGCCAATATCAACCGAAAGTGTCATATGTCACTCCGATACCTAAATGGGCTAACCCCAAATGTGTCGATGACTTCCTTGGTTACGACAAGCTTCAGTGATGGTCTGTCTTGCACTCTATTATTCCTGAAGATCAATATGGGTTCGTACCTGTCCAGTCTCAATTGATTGTCACCACTCACAAATGGAATAAAGCTCTTGATGCGAATAGATTCATTTATTCACACATCAATACTGATGTGACAAAACATAAGATATGTTTAGAATAGAATTACCGAAACTTTGTACCGCGTCACTTTGTATACGACACTTTGTACCCGACACTTTGTACCCCGTCACTTTGTACCGCGTACGGCCTCGTTAGCTAAGCCGTACGGCCTCGTTAGCTAAGCCGTACGGCCTCGTTAGCTAAGCCGTACGGCCTCGTTAGCTAAGCCGTACGGCCTCGTTAGCTAAGCCGTACGGCCTCGTTAGCTAAGCCGTACGGCCTCGTTATCGTAAACTTTTACTAAGCCTAAGCGTTTTTTAATGTAAAAATATGTTTTAATGTAAAAATAAAACGCGCGGCCTCACTCAAGTCGCGGTACAAAGTGTCGCGGTACAAAGTGTCGCGGTACAAAGTGACGGGGTACAAAGTGTCGGGTACAAAGTGTCGTATACAAAGTGACGCGGTACAAAGTGTCGTGATACGGTTTAGAATAAGAAAGGAAAGAGAGAAAGCAATCAAGGAAACAATTCAGAGATTAGGTAAGTGCAGATCGAGTATTTCTAGAACATTTAACATCAGCCTGGTATCACGAAACTTCGCACCACGATACTTTGTACCCGCAACACTTCGTACCCGACACTTTGTACCCAAAATTTTGTCTTGTTAGGTGAACGTCTCTTTAAATTCTCAAACGAAGACCAGGCGTGTTCTGGCAGAACATATTCTCATATTTGAAGTCGTGCAGACATTGTGGGAAAGAAAGTTTCACCTTGTTTTCTAATTAGATATAATATTCTGGTGAGACGACCGCTTCATCTTTGGTTTGCATAACTTTTGTGTGATTGCAGTTCCTTGGACCTTAAAACTGTTAGCGTACCAGCTGAAAAACCATATAATTTTGCTTGGTGAACGTCTCTTCAAATTAAGTAGACGCTTCTATTAATAAGGTGGAAGTTTCACGAAATTAGTCAAGTTTTTTTCGAATTAGGTAGATATGTTTCTCGAATTCGGTGAGTGTTCATTGCTTCCTCATTTTTAATCAGTTGATTATGATGTTGAAAAAATTTTGATACGTTTTTCAAGCACTTTGTTACTTGGGAGGGCGCACTTTGATGGCGGGGGGGGGGTTACTTTTCAGTGAGTTTAGTTTTTCGCTTAGGCTTAGTTAAAATGTATGCTAACGAGGCCTTACGGCTCAGGAAAGAGGCCGTGTGGAACATTTAGCCACAATATTGTAGTTTTATCAAGTCTAATTAATTGGCTTAGCTGTTTTCAGCTATTATTCAGTTCTTTTTCCTTAGGCTTAGGCAAAGGTTACGCAAACGAGGCCTTAAAGAGAACGCATGGGAAAATTTCTTATATTATCAATTTTTGTCGTTTCCATGACTAAATTTGTCAAAAAATAGAGAAAATGGTGTAATAAGTACAATAGTTTGAACACATTGAAACAAACCCCCCTCCCCTAAGTAGAGTGCGGGCCCCTCTAAGTTGTGCTGTTTTTCTTTGAGAAAACAAGTAACAAGTTTATTCAAGTTGGTCTTCTAAGCCAGCAAAATTATTATTCAAGTTGGTCTTCTAAGCCAGCAAAATTATTCAACTCTCAAATCACATTTAAAAAAAATGTTAAACTTGTTCACCTAAAACAGCATAATCAAAAAACAAAAAGAAAAATGTTGAGTACAAAGTTTCGGGGTACGAAGTGTCGTGGTACGCAGTGTCGTATTAACGTGGTTACAATGGGTAAAAATACGAAGTTTTGGGTACAAAGTGTCGCTCATACGAAGTGTCGATGGTACGAAGTGTCGCGATACGAAATCTCGCGTTACGAAATCTCGCGGGTACGAAGTGTCGGATACGAAGTGTCGAGAACGAAGTGTCGGTGATCCCTTGAGCCTCTTTTTGAACACATTAGAGTTAGGAGAAGTCATAACTTGAGCAGGTAAACTAGTCATCCACCTAGACGTTCTTACTCCAAAACAATTGAAAGTTAACCTCTTGTTTGTGAAAGGTATGTGGAAATTAAAGGCGGATGTTCTACCATTACACGGTTTGAACACATAAAAGGTACTAACTTTAAGATCAACTTCACCTCGGATTATTTTGAAAGCGTAAGTGAGATCATTAATGATTCTCCTACAATATAGAGAGGTCAAATTTAAAGTATTCAAACGATTCTCATAACTAATATTAGGAGAGCAGTTTAAATTACATCTAAAATAGAGAAGTTTAGTAAATATATGCTGGACCTTCTCTATTTTCCTAATATCATTTTTTTAAATGAGGAGACCAAACCGATGAAGAAAATTCACAAATCTGTAGAACATATGATTTGTAACATCTTACATATATATCTGGTGTGATACATGAAATAATTCTGAATAAGGCATAAACTGTTTGTAATGCCTTCCGACATAACAGTTCATATTGTGATTGTAAAGACAGGGAATTATCTATTAAAATACCTAAATCTCTAACAGAAGTTGATTTTGTAAACAGAGTATTTGGACTTACATAGGTTGAGCATGGGTTTTTATCACCTAAATATAGAACATTGCATTTCTTTTCAGCTATTGCCAACTGCCATGTACCGCAATACCTATCGAATTTATTTAATGCTAAACAAAGTTGGGATTTAGTGATTGGAGCACCTAGTTCATTATAAGAAATATACAACTTAAAGTCATCAGCGAACAGCTCAATACTAACTGAGAGTAAGTTCAAAAGAATTCGAGGCAAATCGTTGATATAGATCAAGATTGATATAGATCAAGAAGAATAGCGGCCCTAAGACCGATCCCTGCGGTACTCTAGATAATATTTATATAGTATCACTAAATTTTCGGTTGACCTTAACACTGAAACAACGTCCTGTTGAAAAACTTCTAGTCCTTCTCAAAAGATTTCCACGAACGCCTAAACTTTCTAGTTTTTGGAGAAGTTTACAATGCGAGACAACATCAAAAGCTTTGGTCAAGTCATAATAGAGACAATCGACAGATTTACTTTGGTCGAGGGGTTTCGTCCAACTATTAGTTACCGAGAGAAGCTGAGATTGAACTGATTTTCTATGAACGAAACAGTGTTGCTCTTCAGAAAATATTATATATATAAATATATATATGTCATAGCTTTACCGAACTTTCTGTTGTCAACAGCAAGAGTGGACACCAACGAAAATTGACCGTCTTATTCCTCATTATTCCCCTTCCTATTTCATGATTCCATATAAGCGATGGCCTTACAAGCTATCCTATGGTAATAAAGAACTTCAAATATATATATATATATATATGTTATCCTATCACGAACTATGCATTCGAAAACTTTAGAAGGTGTGGTTGTGATAGGTCGAAAGTTATCTACATTTAAGGGTGGAGATTTCTTTGGAATGGGAGTGATGTAAGATATTTTCCAAAGAAAAGGAAAATGTCAAGTGTGAGAGAAAAATTTAAAATATGGTTCTGCAAGCGACGAAGCGCATTCTTTGTAAAAATTTCTGAGGAATAGAGTCAAATTTCTGCTAAGAGAAGGAGAAAGCTTATTTACGTCTCCTTGAAGAAGAAGCATATCAGTAAGGGAATGATCAATAACTCTATGAACATTCGGAATCAAACCATCATCAATTGAGAAAGCGGAACAGAAGCAATCGAATAGAGCACTAGCTTTAGCTTCATCCGTGTGAACAAAAGAACCAACTGAATCTGTGAAAGATGGAATCGAAGAATGGGATTTTAGACGTTTTCCTACGTACTGAAAGAACTCTCTAGGATAAGAGAAGAAAGCCTTCTGTCGATTTATTTCATACTCCTTGATTTCCTTGTCAAGTTTTTGAGAAGTTCGTTTGAAAATTCTAGAACAGTGGTATTTTCCTTATGTATTTTTTCCTTATCCGCAGCGTATACGAAAAGTGTTTATATATACATTTCACACAGATCGGGTAAGAGAGTAAACGGGTTCAAAAATGATAATTTCTATCCTGATAGTGTAGTTTCTTCAGGTTTCCAGTGATGGACAACGAATTTGGGCTGGTGGAGCAGGGGATAACTCAATCAAGGAATACGACATCGAGGGACTTTCCAAGGTTTCTCCGCTGTGGAGACTTTTGAGTTTGAAGGAACTCCGGGTTGATTTTTTGATCAGTTTTAATCTTATTTCGCTGAGAGGAGTCGGCTCTTACGATGAAAGGGTGATAATGAACATCTTGTAAAAATTAAAAGTTCTACCCGCTTTTGGGTTGATGCACCCAAACTCTCTTTCTTTCTTTCTCTCTCTCTTCCTCTGTCTCTCTCTCTCTTTCTTTTTCTCTTTCTCTTAGTCTCTCTTTTTCTTTCTCTCTTTAATATACCGCTTACTCATGATTAGTAATCATGACCCACACGTTTAGAAAAGAGCGAAATAGTCTGATGTTTTTGCAGGCCAGGCGGACGTTCTCCGGCCACACGGACTATATCTGTGATTTCTCCTACAGTGACTTCTCCTCCCCGACCTCCTTGCTATCTGCCTCGGCGGACGGAACAGTCCGCGTGTGGGATGCGAGAGCCTCGAAGCCCGCCGTTCACACCATTCATGTTGCGAAAGAGATCAAGGTGATTGCAAACAAAAGATCAAGGTGATTGCGAGCAAACATACGCTGGGGGAAAAACACGGGCCTGTTGAGGAAGGTTTTTAGACATATAATGTGTTTCTTATAGCGAAAAGCTCTCATAGATGTATCTTCTATCGCAATGTAAAACGGAGTTTCACGTAAGTTCAAAACAGAATGGCCCCGCCACATGGTTGAGCATAACTATTTAACCCGTGGTCACAATACATCGTCATAAATGACCTGCCTTCCAATGAAATCAATCTGCATATACGCGAGAATGATGAG
This sequence comes from Allodiplogaster pararmata, assembly GCA_964056735.1. Classification (NCBI taxonomy): domain Eukaryota; kingdom Metazoa; phylum Nematoda; class Chromadorea; order Rhabditida; family Diplogasteridae; genus Allodiplogaster; species Allodiplogaster pararmata. The sequence goes on from OZ057404.1 coordinate 10,360,983, forward strand.
AAAGTGAGCGAGAGGATGAAGCACGGAAATAATCAAGAGATGGGCAAATGAGAAGGTTAATAAACAAAATACACACAGAAACTTTCTCAGAAATAGCCGACCCAATCCTGTTCTAGGCACTAAATCTCCTAGAATACATATGTAAGTCCACGTCCCAACTATCAAGAGAAAATCAGATAACTCTGTCACAACTCCGTAGCGGGCACTCCAGTTTTCTTGAAAGCTACCTTAATCGAATAGGAGCCAGTGAATCTCCCATGTGCCCACTGTGTAATTTAGAGCCTCATACCTCAAGACATATCTTTTCGTGTCGCTGTCACCCCACTTCACTAAGCCCGATACACCTTTGGCATAGGCCGCATTCGGTTGTTGAATATTTAAGCCAAAGTTTCAACGCCGGAGTATAGCTGTGAAGAAGAATAACGATAAAAGCCTGTTTATCCATCACCGAAAACCAAAAGTGGGTGCAAATGAGCTTTATTACTTTTATGTGAAACTCGAATGGAACATAGAGCGTACGAATGGAACTCGAATAGGATTATCCTACATATTCTGTGATTCTTCCGATTCGAAGGTAGGTTAAATGTAGAGAAACGCAACAAGGATTCGGAAAAGTTTTCATATTTTCTACTCTAAAATATGTAGTTTTCTGAGCTGAGCTTAGGTGAGTTATTGATTGGAAAATGAGCAATGAATTCTTTTGGAGGTTTCACGACCTCATTATGGGAATGCAGTGGCGACGGTTGCTTCGGATGGAAACTTCATGGTGTGCGGAGGAGGTGTCGACCTCGGAGTCTGGCATCTAGGGTCGTACTCCTTAGCGGAACGACTCGATGGACATGGTAGGCACAGTAGTATTTGGAGGCTTCTCTGAACTCCGTAGCGGGTACGGTACATACCGACATATGAAAGTGGGAATACTTATCTCAACACTCATGAACCAGTAGTCAAGTTTTGAAGTATCATTATTAAGTTCTAATCGATGAAAATTTATGTTTTTTCTCAGATATTGGTCGACATTTGACGGCAGTGATGCGAGGAGACAATATTGTGTGCGGCGGTGCATCTTCCAAACTGGAGCAGTGGAATTACGCAGCTGAGAAGTCACTTAGGTAAGCTGCTGTTGAATTAATCTTAAAGTAAATATCACTTGTTGTGAGGAAGTTCACTTAAGTCGAAGAAGGACTTTCAAGCTTAGGAATCATTATTTTGTTGAGTGTTCTCATTATAGCTGTCTCTCTAATCCTTATAGCTGTCTCATTATAGCTGTCTCTCTAATACTTATAGCTGTCTCTCTAATCCTTATAGCTGTCTCTCTAATCCTTTATTATTCGTTTTTGTCTAGTCCAAATGACCTATCCAAACGTCTTCAAGTCACAACAGTTATGTGAAAATAAGATATCAGCTGATGAAAGAATGAATTTTAGTGTGGCGACATCTGCAACGGCGATCTTCAGTATTCTTCAAACCGAAGGCGCTTTCTTTTCTGCAGGAGACTCGCATTTGATCGACGTTTTCTTAAACCTTGGCTATGTCTCGTATTCCTTGGATGCATTTCCTATCAAAAATGAAGCTTAAAACCAAGTTCTTTTCACTCATGTTATTTACGGGCTTTTCAAAAAATTTGCAGTACTCTAATAAAACCAGGGATCTGATTATTTTTTGCTGTTGAGCAGAACCCTTCTACTTGTTTTGTTAAATTCCTTCTAATTCTCAAGATGTTATCCCAATTCTCACACATTAAATACGGGAACGGTATAAGCTCGTTTTGGTAGTTGATGAAACGATCAGATTGCTCAAGTAAAACGATTTCGTTGCAATTGAATTGTTAACGTTACTATAATTCAATTTAATAAACATTCTTAGTTGCATTTGAATAAGGTGATAAATGAATTGAATGCCTTGTAAATTTTAAAGAAAGTCAGCAGATAAGACAAATATATGTATATATATATATATATATATATATATATATATATATATATATATATATATATATATATATATATATATATATAAAATTATTTGAATAGTTCTACTACGTCTATACAAAAAACCCGCTGAGTAATGTACCAAAGTCCGTTTCGCCCCAAGTTCAGACAGACTGGTGCTCTCTGGGTGGGGCTCATGCAACATTAAGGCCTCAGCCAATAACAACACACATGAATGCACCAGCATCAGTAAACTACAAATTACGGCAAGTGTAAAGTTAAGTATATCTCATCAAAGAGTATTCATCCATCCCGTCAGTCATTTACTACTAAACAGATAAGTAACAAAAAAATTTAACTTGAGTATTTGAAGATTCTAAACTGATTAGCCGACTCTGTTTACAAGATTCTCATTTTCTGACTGTAAAAGCTGATTTAATTCTAATGTTAACAAAGAAACTGTATTACCGCAAACACTACAGGGTGGGCCATAAATAGTGTAACAAATTGGAATTGTTATACCTTTTTTCAAAACAGAGAAAATTATCTCAAATTAACATATTTTATCAACAACATAAACGACAACATTCACGCAAAAGTTCAGCTCAAACAATCTCCTTTTGCCCGAACTACAGCTCGAAGTCTCTTTGGGAACTCCTCCACCACTGTACGGAGGTATTCGACTCCGATGTTGTCCCATTCTGCCTGAAAGGCATTCTTCGGGGAATCAATATTTGGGTGGGAGTGAGAGTTGACCTTGGACTCCAAGTAGGCCCAAACGGAATAATCGAGCGGGTTCAGGTCGGGTGATGAGGCCGGCCCATTTGATGTTGTGATGAAGCCGGGAAAATTTTCCTTGCACCACGTTTGGACCTTTTTAGCTTTGTGGGCTGGTGCTGAGTCTTGTTGAAAGATCCATGTCCTCTGATTGAAATGCGACGGAGACCATGGATGGAGCACGTCTTGCAG
>OZ057404.1:10364082-10521582 GCA_964056735.1 Allodiplogaster pararmata
TTTTAGGCGTTCTGTCATTATCCTCGAATTCATTTTAGGCGTTCTGTCATTCTCCTCGAATTCATTTTAGGCGTTTTGTCATTCACCTCGAATTCATTTTAGGCGTTCTGTCATTCTCCTCGAATTCATTCTAGGCGTTCTGTCATTCTCCTCGATTTCATTTTGTACTCACTGCTATTATTTTCTATGTTACAATACAATGGTTTTTATCATTCTCTTCGACGTCATTCTGAGCATATGCTAACCTCTTATATATACTTTATCCCAATGGGTTAAGTTTAGGTGTAAGGGGATATTGGATCCAGGTTGAAGGTGTTGACCCGAGCGAGTCACTTTCATAATTAAAGTGCATGTCCTCTGATTGAAATGCGATGGAGACCATGGATGGAGCACGTCTTGCAAAACATGTTTCAGGTAGTATTCCGTGTCGATCTTGACGCCTTTCTCGACGAAAACAAGCGGTGTTTTTCCTGTCGCGAAATGATTGAACAAGTTCAACGTCACTTCACGAAACAAGTTTGCAGGAGAGCCGGTCTACTGTTGAGTTAAGAAAAAAGACTGCAGCTCTTGAACCTCCCGAAACTGCATTCACGGCGAAAGGCTGCAGACTTACTAGCGACGTTCAAGATTCTCAACAATTTCACTTGATGTGACCCAAACTCCATGTTTCATTTCAACAGCCATAACTATGGTACTAGATCTAACCCAAATGCACTCATAAAACCATTAACACGATCAGCTTTGTAACATTTTCAATTGCCTAAAATATCAAATTTAAACGAAAAACTTTCAAGCACTTTCTACTGAGAAATATCTTATTTTTTCTCAAACCTCAATTTTCTCACTTCTTTTATGAAAAAGTGAAATGCCTGTGTAATTTTTTCAATTGTGATCAATACCTTACTTTTGTGAATACGCTACTCGCACTGTGCAATAAAGTATCAATCAAGGCTCATGGGATACCTTCTCGCCTCAAAACATGTTAATGCATTCAGTGATTTTATCTTTTGTAAACCTTATCCTACAGCTGAAGTGAAATGATAATCGGAATGGTTGAGGTCTTCAATTACTATTCTTCCACAGTCCCTCATACTCCCCAGAAAAACTGATGAAGAGAGTGTTTCGAACCTTCAAACAGGCACAAACTCACAAAAACTCTATGAATACCTGAAAACCTCCGCTCTAACCATGACCGGAAGAAATCTGAGCGAAACAGCCTTTAACTGCATGCAAAACATGAAAAGAAAGATTGTGTTCGCCCTGCAAGTACTGAGTTGCTACTTTTAGTTCCCCTAATTTTCAAGTTTTGTTTTGACTTTCTTGCCACTTATTCCATAGAGTTTTCAGTGCTTTATGTCGGTAGGCAGATGTATAAATAAGATGAAGGCGGACATGTTTCCTATTTAGAGTCGTGATCTGAGTGTTCCGAGTCGAATTCTGAGCGAGGAGGAGGTAGAGAAGATGCAGCTGAGGTTCTACAATAGCCGCGTCGACTCTGCAGCATTCTGCCTGCCACAGTTTGTCAGAAATATTCCTCCACTTATCTGTTGCACACGCAGCACCCATTCTGTTTTCGGTTTTTAATTTTTTTAGAGTAGAAAAGCTGAGAGAATTAGGCTATTACTCGTGATCCTCAATGTTGACACCAACCTAGTCCAGTTGAGAGAGTCCAAGTTTTTGAAAAGGCGTTGGTCTAATGAAGGTTACTTGCCTCATTCGAGTTATTTCTCTTATTCGGAGCGCGATAACTGAGTCCCGATAAAAGTATATTCCAAGAATAGCGTAGTTATAAATGTCTAGAGTATCGACTTTCTTCGATAAGCCGATTGCGAAGTCACTAGAGCTTTTTACCTAGCGAGCGATGTTCTTTAATTTTTGAGAGATTTCTGAGTTGTGTTGATGCTGTACTGTACTGAATACATGTTGCGTTTCATCGGAGGGTTGACCTGTTGCAAGCAAAATCAGAAGATTAAAGATCAGAAGTATTGCATAGTATATTCACTTACTTTTTCAGGCCCTGCAGAGCTGATGGATGAGGAATAGGAAGGAATATCCGAAGCAACAATATTCATCTTCAATATTTTTTCTTTAAAAAGTGATGAGAACTCTTAGTGTTAGTATTGAAGAAAAAGTTTAAATAACTTTTTCATAATTGAAAATTCAGTCAATATTTTACCATATAAAAATGATGATGTTTTAAAAACACGCTTGCGAGCCAAATTGCGAGCCACGTTTTAAATTATTATTTCAGAATAATAAACATGTTTCAATAAGAATAAATTGATTCCTTCGAGTTTCGTTGCGTGAACACATGTATAACACATGGGGTGATTTAAAGACGAATAGTGCATATTACAATTTAATCGGGAATGTTTAGCGATAACGTACTCAAATACCGAAGTACATCTCTAATCAAACTTCTGAATACTAAATTAGTACCGGTGATAATGTCCTCGATTAAACTTCAAAAATTGATGATTTGTTTCGAACCTTTCCATGTTAGTGATGTAAATTATGAGAGCTTTTTTCTTGAAATGAAAAAATTTTACAGAAATGACGACCGTTGTCTAGTTCGACGTAAGCTCCTCCCTCTCCCCTGCATTTTGCTGCACGATGTTGCTCCTATTCTTTCTCATTTTCTTCTCTTTATAATCCCTCTCTCTGTTATTTTTACATATATAATTCAACAGATGGAAAAATTTGTTCAGATTTTATATACCCACTCTTTGCTACATCACATCACACAAAAAAAAGCAAAAATACCAATTGAAAGTGAATCACTAGGGATCCGCAGAACATGAGGCTTACAAATAAGAACAATCGTTCTACAATGTAAACGCCTGAACATCAATTTTACTTCGAGAACACAGAAAAAAAAATTAAGATAGATAATCATTGATTGAATGCGTGGAGACGATCTTTCTAATATAAAACATCACGTCGAAAAGTATACATCCAAACCATCGAAGAGACAAAACAATATGATGCTTTTTGGAAATATGCAAAAAAGACAGTTTCTTTTGTTAACGAAAAAATTAACATTCTAGAAAAAAGGAAAAAAAATGAATATTCTTAATTGGTCGAAGTGATTCCTCACCGAGCTTTGTTCCAGTATCCAAATAGGCAATTTCCGTTCTCCATGTAGTTAATCCTCATCTTACGTTGAGTTAAGATAAGCTCAGAGAATTCTGCAGAAGCCGTTATTCATATTCACATAGAATTTACAAAATGATATGAAACACTGTGGTTTCTCTATGCTCCAACATTGAACGGACCGCGCTGGTGCATCCTAGCACTGTGAAATGACATGTGATAATCCCTCTCATTTTAAACACTCACTAGAACACGGGAGTTTGAATAAACTTCTTCACTATGCAACGCAACGTTGACGGTTGGTGGTTTTTTTTCTTGCTAGGATATTCTTGATCTGTTGAAACGTTGGGGATATTTCAAAAATAGTTTAATGATAACCAATCCGTATTTGTCTGTAATAGTTGTTGTTTTGAGCTTGGACAATTTCCTGCTTTACAATCAAGCGTAAGCCTCGTTCATCAGTTGAGCATTCAAATGAGACAAAAAACCTTTAGAAAGTATTTTAGAGCTCAGTGAACAACAAATTCTTTAGCGTTTTTCTCTATAACATTCTTTTCTGAAGATAGTACTGAAAAGAGTGGGTATTAGGGATTTATGGCTACTGTTTACGAATTTTAGACTGGTTTATGGTTCAATAAGAAGATGGAAAGTGTTCATCCCGTGAGATGAGAATACCTCATTTCAGCATTCATGCTTACACAAAGCGATCGCGAATTTGAGAGCCTCTGTGCTCTCCTCAAGGCAGGACCGGCGAACGCCGAAGCTGTCGCCCGAATTGAAATGGAGGCCGTGAGTATTTACTACTTGGGTTTTTGTTACACATGTGTGAATCAAGTTGAAATTGTTCAGTATATGCTTTTATGCCGGTCGTGCATAACAATTTAGATTAGTTTCATCATGTGACCCATTTTGTTAGTTTTCGCCAACCTATGAGACATGATAAAGCGAAATCTTCAAGTATAATTATGTAAAAATAAAACTGGATAAGAAAAGTTGGAATTGAACGGCTGCTTTTTCTATAAGATGGGTTAAGTTGAACATCAAGGTAGAATGAGAAAAGGTGAGTAGAAATGAAGACTCGACCGCCTTATAAATAGAGAACCGGGAAACTGCAGTTAACAACATATAAACGCTTTTTTATGAATTATTTTGTTCAATTTTTCACATTGCGTCACAAAATACAATTTGGCGAAATTTAGTAAAAAATTTCAAATTTTGAGATAAACAAGACTTGTTAACGACGTGTGTTAATTCTCAGAAGAGCTCCATAGTGAAAGCTGCCTACGTGGCCATCGAGAGAGCGGAAGAGAGAGTGGCGGAAGCGGAGAGGAAGGCGGAAGCCTTTGAAAGGAAGGCCCGCATCTACCACCGACTCGCGGCGGAGGCCGGGGTGAGTCACGCTGCTACTCATTCTATCATTAATCGCTGTGCAAGCCCTAGCTTGAACTCGAATAGCGCACTGTAGCGAATAATCCTTGGACAGCATGGAGGTTAGAAGTGTTCCTCTATTCGCTAAGTCAACATTCTTCAAGTTCTTGAAGCTCCCGTTCAAAGTATCCGGTGTCTTAGAATCAGATTCTGCTTATTTGAATACAAGTGTAGTTACAAGAGGAAAAAAGCGCTCGCAGGCATTTTAGCCGGAAGCGTTAGGGAGGAAGGGGAGGAGGAGGCGAGGATTTATGAGATTAGAAACCTGAAGTTTCATCTAAGATGATTTGAGACAAATAAATTTATGTTGTGTTTTAATTCAGAATCACAAGGGTGAGCTGTGAAGAGGAAACCTTTCAGCACTTGAATTTTGTATAGTTCTAGATGTGAAAAGGATCGAGCAGTTGATCACGAAAGATTGAGATTCAATTCTCGCATATAGAGTTACATGGTACTGGGGGGACAAAGGAGAGAAAATCAGTGGCTATCAATTAGAAATAAAGCAATTATTTGAAAGAAAATATGAAAAGTTTCCTATAAAGTGATATAAAAATTGTATCGCCTGGATTTTGGATAAAAATGTCGAATAAAAACTTCATTTAGTTTTTTTCCTGAGAATTCATTCCAATCTTGAATCCAGCGGAGTTATTCACAGTCAGAAAGCATTCATTGTGTGAAGAATCTGGTTTTTCAGCTCGTGGTGGCCGACTTCCAGTTGATGGATGCCCCTGTCTCAGGTAATCATTTAGTAGATGTTCATAGTCTAACAAATTCATAAAACCAAGGTTATTGCACATTTTATGTGGTAAAACCGCGTTAAATAGCAATTTACATTCATAACAAACGATTTTGAATTGCAAAGAATTCTGCGAAAAATCATGAGAAGCGCAAGAATATTTTGAACTCCCGTAAATTCTTTTCCCTTTCTCCTCAGTCTTTTGTATAACAAATTCCATTCAAAAACAAATCATCGGTAAATGATGAGCTCAACAAAATTGGTAATTTAAAAAATTTCAGAAGAGAAAGAAAAAGATAAAGAAAAAATACAACTTTTATAGTTCTTCTAGGAGCATTTAGTATTGATCTCATCAAAAGTTCATGACGCGTACATAACCGGAAGAAGGGCAGAAGGGGGGGCAGAAGATTAGATGTTTGTTTATAGAAGAGGGAAGAGTGGAAAATGGGGAAGGAGAGGAACGAGAACGCGCCGGAGCGGACGAGGACGACGCCCTCTGGGTGGAAGAGTCGGACGGCGAGGAGTGGGGAGTGGAGGAAAAGGAGGATGAGGAGGGCCGGCGTCGGGCCAGGATCTGCTACCGCAAAAGATCCGCCTCTTTATCGGATGACAGTCTGCCCAAGGTTTGAAAACTCACAGTTCGATTGAAGTATTCCTGCAAGAGTTGAATATCCATAGCACATATAAAATAGTACAACAACGTAACTTCTGATCTAATTCTTATGTTTGTTCTAGCGTTATGAGAATGAATGCCGTTGAATAAAGAAAAAAATCCTAGTCTTTTGAAATTAAAAGTTTTGAAAAATAATTGCTGTAAGTTTAAAAATCACGATAGGATCTGAGGAGAAAAAAAGATTATTGACGCTTGTAAAGAATAGCATAAGTACATATTTTTTCGAGTACTCACACAATACATTGAGATCGGAACATGCAGATGGCTTGGAGTTTGAATAAATATTCTTGCATCATTCAATGGTGAACTTGTGTAATGCAATGATAATTCTAGAAGCCGCGGATGAACGAAAAGGAGAAGAAGACTGCAGAGAACGCGGTAATTTTTTTCTTTTTTTGAGCGTAAATAACCCCTGAAAGAAAAAAAAAGGAATTCTTATCTTCAAAGTTTCCAGAAAAACACCCTGCTCCAGCAAACCATAACTTTCTGTTTTAGTGCTAATATTGCTAATCTTGCAGAGGAAGGAGTGGGCGCAGGTCGGCTGGCTTTCGGATGATGAAAAGTGGGGAGAGAAGGCGGCGGAGGAGAGAAGGCTGGTCGGGACGATCAGCAGAAAGCGATCTGCAACAATCGCCGGATGCCCAATACAACACAAGGTTGACCACGAAAGCTCAATTATGGTGTTCAAGCTCTCGTTAGCAGCCCTGGTTGTTTTAGCCGGTGACCAATACCTCCCTCTCCTACGGACTTCACATTTTTTTTAGCTCATTCAACTTCTTCACCGTCTTTTTTCTTCTTGCTACCCATTTCCCGCTCCTCTTTGCTGTGAATACTTTCAATCATCTCATTTTCTTTTCCTGGCATTTCACCGATACCTTTAGTTGACTCTTAGTGTTTTGGCACGTGAATATCATTTATAGACAGTTTGAATGAATAGAAACTCTACAGGTTGCAAGGATCTGCCGCCCGGTCAGGTGGATGAGGAAAACCTGGGCAGCCTTGACTCCGAAAAACGCCCGAGTTTCTTCGCCAGCGCCACCTCGTTTCACCGCCCCGCCCGCCTCTCCAGTCGTTCCCGCCCCAATGCCTTCTACCACCGCCCCACCCGCCTCTCCAGTCGTTCCCGCCGCACTGCTTCCCCCCACCGCCTCGACACCCGGTACAGTTGCTCCCCAAGCGCTGCCTCCATCTGCCTCGAGAGCTTCTCCACCGGTGGACGTGACCCAGCCAACCGCTCGAAACTCGACTGAATACAAACTGCGTAAACTTCGCCGGCTACAGAGAGCGTAAGTTTGTCTGCATTTAAAAAAATGAAAAGTTTCATGTACTAAAAAACAGTTTCTTCTATCTTTATTTTACATGTTCTCTAAGACATTGAGAAAAAACAGTTGGTTGGCCTGTATTGAACACACACCAGCAGTTATTGTTAGGTTAGCCATTCGAACCATCAGGATACGTCTGCATAACATCTCAAAAAAGCGCGTAATCCTGCCTTAGGGCAACATTTAAATCTGAGTATGTTTTTGCTTCACACGCTTACATATACAGGGTGCGGCAAAAGTCCAGGTGGACAACTTTGTCACTTTGCATCTTTTTTGTTTGGTGTAGCAGTCCTGTGATTTTTTGCTTGTATCTTATTCATAATGTTGCTAACATACCCTGGAAAAATCAGAATGATAACTATTTTTGTTTTCCGGTAATGCTCTCTGATATGGACCGAGGCTACATTCTGCGCTTGAGCCAGTCCGGGCACATTCAAAAGCACATCGCCAGAACCACTGGATTCTCCCGTAGGACCATTGAAAACACAATACGTCGCTTTCTTGAGACTGGTACAACAAATGACCGTCCCAGGAGTGGCAGACCAGTGACCGCGACCACTTCCTTCAACGTGAGAAGCATCCGAGACAAGATTCGATATAACCCCAAGCGGAGTCTCAGGAAACTCGCGAAGGAGCTGAATATCTCGGCGAGTTCTGTTCAGATGATCGTCAAATCCCGCATTGGACTTCGCCCCATCAAGCTGCAGAAGACTCACGCATTGACGGACCAGATGAAGGCGACCCGTCTTCGGAGATGTCGTGAACTGTCAAAGCGGTTCAAGCCGGTGGACTGTTTGGATATTCTTTTCACCGATGAGAAGTTGTTCAATATTGAGCAGTCCTTCAACCACCAGAACGATAGGATTTGGTCGAAATCGGTCAAAGAAGCCAATGAGAGTGGCCGTTACGTCTCGAGAAAGGGCCATCCCGCTTCTGTCATGGTCTGGGCCGGGATTTGCGCGACTGGCAAGACTCCGCTCGTTTTCGTCGAGCAGGGAGTCAAAATGAATGCCAATAACTACCTGAACGACATTCTCATGAAGGAAGTACTTCCCTGGAGCCAGGCTCACTTCGCGGGACGCAAGTGGACGTTCCAGCAGGACTCTGCGCCCGCCCACAAGGCTAAAGTGATGCAAGACTGGTGCAAGAGCAATTTCCCCTCCATGATCACATCCGCCGAATGGCCTCCGTACTCACCTGATTTGAATCCTCTGGACTTCTCTGTGTGGTCAGTCCTTGAGAGCAAGGCCTGTGCTTTCCAACACAAGAATTTGGAAAGTTTGAAGCGCGCCCTACAGAAGGCGTGGGATGATCTTGACGTCGCTTACCTGTCCACCACGGTGGGTGCCTTCCACAAGCGACTCTGCGCCTGTGTCAAGGAGAAAGGAGAGCTGTTTGAAATTTGAAAAAGCAGTTATATCCCAAACTATTTGAATAAACTTTGATGAAAATTTTGTTTGATTTGCTTAATCCGTTAAGTTTTTATCGAAAAAAATACTGTCCACCTGGACTTTTGCCGCACCCTGTATAAGTCTCTGAGTGATGGCCAAACGTTTGTAATGATAGCTCAAGCTACTTAACCGAAAAATAGTTTATGACATATTCTTTTTGCTGCAGTGTGAAAAAAGGTCGAGTGTTCGAGCCAGCGGCTCGGGTCCTCACTGCCTCGGCCCGGTACCCCGGCCGCGCACCACCGTTGTTGGAGAAGGGGGAGGTCCTCATCACGAGGTCGGCTCGGGCGATCGCGAACGCAGCCCAAGCAGCAAAGGTAGGCTTCCCAAGATGAAATTTGTTGTTGTTTACCCAAAGGTCCTGTCGAGGGGAATCCTTTGATATAGTTCGATGAAGATCCTTTTGAGTGCGAACTACGGAGAAACTTTCTCACTTGTCCAGTTCGCGAACTTCTTCACTAGACCCATTCGTTGATCGAAGAAGGGCAAAAGGCTATTTTATCATCACAAAGTAAGGGAAAATATCGGCTGATGTCTTAGCCGGTGGCATGCCCAGGCCTGTCCCGCATGGCCCTCTTTTCACAAACTACACTCGTTTTCATTCCGTGACGGACATGCCTTATATTTCCCATGCACAATTGCATAGAGAGGACCCTCTATCCGCCACATAAAAACGCGTTCGATACCGGATCTGGTGAATCAGTCCCTTGCGATGATGTGGAGTCTTGGGCTGTAGCATCATCGAAGGCGATCCTCAATTGTATCTAAAATTATTTTTTCATTGCATCGACATCATGGAGGAACAAAACGTTGTCAACGTTTAATTTGTGATAGAGTTCGTGTTCCGAAAGGTATAAATGTTAACAAAAATCCCAACTGTGATGTGTTCTCTTTATTATGATTTGATTCAGAGACTAAATGAATAAAAGAAAGTCGTGAAACAAAATAATCAGCATACGAACACTTGATTGTCCAGGCCAAGCAAGACACGGCCTATCAGCTGGCCCTGCTAAGGCTGCCGGTCCGAGTCGAGTACCTCCCGCACTTCGAGTACATGGAGAAAGCCAGGAGGCGTCACCTCCGGGCTTACGAGAAGCTTCGTGATGCCGTCGACACGGTCATCGAGGTGAGTAATTCAGAAACGTTTTTGATTGACTTTATTCACTCAAAAAAGTGAAGTTTTGTACCTTCCCAAACAAGTGTATACGAAAGCGAAAACTTAGAATTTGTCTACTTACTAAACTGCATACTTCTTAACAACAAACATTCCTCTTGTATGTGGTGATCATTGAAATAATATGCTCAAAAAGTTTTTAATGGTTTGCCCACTCTATGAAATCCACGAGCTTTTGAGAAAAAAATCTTCCTCACAATACGATGTATAAACTAAATGAAATAGACGTTTTTGTATTGATTACCAGTTGGTAGATATTGTGAGCTCATAAAGCCGCCTTCGCTGGTGTTTCACAGTTGAAAAAAGTTCTAGTTACTGAAAATAAGGAAGCAATTGTTCAGGTTGGCAATGTAAATGTGCGGGCCGGCCGCAACCGGGACGAGAGGACGCCAGGTATGAAGAAAGCTGCCGCGAGAATGGAGATGAAGGCTGGCGCGGAGAAGGCCTTCCGCGCAATCTTCACCGCCTCCACCGCCTCCATTCTCAAGTGAGTGAGGTAGTGAGTGAGTGAGTGAGTGAGTGAGTGAGTGAGTGAGTGAGTGAGTGAGTGAGTGAGTGAGTGAGTGAGTGAGTGAGTGAGTGAGTGAGTGAGTGAGTGAGTGAGTGAGTGAGTGAGTGAGTGAGTGAGTGAGTGAGTGAGTGAGTGAGTGAGTGAGTGAGTGAGTGAGTGAGTGAGTGAGTGAGTGAGTGAGTGAGTGAGTGAGTGAGTGAGTGAGTGAGTGAGTGAGTGAGTGAGTGAGTGAGTGAGTGAGTGAGTGAGTGAGTGAGTGAGTGAGTGAGTGAGTGAGTGAGTGAGTGAGTGAGTGAGTGAGTGAGTGAGTGAGTGAGTGAGTGAGTGAGTGAGTGAGTGAGTGAGTGAGTGAGTGAGTGAGTGAGTGAGTGAGTGAGTGAGTGAGTGAGTGAGTGAGTGAGTGAGTGAGTGAGTGAGTGAGTGAGTGAGTAAGTAAGTAAGTAAGTGACTTAGTGAGTGAATTAATACTTGTATTTTTGTATTGAATTACTCGCATTTCTTAGTGATCAAAGATTAGAACAACTCATTTTACTTGCTTACATGTTGCTCTCGATCAGACAAGCACTTGAGGCTTTCATTGAGCTATATCATTCCGGTCTGAAGGATGAGCTATTTAATCCACATGAATATGGAATCTTGACCCATCCTCGCCATTAGTCGATGGAATTTCCAATTCATTATAACATGGAAGGGTGAGGCTCGACCTGACCAGCTCATTTACCTTCACCTCTGAAGCTACTGTGGCAAAAACTCGATGGAGACCGAGCTCCACTTCTTGGTAGATAACTTGTTCTTAGCTTTCTGTGTCTGCTACTAACTTTCGTAATTCTGAGCAACGCGATTTTTGTTGACTCCTTCTTGGCTTTCGCGTTTAGAGGCAATGAGAAGAGAACTGTTGATGCATTGACTGCAACTTTCATTGAGTGGAAGGATAAACTTAATTGTTTGAGAAAAATTTCAAGCGGGTGAACAAGTTGGCAACGCGAAAAAATGATAGATACAATGGGCTCTTGATCTGTAGGAATTCTTTCTGACAAAGTCTAACAAAGTCTAGTAACAAAGTCTAGCAATTAAATAACATTCGAAGAATTCTCTTGTATCCTGTTCGTTGTCGTGTCAGAAACAGCCTGAGCAGGCACAATGCGTGTGCTCACATGCAACTGGGGCAAGGGCTCTTCTTTCATAGGCCCCCCCGGGTGTGTTCGCTTCGCATTGCAGACAGGATATGAGAGAATAAGAATAAGGAAAAAGAGAATACAAAGTGTTTTTCGAACACTTACAGGACAGCCTGTCGATTGCATACCTCGACAACTTCATGGTCAAGAGCCTATTTAATTTGTCAATTTCCCGGCTGGTGACTTGTTTAACCGCAAGAGTTTTCTTCCGAACAAAGCAGTTTTTCTCTCTTCTCCATCATATTTGCAGCCATTACTTCTCGGTTTCTTACTCACTGAACCTTCATGCGAACACGAAAGAGTTGTTGGTGTGAGTTGCGTTAATTAGAGACGTGAAGGTTGAGAACAGGCAGGGAGCCAAGAATTCAGGTTAACTAGCAGAAGTTGCGCCCTGTCTTAGTTGAGTAGTTGCTGGGCTGCATCTTGGGTGGAGTCGGATGGAGTGGTCGCTTCGAACACAGCCATTCCTTGTTTTAAAATGTTCAATCCTTGCTAAATCATGGCAATCAGTAATCCGAACTTTATTTACGTGTGGATATAAAACTCATGTTTCGGATCTCAATGATGAACTTCAAGATAAGCCGCGAAGGGATCGGTCAACCAGTTTGTAGCCTCACTTCTGTATCTAATCAAAACTCTTCATGCAAGTTTTAGAGTTTGTTTAGAATCTTCTCTACTTGATGACTATTCATCATTCGCTCGGTTCATTACTGAGTAACTTGTTGTTGTTGTTGCCGGCAAGCAGCCCGCATCGAAGACTTTTGGTTATGAACACTCTCTTTAATGAGAGAGGTTCTCGTGTTCTTCGGACGAGATGCGTCCGGAGAAGGGTTTTGATGTATGTCCTTTGCAGTCCTGAGACTGTCATGCTGCACCTTGTGAAGGCGGACATCGTTGTAGCAACCTGTTCATGCTATAGGCCTTGTGAGTTGGTGGTCAACCCGGCCTAGCATCGTTTTGGGTGGGAGTAGAGACGTCTCGCCTGTCGTTGACCGGAGATAAGCAAGAGGCTACTTGACTGGCGCCTCGACTCGCCATTGAAAAGTATAGCGGAGTATCGGCTGATGTTTTGTCCGGTGGCATGCCCAGGCCGAAGTTTAGTAAATATATGCTGGACCTTCTCTATTTTCCTAACATCATTTTTTTTAATGAGGAGACCAAACCGATGAAGAAAATTCACAAATCTGTAGAACATATGATTTGTAACATCTTACATATACTATATCTGGTGTGATACATGAAATAATTCTGAATAAGGCATAAACTGTTTGTAATGCCTTCCGACATAACAGTTCATATTGTGATTGTAAAGACAGGGAATTATCTATTAAAATACCCAAATCTCTAACAGAAGTTGATTTTGTAAACAGAGTATTTGGACTTACATAGGTTGAGCATGGGTTTTTATCACCTAAATATAGAACATTGCATTTCTTTTCAGCTATTGCCAACTGCCATGTACCGCAATACCTATCGAATTTATTTAATGCTAAACAAAATTGGGATTTAGTGATTTGAGCACCTAGTTCATTATAAGAAATATACAACTTAAAGTCATCAGCGAACAGCTCAATACTAACTGAGAGTAAGTTCAAAAGAATTCGAGGCAAATCGTTGATATAGATCAAGATTGATATAGATCAAGAAGAATAGCGGCCCTAAGACCGATCCCTGCGGTACTCTAGATAATATTTATATAGTATCACTAAATTTTCGGTTGACCTTAACATTGAAACAACGTCCTGTTGAAAAACTTCTAGTCCTTCTCAAAAGATTTCCACGAACGCCTAAACTTTCTAGTTTTTGGAGAAGTTTACAATGCGAGACAACATCAAAAGCTTTGGTCAAGTCATAATAGAGACAATCGACAGATTTACTTTGGTCGAGGGGTTTCGTCCAACTATTAGTTACCGAGAGAAGCTGAGATTGAACTGATTTTCTATGAACGAAACAGTGTTGCTCTTCAGAAAATATTATATATATAAATATATATATATATGTCATAGCTTTACCGAACTTTCTGTTGTCAACAGCAAGAGTGGACACCAACGAAAATTGACCGTCTTATTCCTCATTATTCCCCTTCCTATTTCATGATTCCATATAAGCGATGGCCTTACAAGCTATCCTATGGTAATAAAGAATAAAGAAAAGAACTACAAATATATATATATATATATATATATATATATATATATATATATATATATATATATATATATATATATATATATATATATATATGTGTTATCCTATCACGAACTATGCATTCGAAAACTTTAGAAGTTGTGGTTGTGATAGGTCGAAAGTTATCTACATTTAAGGGTGGAGATTTCTTTGGAATGGGAGTGATGTAAGATATTTTCCAAAGAAAAGGAAAATGTCAAGTGTGAGAGAAAAATTTAAAATATGGTTCTGCAAGCGACGAAGCGCATTCTTTGTAAAAATTTCTGAGGAATAGAGTCAAATTTCTGCTAAGAGAAGGAGAAAGCTTATTTACGTCTCCTTGAAGAAGAAGCATATCAGTAAGGGAATGATCAATAACTCTATGAACATTCGGAATCAAACCATCATCAATTGAGAAAGCGGAACAGAAGCAATCGAATAGAGCACTAGCTTTAGCTTCATCCGTGTGAACAAAAGAACCAACTGAATCTGTGAAAGATGGAATCGAAGAATGGGATTTTAGACGATTTCCTACGTACTGAAAGAACTCTCTAGGATAAGAGAAGAAAGCCTTCTGTCGATTTATTTCATACTCCTTGATTTCCTTGTCAAGTTTTTGAGAAGTTCGTTTGAAAATTCTAGAACAGTGGGAATATGAATTTCAGAGGAAAATATATGTTTGAAGAGGTTACGGATGTGCTCAGGATAAGTTTCGAAAGCAGCTTTCCTACGTTTTCTAGGGATAAATTTCTCAATTAAAGACTTCACAATAACATTCAATCGATTAACTAACTGAGTCATCTACAGAAATGAAATCATCGAAAACAAGTGTCCAGTCCATAATTGATAATAACATATTGATCTCTACATAATTGAACCGATTGAAATCAAAAACTTCTACAACAGGTTGTGGGTTCGAAAGAAAAAATACAGATAAAGTAATCGAATTGTGATCAGAGTTAGAGAACGGAGGACAAACATTACAATTAGAGAAACAGTCAGCTTTAGCAAGAACATGATCTACATATTATTTTCTTACCATGTGTAGGCTCAGTTACAAATTGATGAAGGGAAAATTCTGTACACAAGTCGAAAAGAGGCTCAGTTAAAGAACATTTTTTGTCAACATAAATTTTTAAGTTGAAATCACCACAAAGTACAGATTGTTGAGGTACCGCTAACAGTTGAGTAAGAACATAAAAAAATGCATTATTCTGAGGCACATTAGTGCTTGGCGGTCGATAGCATATAATGAAACGTGTTCTAGAGAGTGATGAGTTACATAAGAGATCGAATGCTAATACATCGGCCGATATTTTAGTCTTGAGAGTTAGAACATAGTATACTATTATAAATGAATACGGAAAAAGCACAGACACCACCACCTCTTTTTGAAGTTCTATCACAGCGGAGCACACAATAAGAGTTAACTTTAGGGCTAGCCTGGAAAATAGGAATAATCAAACCAGTTCATAAAAAAGGGCCTCGCTCTCAAATCGAAAATTATCGTCCAATCAATATGGTGTGCTCTATGTCGAAGGTATTCGAGAAACTGATCTTCAAGATAACTTATCAATATCTGGAAACCAATGGCATACTACATCCCAAACAACATCGTTTCCGTCGGAGACGGTCCACGGTAACATCTTTGGTTGAGGCTCATTCCATTTACCTCACGCTTCAGAATAATAAAAAAAGACTTTGACATCTGTCTAGTCGACTTTTCACGGGATTTCGACTCTGTAAACATAAGATTTCTTGTTCACAAACTTGAAAAGGTGGGAATAACGGGCAACCTCCTCTATCTTATCCGTTCTTTGAGCAGGTCCTCAAAAGAGCAGGTCCTCAAAAATCTCAATCGGAGAAACATTATCAGGCTCTAAAGTATACAACAGTGGCGTTTCCCAGGGGAGTTGCCTTGGACCCCTCCTCTTTTCAATATTTAGAAACGATATCATGGAGCACTTAGAGCCAGATGTCCATGGTTTTCTACATATATGCCGATGACCTCAAATTTTTTTCTCCAAAAACATAGAGTCTCTTCAGAAAAGTCTGGATTCCATTTCCGATTACTCACTGACCTGGGGACTTGTGATATCAACTCCAAATTCCTTTTTCATGCACTGTGGTAAGAGGAATCCAAAAGTAACATATCTTCTCGAAGACAATATTATACCAACTACTACATTAGTGAAAGATCTTGGCTTTATATTTCAGGAAGATATCAGATTCTCTAAACATATTGAACTAACCTCCCTAAAGTCCCAAAAATGCATAAGCATGATCTTTAGAGCTTTTAAAACGAAATCAATAAATGTTCTGCTCAGAATATACACTACAAACATAAGACCGAATATGGGAGTGAGGTATGGTCCCCAGTAACTATCGGTGCATAGCAAAAGTCCAAAGATCATTCACACGAAGGTTACTACAAACGGCGGTATTATCCAAAATGAGTTGTGCCTCAAGAATTATTAATGTATGGAATAAGTTACTTTGCTCTTTGGTTTCTATAAGCTCTTCTAGCATTTTTAGAATTGAACTTATCAAGCTTGATTGTAAGACCATTGTCACGAGCTTCAGAATACGTTTTTAATTCAAGTGCTTTGTTTCTTCAAAGGTTTTGTTTCTTCTTTTCCCCATTACATTTATTTTCTCGGTTAGCTCTCGAATGATAGAGAGTGGGTTGAATATTTGGGATTTCAAGTTATTACTGCGGATGAATAGTTCTTAAGTGAAGATACAAGCTTTGCTTTTTTGTGTGTTTTCTGATATTTCCTCAAAAGAAATGTTCATGATTGTTCTTCTCATATTTAGACCATCTCACTTTCCATCACCTTCACTGAATTCACCCCTTTTTGTGACAGTGTCATCTGTTCTGTCACTCAACATGATGTTTTGTTTCAAGCGGAATAAAGAATTGAATAAGGCAAATTAGCAGTCAAGGAGGCGTCTATAATACTATGTTTTTATATAACCAAGTCTTACTAGATAATAAAAAATCTGGTTGTGTTGATGACAAATAATGATGAAGATCAATTTGTTTTTTTAAGTGAACGTGCATTAAATTAAGAAATAGAGAATACTGAACTATGTTTAGTATTCCTTGAAAGGAAAGATCTTTAACATAGTCCTTTCTGGATCAGTTTCCCTGATTAGGAGATGTCGATAACCGCAAAGGGGACGGTAGAGTTCTTCCAATTTCGTCCTTCAGCCACCACAGATCATCCTTGCAAAGAACCCAAGTCGACAATGGATTCGACAGACGGAGTTCTTTCAGCTGAGCTCGCTTGGCATTCCAGGTCATCAACTCATCAGGTGTAATTGACTTCCTTATGAAAACCCCCTTCTAACGGGGATTTGAACGGATGCAAGAAGCTGAACGAAGTCCTTCCAACATGAAAGAACGAACAACAAGCATTATTTTGAGTAACCTACGATTACCTTGACCCATTCAATAAAACTATCAACAGTTTTTGACGTGCAAGATCAAAGCGATGCCCTTTCCCAACCCTGTTTGCCTCTTCATACATATTAGATTACTACAAGAAACGGCAGTTGGAAATTGCGGAGACAAAATGCAATGTACTCTATGTAGGAAAAAAAACTAAATTACTTCGTTTCTCCTTCTTCCTAATTTAAATCTTCTTCTTTCATTCAAGATCTTGGGGTTCTGATTGATTCTGATTTCAGTTTCCGTGATCATAATTCTTCAGTTGTTGGAAGATCCTTGAATATTGTATATTGTATTCTTGGCATTTTGAAGTCCGAAATAGCTACGATTCATATTAGATTTAAGACATACGTTCTACCAATTTGTAAGTTTCGTTCTTCTGTAGTGTCTCCTTTCAATAAAAAAGACACTGTTCAAATTACATAAAAGAGTAGGTCATGTGTTCACTAAGTTGTTACACTATCGTTGTGTTGATTTCCATTCTTCGTCTCCCTTTCCAAGTTATGAAGCTCATCTCATGACATAGTATCTATCATAGAAGAGTTTGTAATGATGTTGTTCTTGCTTTCGAATTCATTCGCTGTGAAATGACTGTGACCATAAGTAACCCTTTCACGTTCAAGCCTTGTTATGGTAGAGTAGCTCCATTCAACTTTCACATCCCTAAATCAAACCGCTCTCAATATTTCCACTCCTGTGTTCGAACTGCCCGTTGGATGTGTAAGCTACCACCTGAGTTAAGAAACAGCTCTGACTTTAAATTTTTAAGTAGCGTCTGTATTCGTTTCCAGTCTTAGAGTTTTTAGGATTGAGCTTATTGAATATCTAAAATTTTCTCTATTGACTGTTTGATTTCTCTTTTTTGTTGTTTTCTTTAGATATTTACCCTCCCTTACCACATTACTGATATTTGGAACATTCGGGAAGAGATCGCAAATCAGCTTCACCTTTAATTTAATCGGCAGCTCATACCCTTGGGCTCTGTTCACGGCGTACCTGCAGTGTTTCTCCTCCAGTGTGATCCGTCTCAGAATATAGACGATGCCGGCGCTTGGCAATCCCCGAGTGTACAATGTAACCGTGGTCCTTGGGTATTCGTCCGCTTCTATTCTCCTTCAACTGCTTATGAAGGAAGACTACGAAGACCCATCTTCAGCCCTCTTCTCTGGCTCTCCCGTTGCTTTCTCACCAAGTTTTTTTTGTTATTTTTTGTAAAAGTTTGAATGCTGTTCTTGCCTCATTACAGTGACATCGTGATGTAATCTGACAGTTTGTTCTTCTCTCCCTTTGTGGGAAGTGCGTTCATATTATTTTTTCTCTCTATCTATTTTATTGTCACACCTAATGGTATAAATTAACAACAAAAAAAATACTGCGCAAGTTTCTTTGCGACCAAGCTTAACATGGCGCACTAAAGTTTTACGAAGCGCACGGTATGCTATGCGAAGAAGAGACCGCTGATCTGATAGAGTCTCTCAAAACACGAGTATCTAATGCTTGAGCTTGAGAAAAACAAAGTAATCAACGAACGACAATATTGACGTGTTTTTTGGAAGAGTTGAAAGAATTATTGTTAACCTGATTACTAATGACTCCCGGAACTGTTGAGAAAAACTTACTGGATAAAAGAGGAAAAAAGTGAGAAGTGTATGATTTGAATATTAAATAAAATTTGCATTTTTCCTCGTGCTTGATGAGTAAAACTTTGTGCATATCAATCGAGAAAACCCCATGCATTTCAAAAGTATCTCGAAAACCTGCAACTTCTCTCGTACTCTTTCAGCTCAACGAATCGAAAAAGAAACGATTGATATAGAATATAAAATAACGTCGCTTATCTTTGAGTCAGCCTACTCAGAAAAATTTTTTGATTCTGACTAAAAAAGCACTTTTTTCTAGTTTTTTTCTCTCTCTCATCAATTCACTGTTTGATCGATGTTTGGAAGAAGTTAATGGCTTTAACTTGTGCGACTAAACATCAAAAAAATTTTATCTGATAGAATACAAACAAAAATTTATTGTTTGAGTTCTAGAAAGTATGTCGAGAATGATTCGATCGGTGAGCTCTGAAAGGTTCACTCATGGGAAGAAGTAGCAAAATCGAAAGACGAGAAGGATACAACCGATCTTCCGCAGAGCTGCCCGAATGAGACGCTTGTGCTCTCGAATAGATCTTTCTCAATAGAGATTTAAATCAATTCATCTACTTCCAAGAAGTTTCAATCTTACAGTTGTTGTTGTTGTTGTTGTTGCCGGTTGTAGCCGTTACCGAAGAGCGAGACCCACGTGATATGCCCCTTTTCGCTCTGTATCTCGTTTTTTTTATTGTGTACATCATTATGTTTAAATAGATGTCTTCGCGAAATCGGGCACTTCTCGTGGTTTCATAAGTCGGTGAGTGAGAGTGTAGTGGGTTCGCCAATGCAGTAGAACAGGTGTGCGACATCATGAGGTGTGGATGAGCAGGTTGGGCAGACGTTTGAGATGGTATCGTCGATACGGTGTAGATACGAGTTTATAAATCTGCTGAATCCGGATCGAAGCTGGGAGAGCGTGCATCTTGTGCTGCGAGGAAGGTCCTTTTCTTCCACGTTGATGTCGGGCGGAGGTCTGCCTCCGAGGATGACGGCGCCTTTCATTGATTGGAGGTCGTTGAAGACCATCAGTATGTGTATGGCGTTTGCGACGATATGGCGTCGTTGAGAGGGTCTGTTGCTATGGACGCTGCGAACTCGACCGTGTTCTTAAAGACGAAGAATCGGCCACTGTTTTGCAGTGCCAAATGATGAATGACTCTGTGGCCAGGTTTTGTCCCTGCCAAATCACGGACAATTTTGTTTTTCCTTTGTGATAAGTTTTGGCATTGCCAAACTCGACTCTTTTTTTAACACTTTTTGTTCGCTGAACATAGCTTACAATTTTCAGGTTTGTTTAGTCCAAGCCCGGTTAGGTATTGGTAAGCCTAAGCGAATTTCGATGTTAAAATTTTTTTTCTGGAGGCAGTGCAGAAGAGAAATGATACCAACAGGTGCAACGACCACACATCAACCACTCCTAGCGACGTACCCCAACCGAGTTTCCTAACCTCGGTTGGGGTACGTTGCTAGAACTGGTGTGTGGCCGTTGTAGCTGCTGGTATTGCTTCTCGGGCTTTTGGCTGAGATCAAAATCTAGTATTGGCACTTCCTAATGAGTTCCTGAGAGCGATCATCCATCATTCCTTAAATGAGGGCTAAGGGATTACAGGGGCTACGAAAAAGCCCAATTTCGGCAGTGACAAAACAAGGACAAAAAAAAACAACAGATTTTGACAGCGGCAAAAGCAGTTAAAAATTTTGTCCCTTCTTTAGCGGTGACAAAACGAGTACAAAGTAGAAAGCTTGTTTTTGCACTATTTTTCTTGGCAGGCCCGTCAAATTGTATGATATTTGTTGCCATTTTAAGGCGCATTTTTCGTTTCTTGCCATGGAAAAGCTTGGAATTTCAAGCGAAATTTGCCCGAGGAATAACATTTTGCACATTTTGGCGAAAATTACTCTCAGCATCGTCTTATATGTTAAAACAAAGCGGCCTCAAGATGATAAATTTTTGCCAGATGCCTCACTCAACTTTTCTCCCGACATTACCGTAATAAGACTCAAACTTCTCGCGTGATGAGCGCTTGAAAATATTCATGACTAAAGAGCAATATAAATTTATCTGCTTGCACTCTACATTTTCCCAACAAACGGAATTTCGACTTCCTGTTATTACTTTGCTCTCTAGAACTGATATTCTATGGCAATTGACAAGTGAAGGCAAATGGACTACAAAACTCAAGGACATTTTAAAATTTTTGTGTAGTGCAATTTATATTTCAGTTTATAACTCCTTTTTTCTGATCTGGCTAAGAGTTTCAGGTATTTTTCACTTTTTTGTTGCTTAGGCTGGAGTGAAACTTACGCTGACGAGGCCTCACGGCTTGGGAACGAAACCAATATGTCTTAAGTTTGTAGTGCAATATACAATTCACCCTGAATTGTGTAGTCCTTTCACCGTTGTTTGTCAATTGCTCTGATCTATCCGTAATTAAGGTTTTGATCGGAACTAGTTAACGATTTAGCTTTTTCGTTAAGAACTCCAGGAAACAACGGCTAGTAAACAGTTCAGTTGTAAGAAAATCATCAGTTCTCATGGAGAAAAGTGAACTTTGGAGACTCTATCTTCCACCCCATCCTGTTGCGCTGAAACAAGATACGGATAGTATAAATCATCGTCAGCTGGATGAAATTCTGTTACTCGAAGATGAAAAATTCCACGCCACGCTGGCATCTTGGGGACTTCTTTGTGCGAGTCTTCCAACCTGTGACAAATGTGGCAATCAAATGCGGAAAAACATGTGGAAAACAAGCGGGAGAGGGGCCAGATTTAAATGCTATTATTGTGGACGAACACTTTCCACTCTGAGAGGAACGTTTTTTGCACGCACAAAAACATCTAAACGCGACATTCTTCTCTTCCTCTACTTCTTCTGTCGTGATGATTACAATTACAAATACCTCAGTCACGAAATGAAAAAAGGGGACCGCCCAACTTTTTCATACCGAACACTCGCAGATCAAATCAGGTACTTTTTTCTGACTGCCGTTCAATTCAACAATTTGCTCGATCAGAACTCAGGATCAAGGTTTTTTGAGTCCAAATTCTATTCGGTGCTGAATTTGATGCGTTTCTTCACTTAGCTTTTGTGATATTTCAGTGCAAAACTTAGTGTTTCTTCATTGGCACAATTTTACTTAGGCGTGCCGCACTTTACTTGGGGGGGGGCACTTTACTTGAGGGGCCGAACTTCACTTCGGGGGAGGAAGCTTTTGTTGTTAATGTGTTCAAACTACTGTATTCATTACACCATTTCTCTATTTTTTTGACAAATTTGGTTATTGAATTGACAAAAAGTTAATAATATTTTTGCTTTTAACCCAACTGAATTAACACCCATGTCAGTTATCCGTTCTGTGCATTACAATTGTGAATGTCCACTACCGGAATAAAGAATGAATATGAGGGATTTTCTCATTCGGTCTCGTTAGCCTAAGCGGCACTTCTTCACTTTGTGCTGCTTAGGCTTCACTTTCCCAGAGGTTCCATGGGTCATACTTCTGACTTATTTACATTTACAAAATTATTTTTACATAAAAAATTTTTTACATCGAAGAAATTGTTTTTACATATAAAAAAAAACGCTTAGGCTTAGGAGAAAGTTTACGCTAACGAGGCCGTACGGCTTATTCTAACGAGACCATATCAAAAAATACCACTCTCATCTGACCCAATTGAACCTCTGGTAGGGGGGGTGCTTGACTAAAGTGAAGACGTGCCGCCTAAGCCGTGGCCTCGTTAGCGTAACCTTCGCCTAAGCCTGCGTGAAAAAAAACCGTGAATAATAGCTGAAAACAGTTGTCAATTTCCTCAATTAGACTGGATCAAACTAAAATATTGTGACTATTTGTTCTATACGGCCTCGTTAGCATGCTTGTCAACTAAGCCTAAGCGAAAAAAAATCTGTTAAAAGTTACCTGGCCCCCTCCTCAAGTAAAGTGCAGCCCCCCGAGTGAATTACTCCCCCCCCCCATAAGTAAAAAAATGCCTCACAAGCTCAAACTCAGTGTGAGGTAAATTTTCAATAGTCTTTGAGGACTGCCTTTCTAATTAACACCATAGCTCACCAAACTTGTTAAATTTCTCCCGGTCGCCCAAACGCTCCCCCCCCACAAACATTTTTTTAGAGTTAAGAAAATATAACAGAAAATGATCTTTTCCACAAAAAAAAACTAAACATGCCTAACTGAGCAAAATGTCGAATATTGAATTCCGACCTTTGATATGCTAAACAAGAATTGAAAACTCAAAAATAGACTAAGACAGAAAACATACCAAAAATTTTGTTGATTTCTCCCCCCTTCCCCTTTCCTATCGCCAGGGTCGGCCGGTCACCATCCCTAAAAAGAAATTTCAATCACATCCTGGTGAGCTATGATTAACACGAGGATTCAAAAAAATTCCTTTGAGGATTGTTCGAGAAATCTGCGCGTTCGCATGTAGGAGTCGAGAACAGATTGGAGGAACAGGCAAGAGAGTGGAAATCGATGTGACGTGTTTAATAAATAGAAGACACAGGGACGAAACAGGTTGATTATCTTTTTGGTTTTTCCATTATTTGGATTAAGGGCCGTTGGAGGCTCACCTCTGCGTCCCTAACAGCTAACTATGCGGTTATGGGCCCCCACACATTGTATAAATTCTCGTTCTTTACCTCCAACAAATTTCAAAACCAATTAACACGAAAGTCTCAGCATCGCTATGGTTGTGGTAAATCAAAGCCGAAATATTTTAAAAGAAAATTTTATTTTGATGACCTTTAGTAAATCTTTTTTTACAATTTTGTTTCGTTCTATTGTTGTTAACTCAAGTTTTCACGCATGAATAGTGCTTGGGCGATAGTTCACAAACTGCGCTAGTTCACTAAGTGCGCTAGTTCACAAAGTGCGCTAGTTCACAAAGTGCAGCTACGTTCTCTTCAAGGAAACTCATTCATTCCGTCTTTTGAGTCATTCAGTTATTTTAGGAAAGAAAACAAAGCAATATGTGTGGATGTTCGGCGGCGTTGACAGAGAAGACCCATCCAACTGTTTTGCGACTTGTATCAGGAATCCAAAAGTAAATACTCTCATTCCGATAATTCAAAAGTGCATTCTGCCAGGAACTACGATAGTATCCAGTGAAAGAGAAAAATACGACTTTGTATTGAAGTTGCCAGAGAGTTATGCACTTATTGTCGACTCCACCAATCACATTAAAGGATTTTGGGAGGTTTTCAGAAATTCTCTCGGAATTTCACGTGGGAAACACCGTGAACAATTAGAGCCATTCCTATTTGAAGTGACCTTCCGTCAAATGTATCCTAAAGATTCATTGTTCTATGTTCTTCTTGCTCATATTGTTGCTCTTTTCCCTCTTGAGTAGCTGTGCTTCCCGACTTCGTCGATATCTGGTAGTCTTAGCAGAATAGTATCCTTTCAAGTATCGTCTTTCAATAATCATAGTTACTGGTTTCTTGCACGGATAAGCTTGTTGTTTCAGGTACTGCTATAAATTGCTTGAATTGTCGTGTTTAAGCCTGCATTGTGAACAGTCATTTGTTATCCTATTCGGGTTCAATTATTTTATAAAGAATTAAAGTTGTTGAAGTAATAAGAGCTTGATGTGAAAATAGGTGCTTCAATATTTTCGCATCATGCCTAGGTTTAGTTATGGAACCGTTCTCTACCAGACAACCCTGGAGTTCTGACTTCAAGCGATGGGAATTTTTTTAGTCTTACAAGGGAACATGGTTTAAACAAAAAATTGAAAAAAGTTTTCTCTCGTTGAAGATATGATATGTCCCAAGATGCGAGTTCGCTTAAAGTCTCCAATCTCATCTGTAAATGTGAAAAAAACTTATTTGAAAACCCCACGAATTTGAATTTTTTCAAATAACTTTTTCTTACATTTGAAGTTGAGATTGGCGGTTTTTGAGCGAGCCCGCATCTTGGGACATGAACCGCATCTTGGGACATGAACCACGTTCCCTTTTTAGTTAGAAAGTTGACTAAATTTTACTTGAGCTTGGTTAAATTTCACAGGGGACACAATTCACTGCGAAAGTTATGTTATACTGAAGCCCCCCCCCACTTCTTACCCCGCTCATTATAGGATGCTGCATCATCATAAACTGGGTTGTTATATGTTTCCATTTACTACTTTTTTCCTTGATGCGTAATAGAATTGTACGAGATTATTACTTAGGCAAAAAATATTGAAATTAATTGAATTTTAGGAAGTGGGTGTTAAAATACAATTTTTGCGGGCGGTCTTCTGTAAAATTTGGGGGGTTGTTACAATACAAAATACAAATCTACGGGGAACTTTTGTTGTACAAACTTTTTCCAGAAATCGGGCTCGGGGGGGAGCTAACGTAAAATTTAACCAGAAATTTTTGTAAGCAGACTAGCACCGTTTGTGTTTTTGTTTAGAGTTGGCTTTATTAATTAAATTGTTAAAAGTGTTGTTGTATTGAAATGTTTTTTTTTACCTTACAAAGATGATTAAATTATTTCTCTTTCTAAAAGATCCGCGTGAGGTGTGACATTTACATAGGATGAATGAAGGGAGTTGTCCCTCAAATACATCAACTAATTATTCAGCTAGAGGCATTACCTTTCCATTTTCTTTTAGTTAGTTGAAAATGAGTTCCAATGAAGCTGAGAATGATTTCCAGTGATCTAAAACAGCTTAACATTCTATCATATTTTTGAAGAGAAAACTAAAAAATCGCGAAAGTTTCATAGATATTAAAGATTTAAGTTGTTCAACTTATTCCCCAAACACACCTAAATTTGACGAGCTTCAAGGCGCAAACGCGTTTTCAACTTGTCTTAATCTATCCCAAAAGGACTCCCCTCGACAGGACCTATGGGCAAGACAACAACAACAACAACTTGTCTTAATCACAACTGTAGAAAATAGGAAATTTTTAAACAAGTCTCATGTACCTGCACTTTGAGAATTCATAGATTGATTTTGAGATATCAATAAGCGAACTGTGGAGAAAAAGCCACTCCACCCTAAGGATTTAAGGCCATTACTAAAGCACGCCGTGCACGCACGCTGCACGCTAAATCATTACTAATGCACGCTGTGTCCATTCGAAAATTCTTAACTCCGCCCCATGCACGGCGTGCATTAGTAATGATTTAGCGTGCGTGCTCAGCGTGCACGGCGTGCTTTAGTAACGGCCGGATTTAAGAGAAGCTGCGGATTGCATCAATCGCCGGAAGCTGAAAGAAATCTTGAACCTGAAAATGCGGATTTTTCTTCCGCTTCTAGTGACATGGAAGCTGCTTTCTTCGGGGATGAAATGCTCAGCTTGTTGTCGCGTCATGAGAATCAGATAGAATTAAATGTTCTACCGCTCCCCTTTACATTATGTCTGGAAACATGTTCACTCTATGAGGAAATTATTTCGAGAAAAACAAAACCAATTCTAGATATGTTCCGACTGTTAGATCTATTTGCTCAAGATGAATTCGATTATGCAGATGTGAAGATGGCCGAGAGCTTTCTTTCTCGGTCGCTTTCTTAGGTAAGACTTATTCATAATCCTATTCAATTTGCGTTGTTTGATTTGCCTGAACGAAGACCAATGATCTGTCTGATACAGTAATTAAATTGGTACTGTATGAGAATCTTCCCTGTAAAACTCAATTCATTGTTTCGACTCTACTGTCCAGCTGTGTCCACGAAGTGAGCACATTCAAATGTGTGACTCAAGAGTCAATCGGAGGACCAGGGCGACTCGGTTAGTCAATTGAAAAGTCAAAGACGGCAACGTTAGCTTTTTCTTCGATGACACCCACAAAATTTTTTGTCAAAAAATTACTTTTTCGGAGTAGGTTTACTCTCAAACGTAGAACGGGGTTCTATGTGGAAAATTTTCCATCAGTTTTAGGAGAACCCAGTTTTCATGATGATCATAAAAAGCTCTAATTATGTGGCTGGTCGTTACATACGGTCTCGTACCAAGCCGTACGGCGTCGTTAGCGTAGTCTTTACTAAGCACAAATTCCAATGAAAAATACATGGAAATAATTCGATTCTGAAGTTTGGGTGTGAGTTGTCGCTGCGAATCGTCGTTATACCACGAGAATCATTAATGAGAACTTTAGAATATTGAAGGAGGGAGAACGACAGGGCGGGTGTGGATATTCGGCGGCGTCGACCGAGATAATGCAACTAGATGCTTCGCTAGTCGCGTAGAAAGTTGTTAGCCAGACAAACTGCTTTCTCTCATTCAAAATTCCATCTCACAAAGCTAACCAGCGTTGATGATGATGATTGTTGCCCGTGCGGTTCCTTTGACGTTGAAAGGGGGTCCACGAGCTCTCGGTAAAAGCTCAAGCACACAGTCAAACTCACTCACTTCTCTCTTTCGCTCTCTTTCTCTCTCTCATTTTTTTGCCTCTTTTCTTTTCGCCTTTTTTTGGTTTCGGGCTCTGGCTTTTTTTAAAAAGCTGATTCCATCCATATTATTCAACAATCCAACCTACACAGACAACAGCAAGAACAGCAAATAACTATTTAGACTGGCAATGAAAACAACATTCATTGGGCAATGAAATCTGCAACATCTACAGGTCTATACCATAGGTCTAGCGGTGTAAGTCTAGTGGGGTTACAACGGCAGTTAAACAAGTGTACACTAGTATGATCTACCTCTCTACATAAAGGACAGAGAGGAGAATCAGTGGCACCAATCCTATGAAGGTAACTATTTAACGTGCTAGAGTAACCACTTCTAAGTTGCGATAGGGTAGCCTGTTGTTCCCTGTCAAGTAACCTAGTAGACTTATGGACCATGGGTGGTTTGAATCCTAGGACTGTGTTTGGTTCACAGTTTCTAAGAAATTTCCTAACGGCTTCTGTGTGCAGATTTCTAAGAGTTGTCTTACAGTCCCTATCCCCCAGACTGAGGTCCATGTTCATCACGTGTCGGCGAATAGTTTTTTTGCTGGTCGTTGTCGGAGGGTGAGGTTGTGGGATGGGTGATCTTCTTGCATTCTCTAACCAGCGTTAGAAGAGAAGGGTATGAATCTGTTTCTTAATCAGGGGTTACATGGAGCCGCCCAATTTGGGTTTACATGTATCCGCCGCTCAAAGTTTGGAGGAAAAAAGAAGAGGGGATGAAGGAAAAGGGTAAGAAAAGAGAAAGAGTTTTTTTGTCAATAGTGTGTGTACATGTATCCGCCGACGGGACCGATCCGGTCACTATTTAACCCCTGTTCTTAATTGACTTAAGGTAAATCACAGATAATCGCGCCTACCGAAACCTTTGCACTAGTGAGAGAAAAAAATTGACTTTCGGTTCTTTTCCTTTCCGAGTTAATTTTCCGTCAGTAGCATTTTAAGAAATCATTGTCTTACGTTTTTCTTGTGCATGTCGTTGCTATATTTCCGTTTCAATGATTGTGTTTTGAGCGAATATTATATTCATTGTTCTGTTTCCATTTTAATTCAAACCTATGTACATAAATATAAAATTGAATAAATTTTTCTCTGACTGAAAAAACATGAAGCGGATGCTTTTCTTCCCTAT
This sequence comes from Allodiplogaster pararmata, assembly GCA_964056735.1. NCBI lineage: Eukaryota > Metazoa > Nematoda > Chromadorea > Rhabditida > Diplogasteridae > Allodiplogaster > Allodiplogaster pararmata. The sequence goes on from OZ057404.1 coordinate 10,392,436, forward strand.
AAATTCTTTTAGTTAAAAGTATTGTTTTAGGAATAAATGCGGCTTATTGTTATAACTTATAAGAATAACTCCGGCTTGTTTTTCTCGTAGGGTACTGGACGGAAACTGCCATCTCCCAACATTGTTGAAGAATATAGAGAGAATGAACGTTCAACTATGTTTGAGTCGTAAGCAGGGGTTAAATGGAGCCGCCCAATTTGGGTTTACATTTATCCGCCGCTCAAAGTTTGGAGGAAAAAAGAAGAGGATATGAAGGAAAAGAATAAGAAAAGAGATGGAGTTTTTGTCAATAATGTGTGTACATGTATCCGCCGACGGGACCGATCCGGTCACTATTTAACCCCTGGGCGTAAGCTCAAGAACGAGAGTTTTTGTTGTTGGAACATTGAAAAAACAATGGCGTGCTCGATTTTGAGTGAATATTGTTTCATATCCAACCTTATTTTAGGTTAGATTTGAACTTTTGAATCATGAAGAGATTTTTTTGAAGACTAATTTTAGTTCCAGGAAGATCAACTGTAAAAAATAAATAAAAAGTCTAGTGATTTTGTTAATCAAAAACGATGCTTAGGATTGAGCAAAATCATTACTGCGTCAATTGTATAATAAAAAAAGAGAATGCAGCTTGGGAAGAAAGGTGAAATCAGATGGCGACGAGAGACGATCCCTGGAGACGGCAGATTCCACCCCATGCAGATGCGTTGAGGGAGGCCACTGATGGTATCAACCGTCGCGAGCTCGAGATCATTCTGAGTCGATCCGATACAGAACTGGACGAGACGCTCTCCACTTGGAGGCTGCTGGCTTCGACGATCCCGACGTGTGATCAGTGTGGCCATAGAACTCTAAAGGAGAAGAGTAAGAACCACTTCAGATTTCGCTGCGTCTCTCGAGTTTGCAGGAAGCAAAGCACTCCGCAGAAGGGAACATTTTTCGAGAGATCCAGCATACCTAAACGAACAATTCTTCGCTTTTTCTACTCATTTTGTCGCGGTGAGTATCATATTGAGAATCTTCGACACGAGCTGAGAGAAGAGAGTGGCAGAACGCTCTCGTGTCAAACAATCGTTGAATATCTCAAGTAAGTTTTCCCTCGCTTGCGTCATTTAACAAGGTTTTCCGCATCTTGATGATGAGCGACACTGCGGATTGACGTTAGATACTCATTATGTCTCTTCTTGGAATGGAGAGCATTTGCTTCCATGTTTAATCCATAATGCGGTACCTCAAGGTTTCTCTTGCCCTATCTTTTTGTTTCTAGCTCGCTCGTTCTCTACCTTCTTGCTGCACATTATTTCTCAGTTCTCGTTATTTTTCCGTTTTTCCTTTTTCCGATTAAAACATGATTGGTAGTTGTTTTTCAGTTTTGGATGTAAGCATCTTATATTTGACCTGATTATCTGTTTTAAGGCTTACACGTGAGATTTGCTCGTTCGCATGTAAAAGTGTGGAGAAAATAGGAGGTCCAGGCAGAATGGTGGAAGTGGATGCAACTTTCTTATTGCAACGCAATAGAAACAACAAAAGTGGAACTGGTTGGATCTCTTTTTTTTTGTAGTCTTTAATATAAAGTAGCGCAAATAAAACGCTATTCTGGCTTCGCTAGGATATTGTCGAATAACTGAAACTTAAAATTGTATAACTTCATTCGCACAATGAAATATCAATAATTTAATGTTTAAGGTCATGATTAAATCTCGATTACAATGATAGCCTCAAGTGACCTCCCACAAACGGATGAAAAGAGATTCATTTTCATTGGTTTCTTTAGTATGGCTGTTGCTTGAAATTGTTGTGTGCTGGCTATTACGCTGATCATCCCAAGTTCAACCCCAGCGCCGAAAAGATCTTTTTTTTGTTGAAAATACAAAAGGTCAGCAATATTTGGTCGTGTTTTTTCTCTATATACTTACTACCCCGTTGATATACACGCACTGATTCAGGAAGCAGCCACTAGTTGGACCGATTTGTAGTTTTGCATCTCATCGCGAAAGAGCGTGCTACCTGTTTGAGGCGAAAATAAGGGCGCGAATGACAATAACACTGGATAATTTTCCCATATCTTCCCGTCTTCAATCTGAACTGGTTAAATTGTTCAGGAGAAACCTCGAAAAGTGTTATGTGGATCTTTGGCGGTGTCGACCGAGAAAACCCAACGAACTGTTTCGCCACTAAAGTCGATAATGCAGAAGCAACTTCCCTAATCCCCATAATTCAAAAGTGCATTCTGCCTGGTACGACTATAGTCTCCAAAAGAAGAGAAGAGTACTACTTTGTTTCTGAGATGCCTGAGAACTATACACATCTAATTGAGCCGACCAGCCAAATGGAGAGGTTTTGGGATGCACTCAGAGATTCCCTCGCTAGCTCACATGGCAAATATCTCGAGCCATTGTTGCAAGAGTTTTCATTCCGTAGAATTTACCCTAGGAACTCATTGTTTTACGTTCTTCTCGTGCATATTACTGCTCTCTTTCCTCTTCATTCTCCTATTCCTCCCTCTGGGAAAAATTTACTTTAGCCCCCCGCACGGGATAAAATGCAATTTACTTTAGCCCCCCGCACGGGATAAAATGCACTGCAAAAGTTCTATCAGAGTTCAGCCGGCGTTATAGGATGCTGCATCACCATAAAGTGGGTTTTTTAAAGCTACCATGAACTATTATTTGTTATATGTGTTCTAATTATACTACATATTTTTCTATGAAATGGTTGCTTAGGCTTAGGACAAGGGGACTAAAATTTCTGGAATTTTTTATTGGAGAAGTGGCGCAGTGAGGAGGGCCAAAGTTTGAAAAAATCCGGGTATGTGGACAAGGGGACTCTCCATTCCCTATTTCGTATGGTGGGCTACTAAAGTTGAATGATAAACATTTTACTTTAGACCCCCTCCATATCTGCTCTTCACCTTTAGCTCCCCTTCATTTTGGTATATTTTAATATGGAATGGGGTTCTTGTATCACGGGGTGCGAAATTTCAGGGGGGGGGGGCTAAATTAAAAGTTTCCCAGAATAGTAACTCAAACTGGCCTTTTCATTTCTTATTTTGTAAATTTTTGTGTTACTTGGTTTGTGAAATAGGGAGTTCTTCGTGTGTATAGTAACTATACTATAGTTAGATCTTCGCCACTTTTCACCCCTTGAACCAGATGTCTACATTTCAACCAATTAAAAAAACAACGTTTTCCTTGTTTTTCGCTTTAACATTTGGGTATGTTAAAGCATTTGTATAATATATATATATATATACTTCAACTAGACGTATTTTTCCGTTCACACGACCCTGTGAGGCCATTTTCCTGAATGTTGAGTTTTCGAAGTTGAGCTAAAAAATCCCCTGTTGAGCATCAGCATACATATTGTGTTTTCAGAATAATTTTTTAAAACTATTTTTAAATTTTAGTTGTTTGATTCATAATTCATTTTTTGTTGATTGATATAACTTGTTACACTTTTCAGTAATTTGATTCAATTTTCAAGTTAATGCAAGTAAATAAATTGTTTTTCCTCATTTATTTGCGATTGAAAAAATGGTTGCTCAACATCCCTTCTTATTATCTTTGGATAAAAGACTTCCTTATAGGTTAAAATAACTGGCTTTCCTGGTACTTTTTCAACTCAACTCAAACGCTTTATACTCTTGGGATCTAAGTGAAATTGAATTACAGCTCGTTGCGTTTTAGAATTATAGGTCACACTGGTGAGTCTATCTGAGGAGATCGAGAGAGCAAGCTTACGAAGAATGTAAAGTTTAATCCAGAGAAGAGAAATGCTCATTACCACCAATCAATCATTGAAAATCGTTGCCAATGTTTAGCCATTCGACAAAATTCATCTGTTTGAGCGGCCTGTGAGGAAACTCTCTTGTTAATGTCACACAAAGTGCAATGCGATTGTTCTCATTTCCCCTCTCCCTGAAAATTCTGTGTAGCCCTAAAATTGTGTAGAGAATGGAGAGTCTCTTTGGTAATCCCTTCGCGACTCCCAAGGAGAAGCAGTCAAATCCCGCATTGGAGGTGAGTTTTTTTTGTCCGAGAATGAAATATGATTCTCAAAGTGCTTTTTATAATTAATTAGAAAAAAATATTATTATTAAATTATAATTTTTTATAATTAAAAATAATTAATTAGAAAAAAAAGTTGGCCTGTTTCCAGTGAACGATCATGTGAATACTATAATTTTGAACATAAATTTGTAGAAGGCTACCTTTTCACATTTTTGTGGGATTTTTCAGAATTTCGAGTACAAGCCTTCCTACTACTGTACATTGATGGACGAGATGCTTGGATCGAGGACGCGGCCTTGGAGGACCAGTGACGAGCCGATTCGACCTCATCAAGTCGGTTGACTTGAAGATTCGTCCCCTTTCCGTCGTTTCAGCCCCTTCCCTCGTGATGCTAGATGGGCTATAATAATCGATTCCGAAAACTCAATGTATTTATCAGCCAGGTGAAAATTTCGAAATAAAATATTGTTTCATATAACTCGATGTATGTATGAATAAATGACTAATTTTGAACTCCTGCCGTCAAAAAAGATTAATCTCTTTAAGTTATTCCTTTTTCTATATGTAGATGCTCTCTCTGTAGATGCTCTCTCTGCCAGAGATGTCGAGGGAGGAGCGGTTGATGTCGCGGCTCTTCGAAAACTGCGTCGTGAAGGCTTCCATCTCGGGAGTCCTCGGGTAAGAAACAAACGTTAGATATTTATGTGCTTCTCGGTTGTTGTTGTTGTTGTTGCCGGCAAGCATCCCGCATCGAAGACTTGGTTATGAACACTCTCTTTAATGAGAGAAGTTCTCGTGTTCTTCGGACAAGATGCGTCCGGAGAAGGGTTTTGATGTCCTTTGCAGTCCTGAGACTGTCATGCTGCACCTTGTGAAGGCGGACATCGTTGTAGCAACCTGTTGATGCTATAGGCCTTGTGAGTGGGTGGTCAAGCCGGCCTAGCATCGTTTTGGGTGGGAGTAGAGACGTCTCGCCTGTCGTTGACCGGAGATAGGCAAGAGGCTATTTGACTGGCGCCTCGACTCGCCATTGAAAAGTATAGCGGAGTATCGGCTGATGTTTTGTCCGGTGGCATGCCCAGGCCGGTCCGGCATCGCCCTCCTTTGACGAGCTATACTACCCAGTTTTGGTCCGCGGCGGGATTTCTCCCGCTACCTCCCAGCACGAATTATTCGTAGGGAGGCATCCCTCTATCCGCCACCTGAGGTCGCGCTCGATTCTGGACTGGATGATCCGGCTCCATCCGTGACAGGCTCTTAAGGCTGTAGAATCACGAATGGCCACTGTTGCCAGTGTGTTTCGAGATGTGCTTCTCGGTATTGACCTATGGCGAAACTCTGTTATAAATCTATAACTCGGACTTTTGCTTGACCAAAACGATTTTCTCACAAAAAAGCCGATCACTTCTGAATCGGCAATTATCTGTCTCAGAGGAAACATGCTTTCGTGTGATTCTAGGATGCAATGAAAATGTGCGGTAAAATCTGTTAAGCTCTCTATTCCTGCGGGCTGTTTCTGAACACCTACCAAAAGGGTGCGTAGACCTAATATATCAATGCACAGTCAGAAAACAAAAAATAACTGTGTTTGATGGAAAAAAGAGAAACGATAGAATTAAAGTTGGAATCACCAGTTTTTTTTTATATACCTTAAAATTAAACTTATTTAACTCGAAGTGCGGATCATGAACAATCCGGATCTGCCTCACGAACTTTTCTCCCTGAACTGTTGCCATTAGCCTCTATATGGCTTGGTCTATATCCTCTATATCCCAAAAGGTGATGTCGTGGTCGTTGCTGTCTGATGCTTCCATACCGCCGAACCTTCTCTCTGAACTGTTGCCATTAGCCTCTATATGGCTTGGTCTATATCCTCTATATCCCAAAAGGTGATGTCGTGGTCGTTGCTATCTGATGCTTCCATACCGCCGAACCTTCTCTCTGAACTGTTGCCATTAGCCTCTATATGGCTTGGTGATGTCTTGGTCGTTGCTATCTGATGCTTCCATACCGCCGAACCTTCTCTATGAACTGTTGCCATTATCCTCTATATGGCTTTGTGATGTCGTGGTCGTTGCTATCTGATGCTTCCATACCGCCGAACCTTCTCTATGAACTTTTGCCATTAGCCTCTATATGTCTTTGTGATGTCGTGGTCGTTGCTATCTGATGCTTCCATACCGCCGAACCTTCTCTATGAACTGTTGCCATTAGCCTCTATATGGCTTGGTGATGTCGTGGTCGTTGCTATCTGATGCTTCCATACCGCCGAACCTTCTCTCTGAACTGTTGCCATTAGCCTCTATATGGCTTGGTGATTTCGTGTTCGTTGCTATCTGATGCTTCCATACCGCCGAACCTTCTCTCTGAACTGTTGCCATTAGCCTCTATATGGCTTGGTGATTTCGTGTTCGTTGCTATCTGATGCTTCCATACCGCCGAACCTTCTCTATGAACTGTTGCCATTAGCCTCTATATGGCTTTGTGATGTCGTGGTTGTTGTTGTTGTTGCCGGCAAGCATCCCGCATCGAAGACTTGGTTATGAACACTCTCTTTAATGAGAGAAGTTCTCGTGTTCTTCGGACAAGATGCGTCCGGAGAAGGGTTTTGATGTCCTTTGCAGTCCTGAGACTGTCATGCTGCACCTTGTGAAGGCGGACATCGTTGTAGCAACCTGTTCATGCTATAGGCCTTGTGAGTGGGTGGTCAAGCCGGCCTAGCATCGTTTTGGGTGGGAGTAGAGACGTCTCGCCTGTCGTTGACCGGAGATAGGCAAGAGGCTATTTGACTGGCGCCTCGACTCGCCATTGAAAAGTATAGCGGAGTATCGGCTGATGTTTTGTCCGGTGGCATGCCCAGGCCGGTCCGGCATCACCCTCCTTTGACGAGCTATACTACCCAGTTTTGGTCCGCGGCGGGATTTCTCCCGCTACCTCCCAGCACGAATAATTCGTAGGGAGGCATCCCTCTATCCGCCACCTGAGGTCGCGCTCGATTCTGGACTGGATGATCCGGCTCCATCCGTGACAGGCTCTTAAGGCTGTAGAGTCACGAATGGCCACTGTTGCCAGTGTGTTTCGTGATGTCGTGGTCGTTGCTATCTGATGCTTCCATACCGCCGAACCTTCTCTCTGAACTGTTGCCATTAGCCTCTATATGGCTTGGTGATGTCGTGGTCGTTGCTATCTGATGCTTCCATACCGCCGAACCTTCTCTCTGAACTGTTGCCATTAGCCTCTATATGGCTTGGTGATGTCGTGGTCGTTGCTATCTGATGCTTCCATACCGCCGAACCTTCTCTCTGAACTGTTGCCATTAGCCTCTATATGGCTTGGTGATGTCGTGGTCGTTGCTATCTGATGCTTCCATACCGCCGAACCTTCTCTCTGAACTGTTGCCATTAGCCTCTATATGGCTTTGTGATGTCGTGGTCGTTGCTATCTGATGCTTCCATACCGCCGAAACTTCTCTCTGAACTGTTGCCATTAGCCTCTATATGGCGTGGTGATGTCGTGGTCGTTGTTGTTGTTGTTGTTGTTGCCGGCAAACGTCTCGCGTCGAAGAGAGTTGGCTATGGAGAGCCGCTCTCTCCCTCTCTCTTTCCTCTCTTTTTTTAAAATACATCTCTTCTTCTTTCCTTCACAATTGATATTGATATTCTTTATCGCCAAAGGACAACTGGTTCAGGGTCATCGCTAACATGGTTGACAATGAGAAAATGAAAAAGTAGAAAATCTTCGGAAGAGGAATAAGCAACTGATCTTCTGAGATTGATCTGATCTGACAATAGTCTCAGAAATGAGGCTACTTCTTTTGGTTTCATCCAGAGATCTTCTAACGTGAGTCTTGTTGGACGTCTAGCGCATTTGAAGAGATGGGCCACGTCGTGAGGTCCATTGAGACAGTCTGGGCAGTAGTCAGGTATCGAGTCATCGATCCGGTGTAAGTAGTGGTTGGTGTACCTGCTGTAGCCTGAGCGGAGTTGGCTCAGCGTGAAGCGGGCGTTTCTGGAGAGGTCCACTTCTTCTTCATTTATGTCCGGTGGTGGTCGGCCGCCCAGTATGACTGGACCTTGGATGGTTTCCTTTTCTTCTGAGACCATGTTTGTGTGGACTCGGTTGGCGACGCTTTTCCCGTTGTTCTTCTCTGCTGTTTCCGACAGGGCTCTTTCAACAGTGCTTCTGCATGCGATGTAATTAGTCGTGGTCGTTGCTATCTGATGCTCTGTCGTGGTCGTTGCCATCTGATGCTTCCATACCGCCGAACCTTCTTTCTGAACTGTTGCCATTAGCCTCTATATGGCTTGGTGATGTCGTGGTCGTTGCTATCTGATGCTTCCATACCGCCGAACCTTCTCTCTGAACTGTTGCCATTAGCCTCTATATGGCTTTGTGATGTCGTGGTCGTTGCTATCTGATGCTTCCATACCGCCGAACCTTCTCTCTGAACTGTTGCCATTATCCTCTATATGGCTTTGTGATGTCGTGGACGTTGCTATCTGATGCTTCCATACCGCCGAACCTTCTCTATGAACTGTTGCCATTAGCCTCTATATGGCTTGGTGATGTCGTGGTCGTTGCTATCTGATGCTTCCATACCGCCGAACCTTCTCTCTGAACTGTTGCCATTAGCCTCTATATGGCTTGGTGATTTCGTGGTCGTTGCTATCTGATGCTTCCATACCGCCGAACCTTCTCTATGAACTGTTGCCATTAGCCTCTATATGGCTTGGTGATGTCGTGGTCGTGGCTATCTGATGCTTCCATACCGCCGAACCTTCTCTATGAACGATTGCCATTAGCCTCTATATGGCTTTGTGATGTCGTGGTCGTTGCTATCTGATGTTTCCATACCGCCGAACCTTCTCTCTGAACTGTTGCCATTAGCCTCTATATGGCTTGGTGATGTCGTGGTCGTTGCTATCTGATGCTTCCATACCGCCGAACCTTCTCTCTGAACTGTTGCCATTAGCCTCTATATGGCTTGGTGATGTCGTGGTCGTTGCTATCTGATGCTTCCATACCGCCGAACCTTCTCTCTGAACTGTTGCCATTAGCGAGAGAGAGAGAGAGAGAGAGAGAGAGAGAGAGAGAGAGAGAGAGAGAGAGAGGCTCTCTTGTAGTTTCTTCGGAGCGTGATGCTTCCGGAGAAGGTTGTTGATGTCCTTTGCAGTCTGTAGACTGTCGTGCTGCACCGCGTGAAGGCGGACATCGTTGTAGCACTGGCTTGGTGATGTCGTGGTCGTTGCTATCTGATGCTTCCATACCGCCGAACCTTCTCTCTGAACTGTTGCCATTAGCCTCTATATGGCTTTGTGATGTCGGGGTCGTTGCTATCTGATGCTTCCATACCGCCGAAACTTCTCTCTGAACTGTTGCCATTAGCCTCTATATGGCTTGGTGATGTCGTGGTCGTTGTTGTTGTTGTTGTTGCCGGCAAACGTCTCGCGTCGAAGAGAGTTGGCTATGGAGAGCCGCTCTCTCCCTCTCTCTTTCCTCTCTTTTTTTAAAAATACATCTCTTCTTCTTTCCTTCACAATAGTCTCAGAAATGAGGCTACTTCTTTTGGTTTCATCCAGAGATCTTCTAACGTGAGTCTTGTTGGACGTCTAGCGCATTTGAAGAGATGGGCCACGTCGTGAGGTCCATTGAGACAGTCTGGGCAGTAGTCAGGTATCGAGTCATCGATCCGGTGTAAGTAGTGGTTGGTGTACCTGCTGTAGCCTGAGCGGAGTTGGCTCAGCGTGAAGCGGGCGTTTCTGGAGAGGTCCACTTCTTCTTCATTTATGTCCAGTGGTGGTCTGCCGCCCAGTATGACTGGACCTTGGATGGTTTCCTTTTCTTCTGAGACCATGTTTGTGTGGACTCGGTTGGCGACGCTTTTCCCGTTGTTCTTCTCTGCTGTTTCCGACAGGGCTCTTTCAACAGTGCTTCTGCATGCGATGTAATTAGTCGTGGTCGTTGCTATCTGATGCTTCCATACCGCCGAACCTTCTCTCTGAACTGTTGCCATTAGCCTCTATATGGCTTTGTGATGTCGTGGTCGTTGCTATCTGATGCTTCCATACCGCCGAACCTTCTCTCTGAACTGTTGCCATTATCCTCTATATGGCTTTGTGATGTCGTGGTCGTTGCTATCTGATGCTTCCATATCTTCAAAAGCTTTACACAATTTAGAAACATCCTCAATTTGGTCAAAAAGCATTCCTTATGTCGTATAGAAAATAAGAGCTGTATTTGAAGTATCATAACATTCAATCAACTAATTAAAAATGTATTGATACAGGTACATAAGTTTTTTAGTGTGCAAGATAAAAAAGCACAGACGCCCGCCGAAGGCGGCAAAAATTTTTTTCACATAAGGGTCCCCCTTATGATAAAACAAAATAACAAAAGGCCGCATTTTTTTTTATTTCGTTTTATATGTATATGGGTCCCCCCTTATGATTTGGAAAAACAGAGCCTTGCTGACAGAAGGTCTGACATGACCATTTAACCCCTGTACAGGTATGGTGTTGGTATGGCATTCGGTCTCTTCACAGCCTCGGTGGACCCCTCGCTGACGATGGTGGGCGGAGATCCCACCAAGCAGGTGATCTTTCTGCATCCAGGTTCATCCCCGGATGTGGCTTCTTTGCCATATGCCTTTCACCAGAAAAGTCATCCCCGTGAAAAGTATCTCATCATTATAGATTATTATACATAAAGTGAAAGCGCACTCACGTTCATTGTTTGGCCGCTCTTCTCTCAGCTCATTTGTGTTACTCGCTTTTCCACCTCTCGTTTTGGCTGTTGAAATGAAATTTATCAATCTACTACCACACAAGCAAAAGCAGAATGAAAAAAGGGCGGTATGCATATACAAAATAAGATACTAAAATTTAGAATAAATTTTAGACTAAACTTTAGTTTTGCCAAGAGTAAAGTATATGGTAAATTTCACACTGAAATTTGGTCGCAAAGAGTGAGACTCTAATCTTAGCTGAGCCTAAAACATTGTAACTCTCTGTATTTAATTCTTGTTCGCGTGTAATTTTCTGTTTATCACTTCATTTTCCTAAGTTCTGGCATTATTGTTCAACTCAAGTTTTTTTTAAAAAAAACTTCACACAAATTTTCAACCTTATTTACTGGCTGAAAAAGTGAGAAGTTTCAAGATTAGTTTGAAAAAGCTTCATTGAACACAAGTTTCAGTTGAATTTATTCATCGTATATTCGGTTGATACTTAATAGAAAGTCGGGTATAGACTGGAATGCCCATCATGGTTTGAACATTATATTTTACGCGCACTGCTCACGATCCGTTTCTGGTTCAGGGTTGGAGAGTGGCGCGTGAAGTACTTTTTACTGTTTTTCCACTCAGGTATAGATAATGATTACGTTAACGAGGACGAACGGCCGAATGACGAACTGGGGGAGTGGTTTTCAATTCCTTTGCACCCCTCCGTCGTGGAGGGGTGTTGGCTGAACCGCGAAAAGGCGGGATCGGATTGCATGAAAGAAAAGTGGCATCTCTACGAAAGTGGCATCTCTTCGAAAGTGGCATCTCTACGAAAGAACTACAAAAAGAAATCCACACCAAGGCGGTTAATGAAGCCTTGAAGTCCTACAAGCCTAATCCAATACTAGGAACATCACCCCCTCCGATAGCAGCCGATGAAAGACAACTATCAAGGGCAACACGCACAAGACTCAGCCAACTTCGCTCGGGTTACTGTAATCTTCTGAATGATTACAAAACCGAATAGACCCGAATATTCTGAACAAATGTCCTGACTGATCTGAAACGCCACACAACGTAATTCATGCGCTATCATGCCCGAAACTCCCGACTCAATGCCATCCTTCCGAACTCTGGACCAACCCAGGAAAAATAGCCAAAGCTCTAAACCTCTAACGATGAGGATGATGATCGTTTTAATTATTTACTATGTAAACTGACAATTCAGCCGCTCCGTTGTGGATAATTTACCGCTCCGTTGTGGACAATTCAACCGCTCCGTTGTGGACAATTCAACCACTCCGTTGTGGACAATTCAACCGCTCCGTTGTGGACAATTCAACCGCTCCGTTGTGGACAACTCAACCGCTCCGTTGTGGACAATTCAACCGCTCCGTTGTGGACAACTCAACCGCTCCGTTGTGGACTATTCAACCGCTCCGTTGTGGACCATTCAACCGCACCGTTGTGGACAATTCAACCGCTACGTTTTGGACATTTCAACCGCTCCGTTGTGGACTATTCAACCGCTCCGTTGTGGACCATTCAACCGCACCGTTGTGGACAATTCAACCGCTACGTTTTGGACATTTCAACCGCTCCGTTGTGGACTATTCAACCGCTCCGTTGTGGACAATTCCGTTGTGGACAATTAAACCGCTCCGTTGTGGACAACTCAACCGCTCCGTTGTTGACAATTCAACCGCTCCGTTGTGGACAACTCAACCGCTCCGTTGTGGACAACTCAACCGCTCCGTTGTGGACAATTCAACCTCTTCGTTGTGGACAATTCAACCTCTTCGTTGTGGACAATTCAACCGCTCCGTTGTGGACAATTCAACCGCTTCGTTGTGGACAATTCAACCACTCCGTTGTGGACAATTCAACCGCTCCGTTGTGGACTATTCAACCGCTCCGTTGTGGAAAATTCAACCGCTTCCTTGTGGACAATTTAACCGCTCCGTTGTGGAAAATTCAACCGCTCCGTTGTGGATAATTCAACCGCACCGTTGTGGGCAATTCAACCGCTCCGTTTTGGACAATTCAACCGGAGCGGTTGAGTTGTGGACTATTCAACCGCTCCGTTTTGGACAATTCAACCACTCCGTTGTGGACAATTCAACCGCTCCGTTGTGGACAATTCAATTGTTTAATTGTTTATTATGTAAACTATGTTCGCCAACTCGCCACAAGATGACCTTTTCGCCCAAAGGGCAACAACAACAACGGCCTAGGAACAAGACCGTATGAAAAAAACTTCTCACAATATAAATTTTTTGATAGTTTAATTGGCCAAAATTTTTTTATATAGTTCATCGAAGTACAAATTTGAGTTCACTGAAGTACAAAAAAGCTCCCCCCTTCTTCCCTTTCTTTTCTGAGTTAAGGTCGGGCCCTTAATGGAGTCTCACGTGATTTTGAGTGTCACGACATTTCGCACCACGACATTCCTCACCACGCCACTAAATAACTCGTATTTTGTAGCTTTCACTGAAAGAGACTTGGAAGGAGATGAGCTCGAGGATGCGATCGTATGGTAAAAACTTCGGATCGATCGGATTGATGTTCTCAGGTTTTTGAATTTTACCGCTAGTTTACTGCTCCATGAGTCGTTCGAGCACGCTTGTAAAAAGGTTTTTTATACGTACATAAATAAAAGAATGGGTTGATCGTCTTTGAGTGTGGTGTAGTGGTCGTGTACTAGAATTTTGTAGAATGTTTCTCATTTTGAATGCTTCTTCCCTTGCAGACGAGGTCAAACAGAAGGGGTTAAACAAACTCGTTTTTCTCCTCCTGTAATGCACACTAACTAAAGGCGATCCAGGAAGCATTCACTGGGTCTGCCATGTTTAGTCTGTCTCAGATCTCATATCCAAGGAGTTACTTAGCACCCGCACAACTTTTTTTTTCGAATGCTTAGATTTTTTTCAAATTTCAGAGTTCAACATTCAATTTTTCCAATGATTTGGAATTTCCCTATGAAAGATCCGAAGAAAAAGCGTATAGATTTCAATGTTTTCCGGGGTTTTTGGAGAGTGCATGGATTTTTTTACTCGCAGTGCGGGTCAGAGAAACACCCTGCTCACATCTCGGGAGCGTTTTCCTTGCTTTGAAAAACTATTGACTGTGAAGGGAAAACTGGTAATGTTTAAGAGTTAACTTTAATGTCCGACCAGAATTCAGTGCCCCGTTCTTTTGTCTTTTCGCTGGATTCTGTTTTTTGGTTATAAGTTGAGATTCATATGCACTTTTTTCCTTCATTGGGCCCTTCTTTTCTCTTGTCAAGATTATTGGTATTGTGATGATAAGCACGTGTTTATTTGAGGGACTGAGTGCATATTGGAGACGCTGCGAGCGAAAAGTGACGCTAGAAACGGAACATATGCGGGCGGAATCGTGGGTGGCCTTCTAGGATTGAGGTTGGATTGGCTTCTAATGCTTCCGTTGGAACTTAGAGCGAGTTTCATGTAACTCAAGGGCTTCAACTGTAATCAATAGCTCATTATGACTATCTGCATAAGTCTTAAAATGGTCAGTTACACAGTGACGCCTGGTTAAGACGAAAATCGATTATACCATCGCACGGGATAAAGCTGGTCCCCACCGGGCGGTATCGAACCCAGCAATCTCTTAATCCAGGAACAAGAACGTTACCATCGCACCACGGTGACACATTGATACCCGTTGGACCAGTTTTTTCGAGCGATGATATAATCAATTGTTTTCACAAGTGTTATATTGTCCATGGTCGAATATTATTTGCAAAAATTTTAAAACATTGTTATTTCGATAGTTAACATCATGCTAGAGCGTTGAAAAAACATGACACTGATTGGGTAAAACAAATTACGATTGAATTCTTTTAGAGCTGGCATCAAAGCTGGAATTTTCGGCGCTGCTGGTTTTGCTGCATTTTCCACAGTAATCGATTATTATATGAGGCACTGAAACTATTGAGAAAATTTATGATTGAAATTGCTCGAAGTGGATGCTAATCCTTTTTCATGTTCTTGTGCATAAAAGATACTTTATAGCTAAGAACATGTTCTGTGCTCGGTAGTGTTGTAGAGTAATCCGAGATTTTAGTAATATGTTCTATATGTGAACACATAAAAATTCACTAACTATTTAGTTGCTTTCTCATTTCGGTCGTATAGAAGAGAGGTTCGATTCTATTTTATTTGTATCTCAAATTTTTAGTTGACTTCTCTTACGGATAATTATTTTATAGAAAAGCGAAAATTTCAAAATTACTAGAGATTTTGAAAGAATCTTTGCTATTACTTAACGGGTGATGTTCACGAATTTACTTGTTATAAGAAATTAATTAGATGACGTGATTATCTACTTTCAAGTTGTTTTTAGAACATTTATATACATACTGTTACGCCGAAAGTTTGATAAAGAAAGTTGAGTAAAGTTTGATTAAAATTGGGTGATTGCAGCAGTATCCGATTATTCAGACACTATGATTACGGCAGAGAAATATGTGGACAGTTCTGAGGATATATTTGCGTGCTTCCATGGTAAATTTATTTATAATCTGTGTATGGGTTCATAATGCAATCAAGTATACTTTTTTTTAGAAAGAACTTAGCATTCAAGCAAGTTTCAGTGAATAATTATATTGAATGATGGTTCCATTGAAAGTCAAGCTTAAATTAATCAATGTTTCATCAGTGAAGCTCTAGAGAACTATCGCTGCCATGAAGCCGTCAAATTGAATCGGTGGTCTCATCGGGAAAGTATATGTCTAATTAACGGTAATCTTTCTAATAAGACGTAAAAGGTTGAAAAACCCCTGAAATTTGGAAGCTCGTTGGCTCCTTAGCACTCTTGCGGACTTTACGAGGCCTTTCTCCCAATTCCCGTCTCTTTCTTACTTCTCTATCTCTAGTTTGTTGACTACCTTCTCTCTCTCTCTCTCTCTCTCTCTCTCTCTCTCTCGCTCCCTCTCTCACGATCTCTTTTTCTTTGTCTCTCTGACAAAAAAATTCAAGTTTTATCCAACTCCTTTCGGCCTAGGTTTTTTAAGAAGTTATAAATTTATTCAGCTCTTCGCATCACGAAGTCGACTGCAAGTTTTGTGCACATTTCTGTATGTCCCTCTCTCTTTCTCTCTCTTCGTTCATAACTTGTAACCTTTGTCGAATGTTTTTTCCTATCTCGTCTTTCTTCTTCATCTTGATTTCTACTGTATAAAAATGTCTGTGAGAAAGCGCAATGAGAAGACCATTAAACAATAAACACAACTTAGCCCGATCTTCGAAAACTTCTCCACCTCTCATTTTTTCTACACAGATTTTGAGTAGTATATCATCATTTGAATGAGTAGAAGCTTGTAACCTAGAGAGTTAGTTGCCTCTGCATTTGTACACACAAAGGAGTATTTGAGTGAAGGTATAAGATAGGGAGAGATAATAAGCAAATAAGAGAGAGAGGATGCAATCAACATAAAGATTCTTTGAGGAAAGTCAGAGATTAGATTAATTGATGTGGGATAACTTGAATGAGGAAGATCGAGTATAGAACAACTTCTGATAAAACAAAGCAGATTTCTCTATTTCGCTCTCTTGCTCTCTCTTTCGCTTTCCCATTTCATCTACTTTTTCTCTACGACAGTTTATCGCAGAAGTTCTCTCTATTGTGTATAAATTTCTCTTGTAATTTCGACCTCCACGCTATTTTGAGCCTCTCTAACCTCCACGCTATTTTGAGCCTCTCTAACACCATGGTTTTCCTCCTAGTGTCTACTCTGTCAGAAAGCAGATAAATATAAGATGCAGAGGCGCCTCCCAGGCTGCTCAACTCCGCTGTATTACACACATGTATGTATCACAAAGAGAAAGAGAGGGAGAGAGAGAGAAGAAGTAATGAGATACATTCAGGAATAACGAGAGAGTCAGACAGAAAAGCTTTACGAGGGTTGAAAAGATGAAACGACAAATTGGTGCTGATTTACGAATGGCCACTCGTGTTGCTCCCAATCGGCAGTTTCGGCTTTGAAGCCCTGGAAAGAGCATTCGAATGTAGCCCTCCGCCCTCTTCATGAGCGCCCATCAACTTCCCACCCTTACTGCTCCGCTAGAAAATAGAGACTACCAATGTGAAGTACCAAGTTTTTTTCGCCGTTTTTTCCAGGTACGGTAGATACAGTAGTCTAGACGCGAACAAGATTATTCAAATTCGTCTATGCACTCAGTTAAAAATTTCCGATTGATAAATATACAATTTGTGCATAAAAATGCTTTATAGTAGAAAATGAATCGAAAGTTTTTCTCTCTTCCATCTAAATACCGAGATGAACAAAGTGCGAAGAGTATGAGAGGAAGAGTAATTGGAACATTAGGCTTTCTTATGATTATTACTTTTTAACATATGAAAAAGAAAGAAAATTCTATAAATATATGTAATTGGTCCGACCATTCATTCATTCAGTCATTCAATTCAATTCATTTATTCCATGCAAGAACAACAACTTGTAATACAACTATGAATGGTAGTTCCAATTAGCATGGACGCGTAGAATAGGGAAACAAAAAAAAACAATCATTCATTCAAAAGTGCTGAATGGGCATCAACTAATCCAAATATCATCTGATAAAAGAAAAAATATGATATGAAATAGCTGTCTATAGTTATTTATAATCAGAAGATTGTGTCCAATACATATGTATGTAAATACAAATAATCGTCAATATGTTACACTCGGACAAGGAAGCACAACTTCAAATGGAATTTTTTTAACCTTGTCGCGAAACTTGAAGAACTTCCGATTACAACGATATCTTCCTGAAGGGAGTTCCATATTGCTATTGATCTAGAGACAAACGTAGACGACCTAGCCGGGTAAACGATAGGCAGACGAATTCTGAGAGAGTGCGCTTGTCTTGTATTATACTTGGGGGGAGATAAAATGTATAGAAAGGATTCATTATTTATTCCGTGCACACATGATATTAAAACAATGATGATTGCGGATATGCATGGACTACCTTTCTAGTGGCGGTGTGTTTATGAGCGAACGGTCGCTTGAGTATGAGGGGAAGTAAAAGGGGGGGGGGGCGAGAGGAATGATTGATAAATATGAATTAGTTATTTAACAATCAAAAACATGAGAAAGAGGCACAATAACATGAACAGGCAAATTCAGTAAATTCTTTTTGAATATCTTGCTATTAGGTTTTTTTTACTATTTCGTAATCCAAAGAATTCCGTACTGATAATTGACGAGAAACACATGTAGATAAGAAAGACTGGTTGATATAAGACGATGCTGGGAATAATTTTTGCCAAAATGCTCGAAATGTTGTTCCTCAGCCAAAAACTTTATTTCGCCAAGATTTCGAGTATGCGAACTTGGGAGAAGGAAATTCCGTTATTTGTCTTTTTTTAGCTGCCAAAATAGGGACGAAGAATCGGCCACCATTTCGCAGTGCCAAATGATGAATGACTCTGTGGCCAAGTTTTGTTCCTGCCAAATCACGGACAATTTTGTTTTTTCCTTTGTGACATGTTTTGGCACTGCCAAACTCGGCACTTTTTTAAAACACTTTTTGTCAATGCCAAATTACGGACAATTTTGTTTTTCTTTTGCGTCATGTTTTGGCACTGCCAAACTCGGCTCTTTTTTTGGAACCCTTTTTGTACGTTGAACAAAGCTCCGCAACGACCACATATTAAGTACTTCTAGCGACGTACCCCTACCGAGTTTAGTAAACAGTTGAGAAAAATGTATGTTGCTGCGCTAGTACGTAAAGATTTGTGTGGCGGTTGTAGTCGGTTTAATTACCCAAGTTTGAGGTAAAGATTCGATCCGGCTCGTTGAAAGACGTAGCCTGAACCACACATTTAAAGAGATCAAAGTCTATTATTGGCACTCCCCAAAGAGTTCCTGAGAGCGATCCTCCATCATCCCAGAAATGAGGCTAAGGAGTTGCAGGGGCTACAAAAAAAAGCCCGAGTTTGGCAGTGACAAAACAAGGACAAAAATCCCGGTTCTGGCAGTGGCAAAACAAGGACAAAAAAAAACCCGATTTTGGCAGTGACAAAACAAGGACAAACAAAAACCCGATTTTGGCAGTGACAAAACAAGGACAAAAAAAGCCCGATTTTGGCAGAGACAAAACAAGGACAAAAAAAGCCCGATTTTGGCAGGAAAAAAAGAAGTACACAAAAAGCCCGTTTTTGGTAGTGACAAAAGCAGTTACAAATTTTGTCCCTTCTTTTAGCAGTGACAAAACGAGTACAAAGTAGAAAGCTTGTTTTTTGACGGTTTTTCTTGGCAGGCCCGTCAAAACGCATGTTATTTGCTGCCATTTATCATGGCGCTTTTTTTCCGTTTCTTGCCATGGAAAAGCTTGGTTTTTCAAGGGAAATCTGCCCGAGGAACAACATTTTGAGCATTTTGGCGAAAATTATTCCCAGCATCGTCTTATATTATTAGGCGTAACAAGACGCAGAGGATGAGAATGTCGGAAAAAGCGATAAACGGCATATATCTGATACAAATTTTTAGTATCTATTCCGCACTTCTGATGTATACATTTATGAATGAAAGTAAGGTCAGCAAGAGCTCGACGATGTTCGAGGGTTTGAAGGTTCAGAAGGATTTCAGAAATCTCTCCAAATACGGAAGGGCCGGATGGCCGGCTCTTACTAGAATTCTTCTCGTAAAAGAACGTTGAACTTTCTCGAGCTGTTTTACTAGACCCGCAGATGTCGGGTTCCAGAGCTCGCTAGCGTAGGCAATACATAAATTTTGAAAGCAGATGTCAGAAGAGAGATGGTGAATTTAAAGCTTTAAAAATCATATTAACAATAGACGACGCTTTACGGCACTTTTCACTTATGTGGTCCCGATATGAAAACCCATCCGAAACTATTACTCTGAAGTCTTTGATGATTTTGTGTTTTCTTTAGTAAAGAGCAACTTAAGCGCTTCTTTTCAGTACTTTTTGACGCAGACAAAGCGAGTTGTTCGATGAACCGGAGACATGAAACATGTGGTTAATAGTTGTTTTGAATGCATGAAGTGGCCGGTTACCTATTCCTCCTTCTCGCCTTTCACTCTTCCTGATTCACCAGTTTGAACCCTTCTCTCAGCATCAATCACACCATCTCTACTTCTTCTTTCATCTGACTACTAGATTCTTGAGATCCTTTATTTGGCTTCGAAATTTCATCAATGAGTTGTGAATGGTAAGCAAATAATTCCAAAATATCGTTATCTCATCCTGAGACCTTGATAATTATGCCGTTGTGATATAATAAAAAAATAATTTAAACGCACTGATTTCAACTCGTTGGGGATCTTCATTGAGAACTCGACATCATACGGTAATTTGTCATATAAATGAGAAAGTGTCCAGTAAAGACTGAAATATTGAACTTATAATGGATGAAACTGTCTTGAGATATGGCGATCTGGCTGGAGACCGCATTCAACCAAATAAGCCCACAAAAAATAAGAGCGAAAGAAAAATTTGAATACGAAAATCAAAGCTTCATATTCATAGAAGCAAAGCAGTGTTTTCAGATCATTTACATTTTTAAAAAATTTCGAGTGACTCTATTACACTATTTTTTTTTCTTTAGGAAAGGTCCATTACACAAACCAAAAAGGTCAGATTGAGCTTGAACGACAACCCCCCCTTGCTCTTGCTTTAGCCCTTCTGCAGTACAAGAACAGCTCACTCCATGGAAAAACTATTTTGGGAAAAAAACGAGCTACCAAAAAATAGAATTTAAAGAGGAGGTTCTAGCAAATCATACTAAACGGTTGACTGAATTCCACACCAGTCAATCATTCTCTTAAGCACCTTCATCCTAACAACTGAAAGTATTTCAGGCCACGATGTGCACCTCTCGTTATTTGTTTGTCTCCAACAAAGGTTCAACACAATAAATCGCTAAGTTTTCAACAACAACAAACATGAGGCGAGGTACATACGTCAAAACAAGGGAAAAAGGCCTCCGGAGGTGTGTTTTTTTAACCACGCACTTATGCTTACATAAATCGGATTAATTCTATGTTTTTTAATCTCAAATCACGCTATTATTCCGTAAAAAATGAATTTTTAGACACAGTACAGTTCAATCACGTTTAGAAAACAAAACAATTTGTAGAAAAAAAAGTCAGTCAACAAAAGCATAATAAATTGTGATCTAGCATCATATAGCAAACAGGTTTAGCTGGTGAAATTTACTTGTACAATTCGTGTTTTCGAGTGAAATAATTGAAGATTTTATGCAGTGAAATCTCGACAAAAACCGGCTATAAACCAGTAAAAGTATTGACGTTTTACTTTAAATTTTCAATAGATTACATAACGATTCTAAAAGTAGTTTGCGTTTTTTTCTGTATAGAAAACTGAAACACATGTTTTTGCTTCTCAGCAAAAAAAACCTTGAACGAGAATAAATATAACATTGAGCTTTCATTTCAAACTCCCCCAACCCGCCCCGATATTTTCATTTCTCATCAACTACGAGAACCCCCATTATCTGAGCCAACCCCCATTATCTGAGCCAACTCCTTGTAAATTCCTTAAAATAGCTATTATCCCTCAATGTCCCTGTGTGTTTATTCTCAAAATTCGGTCTCAGAGACGCGTAAGATAGACAGTTGTGAGAAGATAAAATCACAATGGGGGAATGCACTCACTAATTCGATGATGAACTAACGCTTCTCCTAGCTCTACAATCCTATCGCAACTTTACCATCTCTCTCTCTCTCTCTCTCTCTCTCTCTCTCTCTCTCTCTCTCTCTCTCTCTCTCTCTCTCTCCCTTTTTTGTTTCTCTCTCACCTTCACAGCTCTCTCTTCATTTGTCTCTTCTCTTTTTTTAAAGCTTTATCTCATTCTGTCCTCTATTTTCATTCCTATCAAACTATTTATCTTCAATTCATTCGCCTTTGAAATTTGTTTGTTGTAATTGTTCCTTTATCTTTCAGGTATTCTATTCATGTCTAGAAACAGCAACTGCATGACACAATAAGCCACGTTTCGAGAGTGAAATAAATAGTCTTTACCAAGCAAAAAGTTTAAACATGGTCCTTACAATGGTTTAAAACAGATATTATGTTTATTTACAGTACCTCGCTAAAATTTTACCATTTTCGATAAAAACTAATTTCAAAATAAAATGGAAGTTTTTTTAGAGACGGAACACTCTTGAATGTTACAAGCCAGACAATGACTGCTATTTTAAAGATCTTTTCCATGATTTTTCTCTCAGTAGTTTCATCCTTAGGTACAGTTCCCATTTTCAGAAGAGAATCCGTGACAGGATTCTCATTCTTGGGCAACTTCTGTTGGATCCTTGTTTTCGTTTTCGAGGTTTAAATCTGACTGTAATTTTGGTTCCCTCACGCAGCTTTTCTTACGTTTTCAACATCTCCTCGTGACCAAAACTCACGTCCCCAAATCTTTACCTTGCGAATGACGCTTTAATAGTGCGCGAACAATCAACTCATTTTATGGTGGAATCAGTCGGAGAATAAAAAATTATATTCCCTTCTTTTATAGCAAAATGTAAGAGCGCTTCTTACCCCGGTCTTTGTCGCTTCCTATCACCTTTCATCTTTGCCGCCCTCACCATCGACCACATTTGATTCAATACAACATACGATGTACTACCAGAGGGGGAGGTCAAAGAGTCAGCGAGAGCGCTCAATTTGTTCGGGTGATCACTCACACAAGTGTCATCTGTCAAGGTGTTGAGCGGAACACCACCTTGTGAGCTTTTATCAACCCGCGACAGAAAATGTCATTGGCACCTCTCGACCTTTCAACTCATTCCATTTCTTTGTAGATGGTAACATGTGGCTTTGCTTGGTAGATGGTAACATATGAAAAAACCTAGTTGCAATTATTGAAACAACAAATTAATTTATATGTATAAGAAAAGTTTATATGTTTAAGAAAACAGAGAAATGTGTAGAGGGAGGTAAAACGAAGACAGGTAGATAAAGACAGAGAGAGGGCAGAGAGAGGTATGGCAGAGAGAGAGGGCAGAGAGAAAGAGAGAGAGCAGAGAGAAAGAGAGGGCAGAGAGAGAGAGAGCAGAGAAGTGAACAAAGGTTTTCAATAAATAGGCTGCCATCAAAAAACCGGCGATAAATGGATGCATTGTTTTGTTGACCATTTTCAGAGCGAATCAAGCCCGCAGCAGCTCTCCCAATCTGTTTGAGCTTTTCTAATTAGTCTTTCAAATAGCTTATCTTTGTTTTTAGTGATGAACGCTTTTAGCTTCTCTAAATGTGAAGCAGACAATTAAAATAATAAGAAAAAAGAACATCGTTTATTACAGCACCAAAAATTCTTCACGCACATCATTCTACACAAATATACAGTATTCAGGGGAAAAAAGCGAAATCGAAGAGTAACAACAGATCGTGACATAGATGATACTCGCTTTGCATGGTAATAAGAGAAGAGATGATAGGATTAAGAAGAAGAGACAGCGAAAACAACCTGCCTTCATGAGGAACTTCGTTAAGCGGTAGAGAAGATCGAGTGAGGGCCGCAATTCAGTCTTTAAACCGATAAACTCTGCTGCATCCGATAGTCATGTATCAAGTAAGTGATTGTACTACATTTCAGGAGTGTCTTAAGATGAGTGACTTTGACGGTCATGGAGCCATTAACTTCGCTGGGTGAACGGACTGATAATTCCTTAATCTACCGCTTAATTTTCTTCACTTCTCCTTCAGCATTTATGTGAAATGTGAAAGTGTACAAAGAGTATCCTTGAAAGAGTTCAGAAGGAGAAAAAAGGAAAGGGCAGTTAATTAGGGTGCAAAGACTTCAAAGTGATTTCAACAAGTCAAACTTGAATAGTTAAAATCATTCGAGTTGAACCCAAAATTAAATAATCATCGTGTTTACCCATGTTTAATATATACAATACTTCAAGGGATATTGGAAAATTCTACACACAGGGAGAGATAGAGCTAGGAAGAGAGAAAGAAAGTAAGTAAGAGTTGCGAGAGAGTACAGTTGAGTCGCAAAAACAAATATTAAGTTGACATGCGCTCGTGAAAATCAAGAATTCGAAATCAAGAATATGACTGCGGAGATGGAAGAGATTCATAAAGACAAGGAAATCAAGATAAAAGCACAACTGTATCGCGAATAGACGGGAGTACAAGTACAACAACAAAGACACGCAAGACATCCAGCACGCTAACCCAAATCTCCGTTCAAACATGTCTCTACGTTCACTACCATTTGAAAAGCTGGACCGTTCAGAACCGGAACCCGTTGCTTGAATCTGCTATTTACTAATCTGCTATTTACTAACCATTAACACCATTAACACCGGCTCCTGCACAAAATGATCTTTTTAAATCCAAATATACATTAGAGATCTTAGTACTGACGAATAGAGTATGAGAAATGGCTCAGTATATAATCGGCTAACATTAAGGTACCTGTTCTCGATACTCTCGAGTATTCAGCTTTACCATGCGTGCCTAGTCAAATATGACAAAAATGTTCACAACCTTGTACAGAATAGATGACTTGTCAATCAAAACACAATATTATCAAGAAATGATAAAAGCGAGTTTTTACGAATTTACATATTATTCTAAACTTGCAAAAAGGGTAGGAACTTCGTAAATAGTTTCGAGAGCATTCCAGAAAAGTGCCTGAACGCGAGCTTCAATCACTACTGGTATGACTTAGACTCTGCGGGCGTCTCTCTTCCTCATTCCCCTCATTCGAGCCCAGTGACTTGATATCGTCCGATCTGGCACTGAGCATGGCTGCGGAGTGCGGTAAATGTGCGACCATGGCTGAGAGAAGTCGATGCTGTTCCAAGCTGCCAAGTGGGTAAAAAAAGTTCGGCAGCCGACCAGCCATGGAAGGTGAGAAGCTTGATAATGCAGCTAGTGGAAGCGGCTGCATGGTAGAGCGAAGCGAGAGAGGCAGAGGGACGCGGGCGAGAAAGGGCGACAAGGCGGGATTCATGAGGGAGGGGAAGGAGAGATGGGGAGAAGACGAGTCTGACTCCGGGTTCCGCTTGAAACTGAGCAGAGATCGAGTTGATTAAATATCTTCAAGGTTATAAACTTTCAAAAAATCTTTTTCGCCATATAGTATTAACATGAACCCAGATTCATAAGCGGTATTTTACTCGCTTATTCGGTTCGAGTCATCAGTCCAAAACTTAAGTCGCGTTATTCTCAGCCTACTACTTCGATTAACTGTAAGAACATTTTCAGTAAGAAAAAAAAGAACTTTTTTGTACACAGTTTCTATAGCGTTTGGAGTTGTATTTGTTTTATGTTTTACCCATCTCCTCTCATTATATGTCGTTTGAATCGGACACCCAGAACCTTATCATTCAAAACATTTCGACATCTTCAATGCTCCCACTGCCCACACTTGAGATAGTTTCAATTATGGTGTTTCATGTATTTTTCAGTGTGAAAATACGTTTGTATTGTGGATTAATGTCAGTTACATCACTGTATGTGCCTTGTTTCTCCAGCAAATTATCGTTCACACCACTGTATGTGCCTTGTTTATCCAAATAGCATCCCCACATACATAGGTGTGAGACCTTAAACGTATCTTATCTCTTTTAGCAAACGCCTTTTATAATATAGGAATCCAATAAATTTTAAAATCTTCTTTTAGTCTAGATGGATTTTGCTCGGGGCATAATTACAAGTAAGAGTATCTCAGGGTCTTTAATCTTCAATGACATGTTATTGGAAACAGAAAGAGAAGAAAGAGCTAGTGATATCAAATGTCTTTGTTGTTGTACAAATTGTGCTGAGAAGAAAAGGAAGAGAGTATCGAATGGGCTACATTTCGAGGAGATTAAAAGAGGAGATATAAGAATACGAAGAGAATAAGAAAGAGATTCTTAGAAAAGAGAAAAAGATGAAGTTGAACTGAGAAAATAAATCAGGAAACATGATGACGGAGACAAAGGTAGGCAGAACTCAGCCTTGCCTACCTGCCTACCCGTGAGTCTGAGAAGGGCACGCTGCTACAGCAACTTATAAATGGTGCTTTTTTAAGCTAGGCGTCTTTGTCGACAAGCTGAAGAATGAGCTAGGACTATCCTAATTGTATCTCGAATACAGTAAAAAAAGAAAGTTTGAGAGAGTGAGTTAACCGTTTTCGTCTCCTCAGGAAAGATCCATTGTCGAACATATCCTCGGCGCGGGGGTCAATGGACCAGTAGTTGCCCTTGCCGGGGTTTCCGGGTTCTCGAGGAATCTTCACGAAGCAGTCATTGAGGCTAAGGTTGTGCCTGATGGAGTTCTGCCAGGCCGGGAACTTTTCTCTAAAACGAAGATTACGGTCAATAATGACGAAGATTACGGTAATTAATGAATAAAGAGAAATATATACTCACCTGTAGTACTGAAACTTGTCAATGATATAGTCGCATATTTGACTTAGAGTCAGTTTCCGGTCGGGAGCATTCAGAATGGCCATAGCAATGAGGGCTATGTAGGAGTAGGCTGGCTTGGCAGCTCCACACTTCGATGTGTTCTGTGCCGCTTTGGGAGAAGCCGATGCAACACCAGGATTGTATGGTTGTTTTACCCTCAATAGCCGTTTTTTCGTGAGAGGTGGAAAGGGTGGTGAATGTATAAAAAAACAGTATATTTATAACTTACAAGCATTTTTCCAAGAAAATCTTTCTTGTTCCGTTTTTCTTTTCATACATTCGCATTGTGGTTTATCAGCGGAAGTTTAATCTTCTTTTCAAAAGGATAGTAAATTCCAGCTCAATTTTTCGCTCAAGAACAACTAAGTATTTTGTTGCCTAAACTTTACAAGTTGCCCGGTTGACTAGGACTAAATTTCTGAGCCAGATTTTCTTTGAGTAGTATTTTTTTATCTCCCTTCCAGTCATTTCATAAAAGCCTCTGCATCGAATCAGTTCTTGAACAATTAGAAGTTTCGCAACAGAAAACCTGGGTCCCTATAAGTTCTTGCATTTATCTCACTCGATCAATCTTGAAGCTTTGAATTTTCGTTTACCATCCAAATACTTTTTCAGATAGAGTCACCTGCAAACTTAACACCGACTGCATATTCTTATGACCCTAACTTCTATTTCAAAAAGTTTTTTTTGGTGAAATATATCATAGATGTGCTGTATAGGCACTCACTGATAATGCTGTGTAGGCACTCACCGTGAATGGAGCATAACTCTAGAATTCACAATTAGGACAGAAGATTGATGGAAGATGGATGATAAATTTTCAATTGCTCAGTTAAACAGTTTACAAGAGCAGTGTGTCACCGTTATGTAATGGTAGCACGCTTGCTCCCGGATTGAGAAGAGATAGCTGGGTTCGGTCTCGCCCGGTGGACCAGCTTTTTCAAGTGCGATGGTATGATCAATCGTCGACTTAACCAGGCGTCACTGCCTTTAAACTGTGTAACTTAGAAGATTTATCATCCATGTTTCTACAGTTTTTATTTTACCTGTTGATGTTGCCATCCGGATCTTCTGGGGCTTCTTCAGCTGGGCCTTCTGAAGAACTTTGACGAATACTCCCATTGAACGAAGGAGAAGAGGGCGATGCAGAGGAGTTATTCACGGAGTCCAACGCTGGCAACGTCACGGTACACGCTGAAGCTGAGGCGTCAGAAGCTCCCTGAATTGTCCGCAATCAGTTCCGGTAGTCAAAGGCGATTTACACTTAAGAAATTGAGAGTTAGACTAAACGAGCGAGAGACAGACAGAGGAAGAGGTAGTGACAGTCAGATAGAGAGATAAGGAAAAATAGAGTAAAGGAGAGAGAAAGAGAGAGAGAAAACGAAAATACAGTGGGAAATAAAAAGAAAAAAGTTGATAGAAAAAAGAGAATGAAAACGCGTTAGCGGTAGATGCTTTGTCAAGAGTTTGAACATTTTTATTCTACGCGAGGCTGTTAACTGTTATTCAGATACCTGAAAGAAAAAGGAAAGTCTGTGGATTTTTCAATTCTATTGAAGGGAAGAAATATGAATGAATTCGATACTAAGTGAATTATTTAACTTCATAGTTGTAATGCCGTAAAGATTATTGAGGCCGTAATGGAATAATTGAGGCCTAAAAGTTTCATGAAATTCTTATTTGTACCTTACCCTTTTTTTCCCATTTATATAACGTTAAAGTGAAAAAAGCAATCAAAATTCAGAAGTTTTCTCTACATTTTCATGGTTTTTGCGTGGTCAACGTTTTCCCTCTCATTTTCTTATAATAAAAAAACCAAACTTCTCTATTCATTTCTACCAAAACTGTCTATGTACATTGAGAAATTTCTGAGCTGTTTGTCCTTCCACGTCATTATCGATTTGCTATTTCTGAGCTGTTTGTCCTTCCACGTCATTATCGATTTGCTATTTCTGAGCTGTTTGTCCTTCCACGTCATTATCGATTTGCTATTTCTGAGCTGTTTGTCCTTCCACGTCATTATCGATTTGCTATTTCTGAGCTGTTTGTCCTTCCACGTCATTATCGATTTGCTATTTCTGAGCTGTTTGTCCTTCCACGTCATTATCGATTTGCTATTTCTGAGCTGTTTGTCCTTCCACGTCATTATCGATTTGCTATTTCTGAGCTGTTTGTCCTTCCACGTCAATCACGTTTTACGTATCTATTTTTGATGCTTAACTGTTTATTTGCTATCAGAGAAGGAGATGGAGAGAGATTGAGAGTGCAAGGGTAAGAGAGACAAAAGAAGAGAGTGAAAAAAGAGAGATAGAAGGCTAGAAATAATATAAGAGATTTACACGTGAACTGAATGAGAAAAATTAACTTAGCTTTTTTGGAGTTAAGAAAACAAGCCCTGCAATATTTTTTGTTCTCAAGTTGAAATATTTCATCGTAAAGTTATCAATCAATCTTTATCCCAAATTGCATACTAGTATGGTACATGAATAGTGGATCACCGTCACATGAGTGATATCAGTTTGGGTATTACAAGCAATCACCAAGTATTTAAACTTCTACAGAAGTAATAATAATAAAAAAGAATGGTGGCCACCAATAACTTTTTTGTGAGAAATTACTTTCCAAATTTCTCTTGGTAACTGCATTTGACCATTTTTTCCTCGAAGCTTCTTTGTTTAAACTGGACGTCATAAAATAACTAAAATTCCCTGAATAAAACTTTTTTCACTCTTCAAGCTTCGAAAGCATAGTTTGCATCTACATCATCATAATTGTTTGACTCCAAAGAAAATCAATACTAACTTGTATTCGAGCGATTTCTTTCTCGATGAAGACCGGGATGGGGATTGAATTAGGATAGGATGACGTAGGACTGTCTTGTCCAGGACTAAATCTATCCTCCTCTTCTTCGTCTTGAGGATGCGTTCTAAAAAGATAGTTTGGAAAACATAGTCTTAGACAGACATAAAATTTCATGCATGACGGTAGAAAATATAAAAGCAACGACTCGTCACTCTCTTGTATCAACTCTTTTCCGGGGAAAAATACAGAAAAATAGTTGGTACAAAAGAGAGAGAGAGAGTGAGAGAGAGAGAGAGAGAGAAAGAGACATAGAGACTGTGACGAAGAACAATGGTTTCGAGAGACAAGAATAGAAAGATTGGATGAGGAAAAAAGATTACTATCATTGAAGGGGTATGCTAGTATTACAGCAGTTTCATCTCCTTGAAGTCCTGGAGTGTACAGTAAGTCCTCGAGTGTTGGAGAATACAGTAAACCAAACCTCTTCCTGCTAGAATGAGCTGCATGGCGAGCTTCGGCAGCGTGCAGAATAGAGTCCATAGAGAAGCGCATTCTTCGTGACTCAGTCATTGCCACCGGTTTCGGAGCAGGATCGGGAAGACTCACTTGATCTCCTCTGTCGAAAAATATTTTGGATCGCTCAATCAAGACGTAATGAAAGACAAACATCCCTTTGACAATTTCACGAGATAAAGGTGCGAGTAAATAAAATCTGTCTGCTAGTAGTGATATCAGACTAGTGATATCAGAGTAGTGATATACGAGTCACAGTATGAAGGTGTTCAAAGCTCACTGAAAAATGGATGAAAACGGAAAGTGGCAATAATTTTTATTTTATTTTCTCCAAAACCAAGCGAAAAATGAGAGAAGTGTTAGATTTATCTCTCGTTACTACAGTCACTTGATTATAAAGCAGTCTCAATAATTTTGATTCTGAAAGATTCAAATAAACAGGAAAGAGTTACCAAATATAATAAGTAGTGATTGGAAGGAATTGCTAGCAAAAAGAGTATTGGTGAACAAATACACTTGGGCGTTTCTTTAGCCGCCTCCATCTTCTATCGTTACTGCGCACTATTTCTCATCGTCTCACCATCTCTAAACACTGTCTTATCATCAATTCGCAACGTTGATGGTGATATTGTGACAAGATTCGTGAAGACGGCTACTAAATACAAATCTTAACCAAATACCGTATAAAAAGAAAGAAGGGTGGGGTGATGATAATGCGTTGAGAAGGGGTTGCAAGCGATTGAGCACACACACATCGAGAGAGAGGGTGAATGAGATAGAGTACATAAGTGAGAGAGACCGAGAGAGTGGAGAAGAGAAAAAGCAGATGAAAAAGCAAGGGATGGAGACAAAAAAAGTGGTTCAAGAAAGAATATAAGGAAGAGGAAGTAAAAAAGAGAAGAGAGGGAAGTAAGCAAGAAAAAAGAGATTTGTTTAGAGATGAAGAAATAAAGCGCGCGTATGAGTGAAGATGAATCGGATAATTTTCTTTCTCGATACTGTGTAGATTGGAAACGGTGCTGGATGGGTTACGTAGGAAGAGCACGGTTCGAAAATGTGGCTGGAAAAACCGAGAAAAGTCGAAATAAATAAAGAAAGAAATATAGAAAAAAATAGATTGAGTATGAGATTTAGCCCGACCGATGGATTTTGCTAGCCAAGCGGAAAAGAGAAAAAAAGACGCTAGAGAAATTGAAAGAAAGAGAGAGACAGAGAGCCACAGAATAACTTAGAAAGAAAGAGTGAACTGAATAGAAGAGAAAGCAGAAAAGGAAATGATCTGAGCGAGGGTCGTTTTCTTATACTCCGCCCAACATGCTCGACATGTTTATACACATGCTTTGTAAGTTATTCGAGCAGTCAGGAGAGATTTTCTTACGCTCAGGGGCGATGATTTAGAGAGTGAAAACAGAAAGAGAGCTTTCGCATTAAGCTCGCAACAGACAGTATGTTTATTGGAGAGGTTTTCAGAGGAATTAGACTAGAGACAAAGGGAAATGGAGAGAATTT
Organism: Allodiplogaster pararmata; assembly: GCA_964056735.1. Taxonomy (NCBI): domain Eukaryota; kingdom Metazoa; phylum Nematoda; class Chromadorea; order Rhabditida; family Diplogasteridae; genus Allodiplogaster; species Allodiplogaster pararmata. Next base: position 10,423,406 of record OZ057404.1, read on the forward strand.
TCAGATCGAGAGGTATTAAGAGAGAGAATGTGAAGAGAAGATATTCCTGAGACAGAAAGGTTAGAGTGGTGAAGAGGAGAGAACAAGATAGTCAGAGTGAGGGTAAGCGACAAGTGATAGCTGGGCATAGAAGACTGATGAAAGCCGAGGCGTCGGTAGATGAAATGTTTGTCTGTTATCTCTTCGCCCCTCCTCTTTCCCTCCACTCTCTCCTCCCCTTTTCTCTCAGTTTTGATAGGCGGACAAAACAACTGTCTTCATGTTTCTTTTGCTGATTCCTTTCTATCACTTCCCCCTTTCTCTCGTTCTCTCATTTCCCACACTCTCTATGCTTCGTCGTTCCTCTCTCCCTCTTTTTCTCATGCTATATAGTTTTTTCTTCTAGTGAATCCATAACAATAATGTTTACTTTAAAAGAAAAAGTACTTAATTGCTTTGTGGACTTCGGGAAAGTGCCTATTTTGAGCCAAGGATCTGAGAAATTAACAAAACTTTCTAGTTAGAAAAATAAACAATGTAACCATTAACTGAATCAAATAAATAACAAGAGTTAGTTCTTGTTTAAATAACTTGCATGATCATCGATTTGTTAACAATATCACCTTATCAAAGTATGGTAATTATCTTTTACGATAGACGATCAAAACAAAGATTTCTACGATATTCCAACCGCAAATTTGCAACTCAGTCTCATAATCATTGAATGTGAGCAAAGGCAAGTTGCAAAACCCCCTTCCTTAAGAAAAGTCACAAAAAAATAATTAATTGTTCAAAATTTATCAGCCAACTTGAGTGTGAGACTAGAACTAAAGAGAAGGCGATCGAGAGGATGAAGGGTAGAAAGTGACGAGAGATGCCCAGTATACGAGAGAGGATGAAAGGTAGAAAATGACGAAAGATGCCCAGTATACGAGAAAGCGATACGCTGAAGAGAGGAGGAAAATATGAAAGTGCGTGCCGTGGTTAAAGGAAACTTGATACCTCGTCATGACCCATGATTCTAATTATATCATAAAATTTCAAAGCTGAAGCAACCGAGAAAAGCAACGACATCAAAAATGTTTCTCATTTCCAGAACTGTGGCCGTTTAGAACAAGATTTCAGCAAAGCTCCCGTACATAACTGTACTGAAACAGTTTGTATAAAGGTCAAAAAAACAACAGATTCGTTTTTTTCTACTCCCTATCTTTTTAAAGAACAAACCTAAACTTGATCGAGAAAAAAACGTGTCAGCCTTTTTTCCCTTCCGTATTTTTCATGTTAACGAGACTCTAACCAAGAACCCGATGAAATTTTTTTTATAAAATCAAGTGTTATTGTTTTCCTTACCGCTTTCCACGCCTAAATTCCAACTTGTGTAAAAAAAATCTTTTTTTTTGAAAATTCTTCTGCCTTGTCGCACAATGAAACGAAAATGATAGGATAGCACTGTCCTTTCTACTTATTTTGAAGGGTTAGTTAAACGGTGAAAAGAATCGAAGTAGTTTTGTCAACGCTGCTGCCTTTGTGTATATGTACATTGGTTTTCATACAAACCTGTACAGTAAGCCATTCCGTCGACAAAACTGGTAAGAACATGAAAAACATAATTTTCCTAGTGCTAATATCGATCTACTAAATCAACTACACTCTTACTTTTCTTCGCTTTTCCCAATGTTTCCACAAAAATCTTTTGTTCTTTACAATTTACTATATTCAAACTCTACTTTTCTTAAACTCTTTTCTGTTTCCTCCTCTTTTCTCAAGAAATCTCTCTTCCATCTCTTCCTTGCTCTCTTTTCTCTCTCTGTTTCTCTTTTTATCTGACTTTCTTTACCCTCGGTTTCTGTTATCTCTCTCATTATTTTTCTTTCGGTTTTTTGGATTTTCTTGACCTTTAAATATATTTTAAAACTTTTTTTTACTAATGTCAGTTAACTCTCTTTCTTGTCTACACGAATACAGTGACGCGCCAACGGGGCCAAACATTAACATAGAGAGAGAGCGAGAGACACACAGAGAGAGAGAGATAGAGAAAGAGAGAGAGAAAAAAAGAGAGAGAGGGGGGAAAAGGAGTAAATGAGAGAAAGGCAAAGGAAGAGAGAAGGAAATGGAGAGAGAGAGAGAGAGAGAGAGAAGTGAAGGGAGAGAGAGATAAAAGGGAGAAAGAGAGTTCAGAACAGTAATGTAGAGGTGGAGAAGACAGTACCTCCTCCGCTCCCTCTCCGTCAAGTCTCCCGCTTTCCCTCTCCTCCTCTTCTCTCTATCTGTCTGTTCAATCTCGCCCGGTCTCCGATTCCATTCTTTATTGATTCAAAACTTGACTTGTATAAACAGAAAAATGAAAAATGTTCAAGGTAGAATTTTGAAATCTTCTAAAGATAGCTTCTAGTCGTAGTTCGAAAATTGCGGTCGAAAGCTAGCGTCATCTGCCATTAACTTGCCAATACTCTGAGGAATTATGAGTTAAAACTCTAAATCTCGAAATGTTTATTTGTTATACACCAACTACGTGTTAATGTTTTCATGTTACTGTGGATTGAATAAAGCAAGATATTGACGGGCTCGAACTACCATGGACTCGAACATAAAGAATGAAAAAAGGTTTATTTTCCGTAAGCCAATGAAAAGAGGGAAAAACCAACGAAGTTGAAAGAGAACATAGAGATTTTCAGAAAGAGGTAGAGAAAAGAGGATTAAGCAGAGAAAATCGTAAAAGCTTTAAATTTAAAAAGCACCAATCTTGGTAACGATGAAAGCTTCAAGTACTCTTCATAAAGCTTCACAAATAACAGGACTTATTTTCTGGAGAGCATACTAAATATCTTCTAACAGAATAACACGAATATTTGATTTTAGTACTAATTTTCTTCGACATATTTATTGGTAATCAATATACTCATGTCAAAATAAAGACATAATACAAAAATAAAAACTAGTGAGAAAAAGGAAAAATTAAACAGCGAAAGAAAAATGTAGAGATAAACCCATTTTTGAACAACGTTGTATATCAAGTTTTAAAAAAAGAGTCAGCATCGAGAGAGGTTTTTAGAATTGGAAGATGTAGTGTGGATTGCGATGGAGAAAAAGACCTCATATCGAAATCTGGCCCAAAAGATTCTAAAAACTTTGAAATGTTTACAAGGCGCCTCACACAGAACTATAAATGCAAGCATAGAGTGAATAATTCAGAACATTTCTGAACTGCAAATATGTTTAAATAAGCAGGTGATACGAAACACTAGTTGTCTGGTAGGAGTGCAGGTAGTTTCCTATTGACAGCCCTATTTACCTCTTTATCTCTCTTGTTCTCTCTCGCTGTCCTTCTTTCTCTCACTCATAATGTTTCTGAGTACCCTCTAGCCTTCCAATTCATCCCCAGTCAGCGTTCACCCTCCTCAATTGGCTCACTCATTTGAGCTTTCGTAAGATGATGTTTGAGTTTTGCATTGAGTTTTTTGAGAGTTTTATTGCCGTCTCTTTGAGCATCGGCTACCTGTTCTTGCCTGTCTAACAATTACATGCCTTCCTCCTCTTCTCTCTTCCCCTCCACCTTTCTTTCCCCAATAATCTTATCATTCGATTAGTACTAAATAAGCGGAAAAGATAAGCCCTTGTCAAGTCCAAAAACAACAGCTCCCATTCAGACAATCAGCAAAGCAACAAAACCCAACAAAAAAAAACATTCTGATAAGCTTCCTTTGAGGAAGCCTTGTAATTGACAACCTGTCAAAAGTCGAGAGAAGCTTGTGATTAAAAACAAGGAGAACGCTTTTGCTACCAAGCAAGTCTTCTTCATCGCAGAGATAATATATAATTGATCTTACTTTTGATTGGTCGAGCGAACTGAAAATTGAATATAATGATGCTTCTCTTGCAGCTGTTTTTTTGTGATGGATGTTGTTCTTATACTAAATGTACTTCGAGCTGTTATTTTTACAAGAAAATTTATAAATTTATTGAGAGTGAATAAAAACATAAGTCAAGTACATTGTCTGATTGGAAGAAAAGAAAAGTGACAAACTGTCTGATTGGAAGAAAAGAAAAGTGACAAACTGAAAAAATTGTTTCAGAAAAAATATACTGTCCCAGAGATATAAGTTTCAACATACATATACTATGAGCGTACAATTTGTATTTGCAAACCATGTAATGGACCGAGGACAACGCGACAAAGTTCAATCGCGTTTTCAATTCAAAACTTCAAAAAGCAACTTGATTCAAAACTTCAATAAGCAACTACTTGAGCAACTACAGAAACACTCATACTTGAACAAAGGAAAATAAAAAGGTCCTCCTATAAGAATATAAAAATCACACAATCTATTCAAGTAATAGCTATGCCATTTTTGTTTTAACCACACACTACTCTTTTTGAGAAAGCTGTAGTTTTCGTCTTAGAACATAAGTTCAAGCTTAACCTGCTCACTTCGTCACTAGAAAGAGCTCGAACATGCTTTTCCTTAAGATCATGCTTTCCCTAAACTTTTCTCAGTACCTGTGACCCGTATTTTGAGACTGAAATCTTCCTGAAACCGACCTGCCTCAAATTTCAATGCAGGAACTTCCATCTAACAACTCCTATTGAGACCTATTCACAATTTCTTCGTCCGAAAATCGCATTTCAAAACTTGGCTTATTCTAGAAACTTCCTCTTCCAGGACCTACCTCGAACTCCTCCCCAGCCTCTTCATCATCTTCTGTTAGACTTTTCTTCACAACGCAACCAAAAACAATCTTGAACTCTTCTATGTTCATGTCTCATCAAACGACACTCTATTTCTCGGTTTGTTTTCATTCTCTCACCCCATGTTGATGGACATAGCAAAGGGGCGGGGTGAAAGGCAGTCCTGCCGTTGCTGATTGGTCATCCTGAAGTAGGAGGGACTAGCGAAGCTCCGCAGAGAAATGTGAAGAGAAGGAGAGGGAAGGCCAAACGAAGAGTCAGAGTGGAAAAAGAGGTAAGATAGAGAAAAACAGACACACAGAGAATGAAAAAATTATGAAAGAGAAAGGGAGAAACGAGATAGAAAAGAGAGAGAAACTTTTACTTCTTTCATCATTTCCGTATCGGAAAGTTTCTTTTTCATGTATTCCTGTTTTCTTTTGCTGTAACTCATCTGGTATGATTTGATATTAACTATGTAAAAAATATTGAAAGTTATATTGCTTTGAATAGAAGAGAGGGAACTGTTTAAAAAATAAAAATGGAGAAAAGGGACACTGTAGAGTGAGCGAAGTCAGACAGAAATGGTGAAGAGAGTATAAGAGCATAGGAACAGCTAAAGAAGTGAAAATGGGATGAATACAGAACAAAACTGGCTAAAAAGGAAAATAAACAGTGAGAGAGAAGATAGAGAGAGAGATGAGCATGTACATAGATACATATAACTCTCTCTCTTAGCAACAAGCTGAGACTGATATTGGTTGTGATTGACTATTGGTAGATAGAAAACGGAAGCATTTTTCGTCAATGGTTATCATATTAAAAGAAGAAAAAGATGATTAGACATTTGAGAGAAGAAGTCATTGAGGTGAGGAGGAGATAAACAGATTTTCAGAGGAGAAAAATTACGAAAAGAAGTAGAGTTTTAAAAAAAAAAGAAAAAAGAGAGCAAGTGATATGAAAAAGACTTGTAAAGAAAAAGAGACTGAGGACAAAAATGAAAAAGGAAAGAGGAAAGTGACTAAGTTTTTAAAAAAAGAAAAAGTAACTAAGAGAAAAAGAATAGAAGAAAAAAGAGAAGTGAAAGTAAAAGAGAAAGTGAGGAAGAGATAGGGTCAGCAAGAGAGAGAGAGAGAGAGAGAGAGAGAGAGAGGAATGAAAAAAAAGGAACCAGAGAGGGATGAAAAAAACAAAGAATCAATGAGAGATCAAGCGAAATTCTCGGATATCATATTCAGAGTCGAGTTAATCTAAGTGACAGACTGTCTGGGGGGATGTTTTCCTTCACCGTTTGTGAGAGTGCAGGCTGAGACCGAAGAGTAAGAGAGAGAGCGAGAAAGAGAGAAATAGAGAGAGAGAGAAAAAGAGAGAAAGAGAGAGAAAGAGAGAGAAAGAAGAAAAAGAAAGAAGGAGAAAGTGAGAAGAATGAAAGAGATGAAGAGAAAAAAGTAGAGAGAGAATAGTAGCATTCCTTTTTTTGTGTGAACACGTGCTGGGGAAGGGTTTTTGAGGGGGGGGGGTGTTTGTGGGTGAATTAAAGAGTATACGGGGAGCAGAAGCGGTTTGTCGAATTAAACCTGACAGCTAGGCCATTATCGAGCATAAACCTTGGATTGAAGACTTTTGAAATTGACGAGATTGAAGACGAGATTTTGAAAAACATGGATGAAGCAGATAGGATAGCTAATTTTTATAACAAGTCCCTAAAAAATTGAAAAAAATAATAATCAAGTCCGAGTTTTTCGTCTCTATTTATATTTACTTAGCTTGTAGTGATTCTGTCTCATGTCTATCGTTTTCTTTCTCTCTGTTTTCCTCTCTTTGTCACTCTAAGAAAAACCTCTTTCTGAGGGCACGTGTCATGATTTATTGTGAGCACTAGATTAAGATCAATTTAACAATAAACACTTGATGATTATAATAATGAAAAATAAACACGTGATGTTTATAATAAGGAAAATGTGAAGAATTTAGTTTTTATGAGCCTATTCAAAGTTTAAATATGTAAGTTATAAGTAAAGCGAAGTAGAAAACCAGCAGAAAAAAATTACTTAGTACTTTAATAGAGATCGGAAAAGTTCTAAGAATTTTTTAAACCAGGTCGTTGTAGAGGAGAAATGGTCTGTGTAAAACTAAAATTATTATCGAAGATATGCAACTGAACTTTTTATAGCCGAAGAAGACTTTATTGAAATCGAAGTGATACTAAAAGAGATGAAAAAAGATCTTCATCTTTGAAGCTAGGATGATCCTTCTTATCCGTTTACTCTTTCGGGGCTGTAACATCATTTGCTAGTTTTAACAAACTAGCGTAGAGTAAAGGAGAAAAATAGAAAGAAAGAGGAAAAGAAAGTAGAAAAGAAAGAAATTAAGTATAGAAGATAAAAAGGCGATAGAAAAGTAAAGAGCAAGAAGAAAGAAAGAAAGAAAGAAACGAGATCAAGAGAGAGAGAGAGAAAAAAGATAAAGAAGCTTTCCTACCCTCCGATCTCTTCCAATCAGTGTCTTAATCAACGTTTCTCTATTTTTGCCTTTCTCTCTCCTTTTTTCTATCTCTCTGTTTCTGAGTTAATCTTAACCTGTTCCTCTCTTTTCTCTTTGTCCCTCTCTCTCTTCATTATTTTTCTATGTTTTTCTCTATGTCTCTGTCCAGCTCTCTCTCTCTCTCTCTCTCTCGCTCTCTCTCTCTATCTCTCTTTGTCTCTCTTTACCTCCCTTCCGTCGTTCTCTTACTCTTCTCACCACCGCCTGTTGCCCTGTGCGCAAGGATAATTCATCATCGCTGCCCAAATTTCCTGAGTTGGCGTGGACAAATTGGTTTTGGAGCTGCTGCTGAAGCCTGGGGGTAGGTAGAATATCGTTCTGCTGCAGCCTGGGGGTAGGTAGAATATCGTTCTGCTGCAGCCTGGGGGTAGGTAGAATATCGTTCTGCTGCAGCCTGGGGGTAGGTAGAATATCGTTCTGCTGCAGCCTGGGGGTAGGTAGAATATCGTTCTATGAGTGATTTTAGAGGGACGATGCTGCTGCTGAAGCCTGGGGGTAGGTAGAATATCGTTCTGCTGCAGCCTGGGGGTAGGTAGAATATCGTTCTGCTGCAGCCTGGGGGTAGGTAGAATATCGTTCTGCTGCAGCCTGGGGGTAGGTAGAATATCGTTCTGCTGCAGCCTGGGGGTAGGTAGAATATCGTTCTATGAGTGATTTTAGAGGGACGATGCTGCTGCTGAAGCCTGGGGGTAGGTAGAATATCGTTCTATGAGTGATTTTAGAGGGACGATGCTGCTGCTGAAGCCTGGGGGTAGGTAGAATATCGTTCTATGAGTGATTTTAGAGGGACGATGCTGCTGCTGAAGCCTGGGGGTAGGTAGAATATCGTTCTATGAGTGATTTTAGAGGGACGATGCTGCTGCTGAAGCCTGGGGGTAGGTAGAATATCGTTCTATGAGTGATTTTAGAGGGACGATGCTGCTGCTGAAGCCTGGGGGTAGGTAGAATATCGTTCTATGAGTGATTTTAGAGGGACGATGCTGCTGCTGAAGCCTGGGGGTAGGTAGAATATCGTTCTATGAGTGATTTTAGAGGGACGATGACAAAAGAAGAGTGAGTTTTAGAGAAAGACTCTAAGAAAGAGAAAGAAAAAGAGAGAAGTAGAACGGCAACAGAAAAGAAGAGAGCTAAAGAACACGGAAGAAAAATTTGAGGAAAAAGATTTATAGAAGAGATAAGACTTCAAAAAAGGTCCCATAAAAAGACAGGATGTTTAGATAAAGTAAATGTTTGATGAACAAAAACTAATAAACGAATCGTGTTATTTACGTGACGAAATGGCGAGAGAATATAGCATAGAGATGATGAGAAAAATTGAATCTTCTAGCAATTAGATGGAGAGATAAAGAAGAAACTGACAAGAAGTATGCGTATAATGAGAGAGAACAGATGAAGAAGAGACAAGTAGTAAAAAGAGAAACAGACGAGGACTGAAAGAGATAGAGTGAAATAGAGAGGGAGAGAGACAAACAGAGACAGAAACAGAGAAAAGAAGAGCGAGAAAGAGAGAGAATAGAAAGATCCGCGGCATCTATAAGGCTGAGAAAATGGTTAAAAGATGCGAAAGGGTAAAAAACACACAGAGGTATTACTGGGACGAAATCAAGATGGTTAGGGTTGATATCTCGGCGGAAGGGGAGATTCAGAGCAGTCGAAGGGGGCACGGATAATGCTTAGCTGCGATACGAACATCCTTATCTCCCCTATCTCCTTCCCTCCTTTTCGGTACGCGCCACTTTGTTTCACAGTTGAGTGACATCGGAAAGGCTCCGGAAGGGCTGTTCTCCAGTGGACCCCTTGCCTCTCTCATTTCTCCTCCAATTATAGATAAACTTTCTAGGTAAGTATCACATGCTTTTCTTCTGGCTGACTCAATTCGCCTTAATGCTCTTTTCTTTTATACCACTAAACGAACAAATTCTTCTTCAAGCCCGATTCATGTATGACCGCATCCATGAATTAAAAAGTTCATTTTGCATACCGTACGAACATGCAAACGTGTCAGCTGAATGTCTCGTCCAGCTGTGATGCAAGGGTAGCCTGAAAGGATATTGCGCCATGGTTCCCAAGTTCAACCGCCAACACAGCCATATAAACCCAATTCCATAAAATTAAGAAATTTCAGTAACTTGAGAAATTGAGAAATTTCAGTTCTTCTGGCTGGCTCAACGATGTGGAACTATTGAAGCTTTAGTATACCCGACGCTCTCACTCTCGGCCAGCTAACTCTTCCCATCATGATGAAGATTCGGCCAGCTAACTCTCACCACCACGATGAAGATTCGACCAGCTAACTCTCCCCACCACGATGAAAATTCGGCCAGCTAACTCCACCTCACCACGATGAAGATTGAGCCAGCTAACTCTCTCCACCACGATGAAGATTCGGCCACCTAACTCGCCCCACCACGATGAAGATTCGGCCACCTAACTCTCCCCACCACGATGAAGATTCGGCCAGCTAACTCTCCCCACCATGATGAAGATTCGGTCACCTAACTCTCCCCACCACGATGAAGATTTGGCCAGCTAACTCTCCCCACCACGATGAAGATTCGGCCACCTAACTCTCCCCACCACGATGAAGATTCGTCCAGCTAACTCTCCCCACCACGATGAAGATTCGGCCACCTAACTCTCCCCACCACGATGAAGATTCGGCCACCTAACTCTCCCCACCACGATGAAGATTCGGTCACCTAACTCTCCCCACCACAATGAAGATTCGGTCACCTAACTCTCCCCACCACGATGAAGATTCAGCCACCTAACTCTCCCCACCACGATGAAGATTCGGCCAGCTAACTCTCCCCACCACGATGAAGATTCGGCCACCTAACTATCCCCACCACGATGAAGATTCGGCCAGCTAACTCTCCCCACCACGATGAAGATTCGGCCACCTAACTCTCCCCACCACGATGAAGATTCGGCCACCTAACTCTCCCAACCACGATGAAGATTCGGCCACCTAACTCTCCCCACCACGATGAAGATTCGGCCACCTAACTCTCCCCACCACGATTAAGATTCGGCCACCTAACTCTCCCAACCACGATGAAGATTCGGCCACCTAACTCTCCCCACCACGATGAAGATTCGGCCACCTAACTCTCCCCACCACGATGAAGATTCGGCCAGCTAACTCTCCCCACCACGATGAAGATTCGGCCACCTAACTCTCCCCACCACGATGAAGATTCGGCCACCTAACTCTCCCCACCACGATGAAGATTCGGTCACCTAACTCTCCCCACCACAAAGAAGATTCGGTCACCTAACTCTCCCCACCACGATGAAGATTCAGCCACCTAACTCTCCCCACCACGATGAAGATTCGGCCAGCTAACTCTCCCCACCACGATGAAGATTCGGCCACCTAACTATCCCCACCACGATGAAGATTCGGCCAGCTAACTCTCCCCACCACGATGAAGATTCGGCCACCTAACTCTCCCCACCACGATGAAGATTCGGCCACCTAACTCTCCCAACCACGATGAAGATTCGGCCACCTAACTCTCCCCACCACGATGAAGATTCGGCCACCTAACCCTCCCCACCACGATGAAGATTCGGCCACCTAACTCTTCCCACCACAATGAAGATTCGGCCACCAAACTCTCCCCACCACGATGAAGATTCGGCCACCTAACTCTCCCCACCACGATGAAGATTCTCAAAGCTTCATAAGCATTGCCGTTAGCCAGTATGATATCGTCAATGGTAGTGGAACAAGAGGCGTCATATTTAAAAAAATAACAGCATCCGTACATAGGAGCCCAGACAAAAAGTGAGAACGGTCCATTGTGCATTCCCAAATTAAAAAAGCTTTTTAGAGAATGCATCATTTATTTATTTATTTATTCAGATACATTTTTGAAACAAAAATGCGACAACACTCGGAACATGGTGAACACATGATAAATTCTCTACAGGTTAGGTAACTGCAGATTGAGTAGTTCTAATACATCGAGAGAACTCAATCTTGCTTTCAGAGCAAGTACAGTGGGAGCAGAAACAATATCGTAGGCAAGCTTACAATAATATCTAGCGGAACGAAAGGCGAAAAAATTGAATAATGGTAGTCTACGCGAACGGGAAATGTGAAATGAATACTTAGAAGTACGACCATAACAAGGCTTAAGCCTATACATTTTACTAATTGGAATATCAATTAATCCATTCAGTATTTTATAAGAGAAGATGATATCTGTCTTAGTTCTACGCGACAATAAAGTATCTAATTGGAAGCTTTCAAGTCTCGGGTAGGAAGGTCGGGTTTGCAGAGATCCTCGATTGTAAGAGCATCGAATGCATAGTAATCGTGTGAAAATATGCTGGACATGCTCAATTTTTCTGATGAGATTCTTTTTGTACGGAGACCAAATGACAGAGCCGAAGTCTAGTAAAGGAACAATGAAAGATTTGTAGCAACGAATATATGCTAATGGACTTTTGATGCATAATGACCGAAACAAAGCGTAGACTAATCTCATTGCTCGTCTTGTAACATGTTCAATATGATATTCGTAAGACAAATCGACATCAATGAAAACTCCCAAGTCTCTTATTGGTGATTCTGCAACTTTGAATGGAATGTCACTATGATCATCGGTTTTTACAAAATAAGATAGACCAGGATTAGATTTACCCAAATGTAAAACACTGCATTTGTTATTCGCGATCGTCAACTGCCATTCATCACAAAAAGTTTGTATTTCTAGAGCAGCGGATTTCAATTGTAAGTGGGCAAGAGTAGAGTCTTTAGGAGAGAAATTGGCAAATACTTTGATGTCATCCGCGAACAAGTTGACAGAAACGAGATGGAAATTTTCGAGCCTATATGACAGGCTAGCGATATATATAGAGAATAGAATCGGGCCTAAGACAGAGCCCTGGGGCACACCTGAACTTATTGGAAAACTATCAGAAAGGGTATTGTTAACACGAACACGCGAGGTACGGCCTTTCAGAAAACACTCGAACAGCAAAACAAATTGCCTCGAAAACCTACACTTTCAAGAATATGTAACAGCTTATCATGTGAAACTGTATCAAAAGCTTTCGCTAAATCGTAATATAGTATGTCTACAACATTATCACAGTCTAGTGCACGCTGCCATGATTGAGTACATTCTAGGAGATTTGTTTCAACCGATTTACGAGAGCGAAACCCGTGTTGACAGTTTGGAATGAGATTGGAGACATTGCACCAATGAATTATTTCAGGCTTAAGACAACGTTCTAGAACTTTAGAAGCAACAGGAGATATTGTAATTGGCCGAAAGTGTTCGGGAGAACTTGGGGAAGCAACTTTATTAATCGGTACGATCATAAGCTGATATGGTTTTTCGTTCGAAACCACTTGAACTGTGAAATGGATGAGATGATTCGAAATGACGTTCCTGAAACAAGGAAAACAAAGCTAGAACTTTAAAGAACTCGAAAGATTTTAAAGATTTCATTAAAAGTAGGCCTTTAGCGCCAAGCTTGAAAAGCAGATGGCTTGAAGTACCCGAGGTCTTGAAAGACTTTGGATCTGAATTTCAAAGCTACAGTTGAAGCGAAATGATAATCAAGCGGTGTTTTACGCGAGTAGTGAATTTTAATAGTTTGCCGTCAGACTGAATGACAAGTAAGTAGATACAGTGACAACTAAGGAGATACTGCATTGAATGATTAAGCTGCTGAAATGAAGCCTCAGACTCATTCTTCAGACAATTGACAAAACTGAACGAGTGTGAAGGCTAATCAGTCACACCGTTAACTTCCTATCATCAGAAATAGTTATTCCAATTGTTCCCACTTGTTCGCTACGTCTATGAAAACCGATATCTTATGTCAACGAATTCTTCAAATTTGTTCATCTCCTCGAGTCCTGCAAAAGAAAATCCTAGAAGTGATGCCCGTATTTTTCCAGGTAGTCATTTCGATTTTCAAGTAGTCATCTCCATTTTCAGATAGTCTTCTCGATACGCTTCAAACCTACTTCCATATAAATCTGTTGTTTTCTGTTATCATCCTTTAGCATAGTGAATGAAAGAGTAGACGTGGTATTTGACAATTAAGGATGAGAGCAAAGTTTCGAGACCGCTCAACATACAAATATCTCAAGGATGATTTGTAGGAATTGTTCATCATTCCATAGGTCAACTTATGCAACATTTGTCATCCCGGACACATGATTGTTCTGATACTGTCACTGCTAGCAGCCGATTCTCACTCTAGGTTTGCCACTTCCGATCCTGTCACAACTTTCTTTTCTTCCGTTTCTCTGATGACAGATTCCTTTATCTCCCTTCTCATCCAATGATTTTGCATAATCCCTTACAGAAGAGATTCAAACACTTGAAGAGGATGTCTGTCTTTTTTCTCATTTTCTTTCTGTCTCTCTCCATTGCAATCTTTCTCATTCTGCTGCGGGATATTCTCATTTCTCTAGAATCTCTCAAGTTTCTCTAACCGTTCCAAGAGCGCACGCATACATATTTGGGCAAAGACGAATGCATAATATTTAGTCCTTCCTGTAGCCTTTTCAGGAAACACTGTGTCACTGATCTGCTATTATCTTGAGAAGAATGCGACGACCTACACTTTGACACACAGTTCTTGGCTCTCTTCTCTCATAGGTTCTCTCTCTCCTTCCCCCTCCCCTCTATCTTTCGATTCCCCTTTCTCTCCTTCTCTCTCTCTCCTGTCTTTTCCTATATACTTCCGTCTCAACGCACACCGATTAGTCGGATCGTCAGGAGGGATTGTTATCGAGAGCTCGGTCAAATATGGAACTTGAGAGAAGAAAAGCAGCCAGAAAAGGAACGGTGAAGATAGAGAGCTGCTCTGCTACAATACTCAACTTATTCTACCCTTTCGTCCCACAACAATACGAATATGGTCACACGGTGTAGTCTAACGCTAGATGCTCTCTCTTTGTAGTCATCCGGTCACTTCACCGCGTTTCTCACATCTTACATGGCTAATCTTAGGTGGAGAGAGTGGGAAGCTGCTAAGCACACTCGGAGTACAAAAGAGTAGATGAGAACACACGCGTCTCCGGCTTATTGGGACAATGATGGGGAGCGAAATGAAAAGGGGCTCCTGCGGGGCAAACAACAACTTACTGTCATGGAAAAGCACCCATTGGTTTCGTCGCAACGGAGAAGAAGGAAAAGGGAGAAGGAAGTGAGGATACTTCGAGTAGATACCGTAACTTTCATCGAAGGGGGAGAGCCGCTGATACAGTATCCCCTGTTGAGAAGCTCTTGGAAGTTGAAGAAGCTTTATTGGAAAGGAACAGCGAGTAGATGGTTTCCAGATGGGATTAAGTGCAGCGGAGTTGAGAAACATTAAAAGGGCATGTTTGAGGCACCTTAGTGTCTGGAGAAACAGGAGGACAGAGAGCGAAAGAGAGAGAAAGAGAAAGAGAAAGAGAGAGAAAGAGAGAGAGAAAGAGAGAGAGAGAGAAAAAGAGAGAGAAAGAGAGAGAGAAAGAGAGAGAGAAAGAGAGAGAAAGAGAGAGAGAAAAAGAGAGAGAAAGAAAGAGAGAAAGAGAGAGAGAAAGAGAGAAAGAAAGAGGGAGAGAAAGAGAGAGAGAAAGATAAAGCAAGAAAATGAGAGATCATATATGAGAGGACATTATCGTAGAAAATTGAAGATGAAGACAAATAATTCAAAGGGAAGCAGCCAAAAAGAGGACATTGCGAGTAGACACTGCTCCGGAAGGAATAAATAGTAGCATAATTATTGAGAGTGATTCGAGAGGAACTGCGATAGATTACGAGAAATAGATGAATAGAGATAGTGAGAAAGTAACCAAAAAAGAAGATAGACTGGGGAATGAGGAAAGTTGGTCGAGTAGAAAGCATCTCTTTTGATGAAGGGATAATCCCTAACACTTCACTCATACACATGCAACATACGCAATCAGACAATATGAGATAAAGAGGGGGAAAATAATTGAGAAAGAGAGAGACGAAGATAGGGAAAAAAATAGAGAGAAATATAGGGAAAAGAGAGAGATACAGTCAGAGAGAGAGGGAGAGAAACAGCCAGAAAAACATAGAGGGAAATAGAGAGAGAAAGAAAGGAAGAAAGAAAGAGAGAGAAATAAAGAGAGAGAGAGAGATGCAGAGAGAGAAGCGCATTCGTACCCAGAAGACGTTTGCCAATTTGTACTATCAATGGATAATGGAGAGGGAAAGACAGCTTTCGTCTTTGACATTTCTCTATCTATCTTTCTTTTTTATCCAACCCAACATCGAAGTGACAAACATTTGAGAACATATATTACGGTTAAGTGAAAACGGCTTCACTTTCTGCATTTCGAACATGTTAACCAGCTGATTTAAGGAAAAGGGGTTAATGATTGCCAACAAACAAAATAATGGAGAGATTGAGAATTGAGACAATAAAGATGAAAAAGAGATGTAGAAGTGATAAGAGAATAAATATCTAAGGAGCAAGCAACCAACACGCCAAGAAAAAGTATTACATGCATACATCGGTAATACTTGTTGTGTCTTCCATGATTCAGAAGACAACATCGTCTGAAAAAATTTCAACCCAATGTGGCCGTAGATAAAAGATTTCACACCTCTATCGCTTTTAGTCAATTGTTCTCTTTTCTCTCTTTTAGTAAAAAAAATTATTCATCCTTCTTTTTTATACTTCCTCTTCTTTATGTCTCTCCCGCTTCTTTACATCTCTTTCTCATGCTTACGTTCGGCTGCTTCAGAAACTTTTTTAATCTTCCTTTTATCTGTCTTTTAAATTCATTTTTTTCTGATTTTCACTTCGCTTTATATAACTCATGTCTAAAATCATTTCTAACGTTCTCTTTTCTGCTTCAAAAGGGCTCTTTTTATCTCTTGTTTTCCCCTCTCATTTTGGTTTTTTCTTCTCTTTTTTACTCTTTAAATTACACCTTTTTCTTCTATTTCTCTCTCTCTCTCTATCTCTTTCTATATCTTTCCCATACACCTAAACTCTCTACTTAATTTATTACAACAATTTCGACACACCCCCGAAAAATCGGACAGATGAGAAGTACATTGCTCAGAACAGTAAATACAGGGACTGAAGAGGCAGAAAAAAGAGAAAGAGAGAAGATGAGAAATAGACAGAGAGAATGAAGCAAAGAGAAGTCAAGGAACACAAAAAAATTAGAGAACCGAGGAGAAAAGCGATGAGAACCAAAGCAAATTAGTAGGACTTTATAAGAGAGATAAAATAGTCGAAATGTGTTCAAATAAGTAATTGAAGAGAAAAGAAAAACATATTAGCATTTCGAGAAAAAAAGACTAAGGATAAAGGAGTGATGAAAAAGAGACAAGAAGGCAAATCAAAGTGGCGGCGAGATCAAAGGGGCACTTCCGAATAGAGGTGGGAGAGCTTTGATTGCACTTGAGGAGATGGTCGGAGTTGAGAAGACTGAAACGGATTGAGAAAAACGGGTGTTTGGAAGAGGAAGAGAGGGGAGGGAAGAGAAATAGAGAGAGATAAGAAGAGTCAAAAGTTTGGCTGTGCATATAACGAGGTACGAAGTGAGGGGGGTGGGTTCGTGGTGCGTGGTGGGAGTGAAGTGGAAAGTGACATTTATCTTCTGCTTTCATGGGTGGTCCCAAGTGAACGCTCCCATTTGCTCACTACCAAGTTTCCGTGATACGAAAGTTTGTATCAACAACCAGTGTCGAGGACAAATACAGCATAGGGGACACGACTCTCTTACTGAAAATATACTTCCTTAGCTTTTTTAATTTAAAATGTGAAAAATTTGAAGAAATAATTAGGAATCTTGAAAAACCGAAGGGTGAAATGGTTTTAACTCAGTATTTATTATATCAAAGCCAACAGAAAAAAAACGCTGAAGTTGTTAGTTTCAGAAGCTTAAATTACTGTAGAAACTTTCGAAAACCTTAGATTACTGTAGAAACTTTCGAAAAGCTTAGATTACTGTAGAAACCTTCGAAAAGCTTATATTACTGTAGAAACTTTTTTAATTTTAATAACTTTACAGCATTTTGTTCATAATCAACTTTCAATCCGAAAATTGCTTAATTTTCGAAAGAAAATCGAATCGTTACTCTCATATACATATAAGTATATAAAGTTTTGATTGAATCAAAAAATGATTGGTCAAACAGTCAATTGATTTAAACCGATAAGTACAAAACATTCACACGAACGTCGTAGATCTCCGTTCTCAAACTCTTTCTTCTGAGCGAAACTCTCGTAATACCAAGGCAAACATCATTAGAGGCTCAAAAATCCAGACCTTTTAGGCTTCCGTAAGTAGTTTGTCAACAACTAAATACCTTGAGAGTGAGGCCGACCAGACGCTTTAGTTGGTACTTAATACCATATCGTATACACAAGTAAACATATTGTAACAAAACCTTTTTTTTAATTGATGCATTATTGCTTCGAGTCTCATGAATAAAAATTTTTTCATCCTTTTGCCTTGCAAATTAAATAGCTGCCAAAGAATAGGAGGTGCTTTAAAGATCTTTGAAAATCGATTGAAATTTTGAAAATGTTGTTCCCTCAATCTTTTCCTTCTGAGTTCCTCTGTTGCAAGCCAAATACCATGTTGATTCTAGGTAAGTGTTTTTTTGTAGCTGTAATTCAAGATAACGTACTTTCTTTAGATCCAGCTTTCAAGTTATGTTTTTTCTCGCTTATCATCAGTGCCAAAAGCGGTTCGCTCTTCACTTCTCTTCTTTAAAGCAAAGGATTCTGGTCTCTAGCAAGAGTTTAACCCTTAGAAGCCCTCCTAAGCAGGATCAAAATCCCTGTCTCTACGTTTTCATACTACTACTTAGTTAGAATAAGAATATGCATAACCACTGGAATCAATGTGATTTCATGATCTTTTCATGAAATTGATGATAATCACTGAATTTCACTGAATTGAATCGTTATCTCAAAAATAGAGCACCAAAATCATACAATTACAACAAAGTTCCTGATGAAGTACGAGCGAGAATATGAACGCATAGAAACGATTAGGAAATTATTTTAACGTTGCGGACTTAAGGTGTCTTGATTTTTAAAGAGATCGAATTCAACCAGCTGATGAGATGAGATTTGAAGAATGTTGTAGAAACAACCTTTTTCGCTGGTGAGCTCTGGAACCGAACTCGCGACTTGAGAACATTTCAGAGTGATGGTTTTTTGCTCTACCAACAGAGTTATCACGAGGTTTGTTGCTCTACCAACAGAGTTATCACGAGCTTTCAAGTGTAAATTGTTGAATGTTTCAATTAGAGGTTTTTTTACTTAAAGCTTTAAAGAAAGAAAAACTTCGGCTCATAGAAAAAAAGTGGATTCCAAGATGCCTCAAAGCCACATGTATTATTTGATAAACTCTCTTTGTACCCTCATAAAGTCTCTCTTCTTATTTCCGCAATGAAGAGCTCCACCCAAAAGCCGTTCCTGGAAAGTACCACAGCTTGGAATAAACTAGCTAAGTATATAAGAAGCAGACTTCTGTTGTGATGAATGGCTTTTTTATTGCTTCTTTTAAAGATTCTCGCAAATAATTTTGTTTTGAGTAAGACCGGTCAATCTCATTAGTTTTCAAATAAAGAGCCATTCATAATTTTAGCGCGCTCTCATAAAAACATGACGCATTTCGAAAACAATACCTTTTATTGGTTAAGTTTAATTACGCGCAGTAGAGATAATATAGTAAAACATATCACAAACAACGGATACACTTGGTCGTTTCTTTGAAATATTCTCCCTCTCTATGTTTAAAATCGCATCAATAACCTTCGCATCAATAACCTTGTTCAGGAAGGTTTTTCCGATGTATCACGGCTGAACTTTGAATTGCAACAACAAAAATTCTATAATGAGTTCTTGTTTACCATTGTTTTTTCTCTCTTTCTTTTTCACTTTGTGTGAAGTGTTACTTACGCCTGTTACTCGTAGCATCCGAATTACATACCTCATGGTTTTTTCTTCTTTATTTCTATCGTATTTACGATACTCTGCGATTGAGACTAATGATAATAAAAACCATTTTCTGCTTAACCCCTGTACTCATGTACAGGGCACATGTGATAATAATTAAGTAGTTTTTTTAAGAAAAAAAAACCTGAAATTTTTATTTCGACATCAGCTTGTTGATTAGAAAGCTTCCAAAGTTTCGAGTATGAATCTTAAGCGCGGTTTTTAACAGTACGAACTAATTTGGAAGCAAAATATTCGAGGGACTAGTTCGCACCAAGGAATGAAATTGAGGTAAAAGTAATAAAACCTAATTTTTACATTAAAAAATACTAGTTGTGGTTTAATATTATAGCTAGCAATTTCATTCGATTGTTTTCAAAGGTATTGCCTATCAAATTAATTCTCAAAATATCGGTTGAAGCTGTTGCTGCTGGTGAATAACCAAAACTAATTTTGGGCCCGTTTATGTTCATTAAGCAATGAACTTTGCTTTTCTCACTCATTCTGTTTCTCTTCTACTCTCTCGATTTCTCTATCTTTCTCTTTGCTACTCTCTCTGCTTTTCTCTTTCTGTCTTTTTATAAATAGCTTTGTCTCTTTTTTCTCTTGTTCTCTCGCTTTTTATCTCACTTTCTTACTTGATGTCTATCATCATCATCATCATCTCTCTCTCTCTCTCTCTCTCTCTCTCTCTCTCTCTCTCTCTCTCTCTTCTCTTCTCTCTCTCTCTCTCTCTCTCTCTCTCTCTCTCTCTCTCTCTCTCTCTCTCTCTCTCTCTCTCTCTCTCTCTCTCTCTCTCTCTTCCTTCCTTCCTTTCTCCTTCCCCTGAGTCTCCTTTTTTTTTCGTTCCGTGTAGTTTTTTTTTCCCTCAGTTTTTATTATCGCTCATATTTTCGGATTCTTACGGTAACCAGCGTTTTCTTTTACACACACCGAGTACAATATTTATAAGAGAGCGGAACATCTGGAATATCGCTAGTTGGCCTCGCTAGTTGGCCTCGCTTGTATTGTTCATCTAACTTTTCGAAGTTTGGGGAGATTTGTGGAGAACCACAATCTATCCGTTAATAATAAATATGAGTGATCCATCTGATTTTGAGCAAAGAGCTTTATCTGCTTTCAGTAATTATTTCGTGGTTTTTTGCCATCTCAAAAACCCACCGTATCTCTACATAGTTTTACTCAAAAAAATTGTTCAAGTTGTTCAAGTATCGTAACTAAATTTCCTTTAGTTTTTTTTTTGCGATGGAGGCTTCGTTTTACTTTTTTCGATCACTATTGGTTTTCATTTATGTTTTACTCTTCTTCTTTCTAGTGTTATTCCCGCTGAAGAGCGGGGTCCGCTGTGTAAATAACACATCGCCAAAGCATACGATTCGAGGCGTCTTCGGCTATCAACCCGATAGTCGCCATGTCTTGTTCTATAGTGTCTCTCAATCTAAGCTTTGCTCTACCTCTTCGTCTTCTACTCTGGATTTCTATGTTCCAAGCAGACCTGAGAACGGAGTCTGGATTGGATCTCAGCATGTGTCCGTACCACCTCAGCCTGGACTCTCTGGGGAACTCCTAAATGAGCTCTTATCGTTTCGTTGCGAATCATGTCTTTCCGGGTGACTCCGAGGCTCCATCTCAACCTCTTCATTTCCATTACATGGAGCATCTGCTGAGTCTATGTTGTTGAAGGAGTGCATTCGAGTTCATATAGAGCAACTGGTCGTACGACTGATTTATAGATTTTACTTTTCAGTTGATCAGCAACTGGTCGTACGACTGATTTATAGATCTTACTTTTCAGTCGATCAGTTTTCCACTGAAAATTCTCGATTAGTTTCAGTCGATTTTCAGATTCATTTGTGTTTTACTAAGCTTTTTTTTTAAAAGAAAAACTTTTTTGAGAAATTTTGAAAGAAGTGAAAAATAGGAAGTCACAGCAACAAAAATAACCAGAAGAATTTCGTTCTTCAAAACAAGGATAGAAGGGAAGGAAAATAATAACTGCAAAGGACGAAATCAAGTCAAAAACAAAAGCTTGAGAAAAAAGTGTTATAAACAAACCCAGAAGACTTTCTTATCGAAAGAAAAGGATCCATAAAATAATGATCGTAACTCCTTGAGGAGTTTTTTTTTTCAGGTAAAAAAGAAACAAGAAAAAGGAGCGAATGAGTGAAATAGAGAGAAGATGCAGGATTGAGATAAGTCGAATGTAATAAAAGATAGAAATAAAGGTTGAGAGAGGAATACTCACAGGGAAACTAAGAAAGTTAAACAAGAGATTTAGAGAAAGAAAAAGAGAATAGACAAAGTTTTTCTGCATTTAACGCTTAAGTATCACATAAAATGAGACACATTATGAATAGCAAGGAAGAGTGTCGAGGAAATCGAAGGATTGTAGGAATCGAGATAATCGGTGAAAGATGCGAAGGTGAAGTTGAGAAAGAAATCGACATTCTCTCACCCAGATCTACTGCAAAGACGCGAATCAAAGCATAGGATACGTAAACAAGTACAGAACGGGAGGGCATTCGTCAAGGGGAAGGAGCGGGTGGAGCTTAACTCAAGTTTCATGACTGACTCATGAGAACTCCTGCTTTCTACGACTTAAAGATGTGGTATCATACTGCTCAGAAAGATGTACTGCGTTTTGAGGATTCAGGAAAATAGAATTTCTAAGAACAGTGATAAGATTAAAATAGTTTTTCAGTAATAGTATGCCAAAAAAGGTATCTTTAAAATGCTGTGAATTGGCCAGAACTTAGACCATGAGTGAGGGTTGAGATAGAATAGTAATTTGAAATCAGTACTCGTCTCAGGGTTAAGTTGTTCTGCCAATCTTCCACTCTCCAGCTGAAAAATGATACTTGAGACAAGTGATATGAGCTAGAACATTTCTCTATTTTTTGAAGGAAAAAAGCCTCAGGGTTTTGAGGTCGTCTCAATCAGAGAATAATGAAATTTTTTGAAAATTTTAATACTTACACACTTTTATGGTAAGATGGGAAAGAAACTTTTAAGTTGCAAAAATTTTCGAGATTACCTAGCTTCCCAGAAGAAAAAAAGTTTATTTTGTAAATTTGCATTTTTCGCCTGAAGGGAAAGTTTTTAATATACATAGTTCTCTATTTCTTCTCCGTACCGTATAAGTGAATAAGCCGGTGAACCTTTGTAGATATGGAATCGCCAGCCAAAGAAAAAAGGCATTAGATAAAGAGAAGACAGCTGAAATAAAGCAAAGATGAGAACGACAACTTAAAAGAAATAACAAGAAAAATATGTTGACGAGGAAAAGGAGACAAGAAGTTATGTAGATAACATGATTGGTAAATATCCGACCAAGTATCATAGGAAGCAGAGAAAGTTAGAGTAACAAAACGTCAAAAAGTTTGAAGACAAAGAACTGTAGACGGAGCTGTGCGTGCCGACCTGAGATGGAGTTCACTGATAAGTCTTGCAGGGCAGGAAAAGACTTGGAGAGAAGGGAACAGATTCAGAGAGAAAGAGAGACAGGAAGAGAACGAGAGAGAGAGAGAGAGATAGGTGAATAGTAGAAAAGAGAGGATCATTTACTTCCGAAATTTCAAGTAATAGCAAAAAGTCATGCACGTTAGGAGGAGCGAGGAGGAGCGATTAATTACCTTTACCGATTTGGGGACGTTCGTGAGTCTTCAGACCCGGTCAGCCAGGAAAAAAAAGAAGACATCTTTATACGATTCGAATGTCAATTCTGATTTTAAGAGTTCAATCTCATCGTAGAATGGAAAAAATGGAAGTAGTAAAAATTATAAATAAAAAAGAATCGTAGGACTTTTTGTTAAAAGAAGCATTTTATCTTTCGTGCCGAGTTTCTATCCTAAAACTGCTCTATGTCTCTACTTTTGAATTTCTCTTACTATCTGAGACATTCTCTTCTCCATCCTCTCTCTTCCCCTCCATGTCGCCCAGACCGACTTACTGTTTAATTATAACATTCCTATTTGGTAACAATCGTGAAGGTTGTCGAGGCAAAACATTCTTAAAGAGCCTCGGCTTGCTTACGCAACTTTCATAGTCATTCTGCCGTTCGTTTAGGATGAGCGTGCCTTTTGTTATGAACCTCGTTTCACCCTGTAATCTGGGCGGTACTCTTTCCGTTGTTTTTCAACTCTACCGATTCATAAGTACATATGTATGTACATGACTCTCTTACTATCTGCGTCTTTCTTCGCTACTTTCTCTCTCTGTGTCTCACTTTCTCTAATTAATCACTAACCCTTTCTTTATGTCTCTCTTCCGCTCTCTCTTTTATTCTCCGCCTTTCCACTCGCCTTTTCAACCATTATTCCTTCTTATCATCTCTTTATTCCTACTGTATTTGTAATGCTTTTCAACCTGACGTCTTCAGCAGTTTCAATTCACTCTCATACTTCATTTAAACCGTTGCTATAACACGCAACTTGGATGACCTCGCCACCAACTTGGATGACCTCGCCACCAACTTGGATGACCTCGCCACCAACTTGGATGACCTCGCCACCGTGTTAAAAAAAACTTCCGGATATCGGAAACAAAAAAAGCTTGACGGATGTGAGAAGAGAAAATTAAGAATCAGAAAAACATAGAGACAAAATATGAAAAGTAAAAATCAAAAAGACGTAGAGATAGAGCTTCAAAACAATCTGAAATCGTAGCATAATTACGAAAATCTGAATCGAAGCAAATTAGAATATGATGAATTAATTAAATTATCATTGGGCGTGATTTGAAAAGAAACAAACATAAGAAGAGGAAAGAGAGGAAAAGAGAAACTGTGTGGAGTGAGAAAGAGAGATCGCATGAGAGTAGAGAAAGAGAGATAGTAAGAAAGAGAGGCTCGTATGTTAAAGATGCGTTTTGAGACTTGAAGAAAGCAAAGAGCAGATAAGGTAAATGATATCTTTTGTGATCAAATTAGTAACGCGTCAGTTGGTGAGGGAAAATTGTTTTTAGTGTGAGGGTTAAAGAAAGATATTTATCTAGAGAAATGATATGTAGAGAGGAAAAGAGAACTAAGAGGGATAAGTATGTCGAGAAAATATCAAGAGGAAAACGGAGAAACGAATTCATAGATTGTAACAAGATCAAAAAGGAGTAGAGAAGTTAAATTATAGGTCGTGCGTGAACCAAACCATAAATGAGAAGACATTAAGAGAGAGATAGAAGGGTGAACAGGATGAAGAACACAGAGTTAGCGAGAGAAAGAGAGAGAGATAGAAGGGTGAACAGGATGAAGAACACAGAGTTAGCGAGAGAAAGAGAAACAGCGTGAGAAAAAAAGAGATGTCAGGGAGAATGGGTACGTGGGGAGCTGGTATGACCATCACAAGGGCACCTGAGTCCGCCAAAGCGATTCGTTCTCGAACGGGGATCCATCTTATGATGTCCCTTCCCGTAAAAACAGGTAATCGAGCAAGGGATGAGTACTGCAACATGCCGATAAATGGTGTTTACTGCCCTTCTTCCCGACCGGCGGGCTCCTTTCCTGGCGGGACCGGCTAAGTTTGAAACAGTGACTGATGTCATGGTCAGAGCTCAGGATCTCTAACTTATATCTTGTTTCTCAGAGTTTCTCATCTCTATCTTTTCTCTCCCTAACTCTCTCACTTTCTCTTTTTCTTTCCACATGCATTCAGTCATTATCTTTCTTATTTTCCTGTTCTTATAGTTTATTTTCTCTTTCGGATTTTTACGCGTTGATGATGTAATGTAATGAATAGCTGTGAAGTCTATCAACAAGCAACTACGGAGATTTTGATCTTAAAGAAGAGAGAAATATGATGAAGGAAATGAAACTGCTAGTGATAAAAAACCAAATTATCAAGCAGGAAAAGTAGAATATTATGACATGAAAAATAAAGGAGCATCAAAAACACCAAAGAGAATATAAAATAATTTTTTCTTATAGCTCTTGATTTCTTTTCTTTGGAGTAATGAATAGATCTTCCCCTTCAAGGAGTTTGATATCTCGGGAAAATACCGTTTAAAACATTTTTAAATTTGCGACATACATATTAAGTTTTACCGCGAAATAAAGTACTGCACAAGGGCACCAGGCATAACTCGGATCAATGGCGCTTCATGATTCGTTGAAAAGGAAGATCTTGTGTTGTGTTAGTATAAATATGTGGTAACAAATGCTATTTCAGACTGCAGAGGAAATCAGGTTAGTAAGCAAGGCAAAAGAGGCACGCGAATGGACTCGGACTTTTTGCTTCTTCCATCTCCTAACTACCAATGCATGTTCATGAAGAGAACAAATTTCTAGCTCGGCGACTGATTTCTAGGGATCTTAATAATTTATTACAAAATTTTTCTCAAAGGAGCAAAAAGCGGCTAATTAAAAAAAACATCGAAGCCTAAGCCTGTCACGAGGTGAAATCGCGATTCTCTAATACGTTTTTCGGTACTAGTTTACAGATACTAGTTTACAGATACTAGTTTACAGATACTAGTTTACAGATACTAATTATTTATTCCTACATACGTTCACGTATATATAACACCATAAAAAAGAAAAAACTATTCAATTTTGAGCTCAGAATGCTTTTTGTGGGATTTCCATTGATATCATTTATGTTTATTAGGTTCATTTCTCCTCTCATGTTCAAAGAAGTTTAGGAAAAATAAAGGCGATCAATAGTTCATGTTCAATAAAAAAAGTACTTTAGCAACAAATTGACTAACCATTGCAGCATTTTGAAGCACATATGCACATATGTATAAGCAAAATTTTCAGGGTCTAATCGAATATACCGACTTGATACGTAAAAAGCTACTGATTTCTTTTATTTAAATTCAAACTTGCACTCGAAGTTTTTGGTTGAAAGGTCTCGAAATATGCTTCGAATGTTGTGAAACAATACAGAACATTATCAATAGTGTCAACATGAATATGAAAAAACCTCCATGTTTTTTAATGAGATGTGAACTCAACTTTTTCTTTGAAATTCCTGTTCTTAATACTCTCGATTTTAGGATTTTGAATCTTTACTACGGTTTTCAACTTTTTTAAATATTGTACTTGTGATGATACATTACAGAAAATTAAAGTTTACATGGCTAACTTTCGACTAATTTTAGTGTGCACATTAGTTGCGATCGCCGAAAGAAAAGTGCAAAAATAATTACGTTTCATTCCATAGTTCTATGGAATAATACCCATGATAATCATTACAAATTCAGTTTTCAAAATAAATTAATTTAAAAAAAATCAGTAAAAGTTACTCTTGTAATTCAGGTCAGAAAGCCTGATATGGCACATTGGAACACAACTGAAGCTAAGGAAGAAGGCACTTCTTCACTTTAGTGACCACACCTCCCAGAGGTTCCAAGGGTCATACTTCTGACTTACTTACATTTACAAAAAGTTATTAAAGTAATTCCTCTATGCTCTATGCAGTTCCTGTCTATGCTTTTTGTCTATGCTCTATATCTGTCTATGCTCTATCTCAAATCCTCTATGCAGATGATTTGAAAATCTACAGCCCTGATTCAAACTCCTTACAGAGAAGCATTGACAATATATTCAACTGGTCTTTAAAATGGGAATTACCTCTCGCAAAAAACAAAATATTCTGCTTAAACCTGGGTTCCAATAATCCAAATCTCAATTATTTTATAGACAAAGACGAAATATGTTCACGTAGTTTAGTTAAAGATCTAAGGATATATGTACATAGACTCTTCTCTAAAATTCGATAGGCATATAGAAGTGGTCCGAGCAAAAAGTTTCACTAAGGTTTCTAAAATTTTCAAAGTATTTAAATCTACAAGGCTTCAGATCTGTTTTTTTATCTTCTAGAAGTATTATCTGTTTATTTATCTGTTTGTTTATCTTATATATTACCCCTATCAGAATACGCCACCATAATTTTCTCTCCTCATCCTTGTAGCGAATTGGCCAGAAGATTAGAATATCCCCAGATATTTTTCCTTAAAAAAGCCTTGAGAAGATGTAGAGGCTTCACATTGAACTATCCGGAAAGACTAAGAATTTTTGAATTAGAATCCTTAATTGTAAGAAGAGCAAGGTACGATCTATATTTCTTATTCAGATTAATTTTTGATGCTTTAGACTGTGGAGTGTGCAAGCGTCAAGTATCATTCAGGACATGCGCCAGATCACTGCGCCTACTAAATGAAGAGAACTACAGACACAATCAATTTTTCTTCTACCGCGCCGTTGCTCTCTGGAACAGAAATGCCGATTATGAGGCTTAGCTTACGAGGCCGTATCAAGAAAATGACCCAATTGAACTGACCCAATTGAACCTCTGGTAGGGGGGGGGCCACTAAATAGAAGAAGTACCAGGAAGAATTGAAGATGAGAATTAGTGGGCAAAAAAAACAGAAAATTTTTAAAACTTTTTATTGGTGGTGTTCGCAATACCACAGCAGTCCACTTCCCATTTTTTCTTCTTCTGCTTTCCTCAATTGGTTCAATCGACGTAATAGAACACGGCTTCTGGCGTGGGTCGGAACGCAACGTTGAAGTTATTCAAGCAACTTCGCTCTTGCATAACATCACCTCAAAAGTCATGAAATATCATACTAAAATTAGGTATGAATTGGGTTGAGTGAGAACTATTTTCGTCTCTAAAATTAAAATTAAATTTTTCTTCTCGTATTGTTGAAATTATGCTAGCCTCGATAGTCTCACCGCTGCCGTTGCAAGAACATTGCAGACAAGAAGATGGTCATCGTAATTCAGAGCTGCGATCACTGACAATGTGACTGGTGAGAAGCACAGACTGCCCGGTGATGAGAAGGCGAGCTGTTCCAGGGACACTTTGTTGATAGTAACCTGTGTGAAATACAAATCGAGTCAATCGACTGAATTGTAAAACAGGGTAAAATAATTTCTACTCTCTTTTTCTTTAGAAAGAGCTAAATACACTTCTCGAAACCCTATTTTCCATGTAGCTCAACCGGCTTTTCCCAATCCTAAAAAAACGAAATTCTCTCAAAATGCTTGCTTAGAATCGGTTTCAAAAACATTCAGGGGATCAATAAGATTTTTTAGAAGCTTGTATTCATATGTATTTGCGAAATCTTAAGATGATATTTTATAGAACTGGAGTTCAAAAGGTACCATTTCAAATCAGTAGCTTGCACCATTCTGTATTGAGATGTTAATTATTTTTCAATTTTCTAGAAATGATAAGGAAAATTCGAATTAATGGAGATTTGAGGTCGAAATACCGGAAAACATGAGCATGAGAAATAAAACCTCGAAAGCGGATAGCTCACTTAAGTGCATTCAACTCTGCACGCACGTCAGAGATAATAATTCAGAGAATGTTATCCTCAGGGCCTTATATGTATAACGCTCAAATAACTTACTTGGACGGCATTTCTTTAGGATGGCCGACCTCGAAAGTCGATTGACTTTGTTTTAAAGTTGAAAGCTACAAGCATGGTGAACAATTCCGAATGAACCTCACGTTCCTTCAATTTAAGCCAATGGTAAAGTTCTCAACTCACTTCCAATTCACCTTTCACTCCGTTGTCAAAAGGGATAGCAGAGACTCGAAAGCGCAGAAGGAAAAAGAAGAACGCGATCATCTCTTCTCTCCACCTAACTCTTCCTGCTCTGCCCCCTTTCCACCTCACAACAGCAGCTCGTCTCTCCACCTAACTCTTCCTGCTCTGCCCCCCTTTCCACCTCACAACAGCAGCTCGACTTTCACGAAAAATAATATTTATCGCGATAAATATCGGATATTGGAAAATATATGGGTGAATTATAAATCAGCATTTTCAAAGAGTACAGGGTGTCCCATCATAAATTGATGATTGAATTTCGTCAATAAATTTTCGCAGAGTTGACCGAATGAGATGAAATTTTTAGAAGCACCTACACTCAGGATAGGACGCATGATTCTGAAGTTTCAGAAAACTTGCATAAATTTGAATACCCTTCAAAACTTTGAGCCAATTTAGGAGATATACAGAATTTTTTCCTAATTTTTTTCAAAACCAGAATTGTTCTTCAAGTAACTTTTAACATGACCTCACTTTCAGTTTTATTGTTTTCAGTTTTTTAAAATCAGTTTAATGTAGTTTAAAACGAGTGATTTTGTCACTTTTTCGAGTGATTTTGTGGAGAGCAACCGCTCACTGTGAGGACAGAACGAAAGAATGAAATTTTTTGGAAATATTGCCCGATTTGCATATCGAATAAGTCAGAGAAACGCATTCGACATCGACGCAGACGGAAAACCTTTAAAAAAAATCGGTAATGTTAAGGGTTACTTGAAGAACATTTGTGGTAAAAAAATTAGAAATTTTTTATGTATATCTCCCAAATTGGCTCAAAGTTTTGAAGGGTATTCAAATTTATGAAAATTTTCTGAAACATCAAAATCACGCGTACTATCCTGAGTGTAGGTGATTCTAAAAATTTCATCCCATTCGGTCAACTCTGCGAAAAGTTATTAACGAAATTCGATCATTAAATTATGATTGGAAACCCTGTATATGAAAATAATAATCTGTCAGACAAAGTTCTTTTAAACGGAACATGAGCACTAAAGAGTGACAGCGAGGGCGCTACAAAAATCAAAAAAAACAACATGAGTAAAAAACATTATTTAGACAGCAAAAATTAGTAAAAAGGTCTATCGAAATCTCTGCATGAAAAGAACATAAGAATCCTAGATAGGCTTCTAATATTTCTTTGAGGTTATAAGCGTGACTTGTCACTTTATTGGTAGAGATAGGTATAAATGCAAGAAGAAGGCCGAGTAAAGTGGCTCTTCCGCTTTGAAAGATACTTTATGATCGCCCTTGAGTGGATGTCTATAATAGAAATCCATTTAGGCTAGAGGCAGAACATACATACATGCTTTATCCACCAAAAGACAGTTTGTTCTAACCGTCACTAACATGGGATTGGGAACAGAAGTCGATGTAGATTTCATATACGCAAAAATGTTATCGAAGAAACCGGAGAATGTTTTAAAAAAAAAAACTTGTGGCTCATTGAAGAGGGTCAGAAAACGATCATCAGAAAATGAAAAGAGTTAACACGACCATCTCTGGCGGTTGTGAAAGAGAAAAATGAATCGGTTGCTTCGACTATATGTATATGTTATGGCTAGAAATGATCAGGCGCTTTAAATTGATCTGCTGATCAATTCTAGCCATAACATATACATATCTCCAGATGAATAGTTTGATTTGTTTAAGTATGCTTCTTATGAAAAAAGCCAGTTCTCTCTCTGTTTCTCTCTATTTATCAATATCTCTAAACTTGTGACCCCTCCTTTTTCGCAGTCAACGTGCTGAGGATAATATAATATAGAATTCCTTTATCATGTTTACTATCTAATCTGTCTGTTCCGCCTTGCTAACTTTTAGTATGAAAAGAGGTATGACCATTTCAAAGCCCTTGATGCTTCAAGCGCTAGAGAAGCTTCAAGAAAACAAGTGTTTTTATACGTCTTGAAGATTTATATTTATCTCTATCTATTTATCTCCGGTGAGTGAGCTGGTATCTCAAGGCCCTTTCTTTTCCATCAGCTCAAACTGTTGAACGACTTTAAAACTATGAATAATGGATACGATAATTCGAATCAGAGATAATAGCTTCTCGAAATGTGGTACGTCGTGTGGTTTCCTTATTTCCAAAACATGAAAATTATAGAACAAGTTTAACGCCATAATAATAATAATTTATCTACATTTTTCAATGCAAAATTGTTGCGATAAGCACAGAATTAAGAAAACATTCACGAAACAAGAAAATCATATCCAATTCTTTTAATGGTAATATAAATAAAACCCGTTCTATCAAGATAAGCATTCATTGTGACCTCAATATTTATACAACATGAACATAAACTTGTAATAAACCTCAAAATTATTCTAAAATCGATATAAAAAGGTCTATTTAAGATTGGAAAGAATTTTTCCTTTCTTCAGCTGTGTTTTAAATGATGTCAGTGAATTAGCATTGATAAACTCACAAGGTAATCTCCTAAACCATCGACAGATTCTAAGTTCATAAGAATTGTGTCTTGATGTATTCCGTGTCCCTATTCCGTGTTCCGTGCCATTTCTGTGAAAAAGCCGCTTTAAAGTTAGACTTTGAAAAAAAGTTGCAACTCATGGAGCTCCTGAAGCTGCATTCTCGCCTTACCGGACATGGCACCTTCCGACTGCCACCTCTCACGGATTATCCAGAACACTCTCGTAGAGTGTATTCAAGAACTAACAGGATAAATCGTGGTTGCATAATTTTTTTGGACTTTCTCTCTCTGCATCATTCCACTACAAGAGCATCTAATCGTATAGGGGCCAGTGAATCTCCCCTCTGCCCACTGTGTAAGATAGAGCCGCATACTTCGAGACATATCTTCTCGTGTCGCTGTAACCCCACTTCCCTTATCCCGATAGACCTTTGGCGTAGGCCGCACTCGGTTGTTGATTTCATGTTCAATTGAATCTCTCAACAAAAAAAGAAAGAGAGAGAAAGAGTAAGAAAGAAAGAAGAAAAAAGAAGAGTAAAAAAAGGAGAAAAAAAAAGAGAGAGAGCGAGTGGGCTAGCAACAGTGGAGGGTCGAGAGCTTTGACTACTTTCTCCAGTGTCTCGCGGAAGAATAATACCCACCCGCTGGTCAAGACAACAACAACAAGAGCATCTACAATTTACCCTCTAACAAGCAACGCACAGTGAGCCATGATACGGTGTGGTACGGTAATGGCCGAAAACAGACCGAGCGCGTTGTTTTTATCACTTCTCAATCAATTTTTTAAAACATTGTTTCACAAATTTTTAAGCTCAGGCGTACACTGGTTAGTTCGGCAATCGTGAAATTATATATACATATATATTTTATCTACATCATACGATGCAAAAGCAAACACATATTACAATTAAAATTCGAGCACAAACATTGAATAAGAATACATATAAGATTATCAGCAATCAAGTAAGCGAAACATTTCTCCTATATATTTTCATCGACATTTTACAA
Organism: Allodiplogaster pararmata; assembly: GCA_964056735.1. NCBI lineage: Eukaryota > Metazoa > Nematoda > Chromadorea > Rhabditida > Diplogasteridae > Allodiplogaster > Allodiplogaster pararmata. Next base: position 10,455,542 of record OZ057404.1, read on the forward strand.
TGCAAGATTATGGTGAGACACATTATACATATGATGAATTAAATCCATCGCACGGGCAAAAATCTGGCACTCGGCTGGGACCGAACCTCCGCTGCCTAACCGGGGCTTGTAGAGAGTTAACCAATACACCAACCGAGCACACATTGTCCCATGCGATTTTTTGCTATGTCGAAGACACGATGGCCGTTCATTCTAGTCACGCATGCTCATGAAGCAATTGCGTCATGAAAGGAGTGTAACTCCACAATCCGTGATAAAGACAGAAAGATGATGGTAGAGAGAAGATCAATTTTTTATCTTTGTTGATCGTTTAAAGCAACGATGGGCTGAGACTATGATGAATTAAATCCCCTTGCTTCATGAGCATGCGTGCTCGGCTGGGACCGAACCTCCGCTGCCTAACCGGGGCTTGTAGAGAGTTAACCAATACACCAACCGAGCACACATTGTCCCATGCGATTTTTTGCTATGTCGAAGACACGATGGCCGTTCATTCTAGTCACGCATGCTCATGAAGCAATTGCGTCATGAAAGGAGTGTAACTCCACAATCCGTGATAAAGACAGAAAGATGATGGTAGAGAGAAGATCAATTTTTTATCTTTGTTGATCGTTTAAAGCAACGATGGGCTGAGACTATGATGAATTAAATCCCCTTGCTTCATGAGCATGCGTGACTAGAATGAACGGCCATCGTGCCTTCGACATAGCAAGAAATCGCATGGGACAATGTGTGCTCGGTTGGTGTATTGGTTAACTCTCTACAAGCCCCGGTTAGGCAGCGGAGGTTCGGTCCCAGCCGAGTGCCAGATTTTTGCACGTGCGATGGATTTAATTCATCATAGTCTCAGCCCATCGTTGCTTTAAACGATCAACAAAGATAAAAAATTGAACATTATACATACATACAAAATGATACATACAAAGTATGGCGACAGGTAAGGGAAACTTTATAAATGCTACTGATTATTTTCCAATTCACTGACCAAATTTTCGTTACGGAGACGATTTATGAACTGCTCTACTGTTCCCGAATTTAATATTTCACTCGAGATTCCGTAAAACATTATTGAAACTCCTAAACCGAAACAATTGAATCTAGAAGTGGAAGAAGTATATTCAATTGCAATACCATTAATATTTGTACGAGTGGAGGAGGAGCGCTTGAAAATGCGTGATTTTTCAATAATAGACTCATCATTGAAGATCTTCCAACCCCCCCCCCCCTTATTCTCACAGGAACTCACACTTTTTTAGATTGACGCTACCATTTAACATGCCGAAGGCTCATAACACGTGTGTTTCTCGTTGTATTAACATGTGGAACTCTCTTCCAGCAGACATAGTCTCAATTGTTTCTTCATCGCAGTTTAAGAGCCGATTGCTTAATTTAGACCCTGAGTCAATTGTGCCCAGCACAAAACTTCGCCTTACATGATTCTTTAAGATTTGATTTTTTTCCTCGTTACCATAGTTTGCAATGTATAAAAAAACCCTCCCACTACCCTCTCCTTGCTCAATCTGTTATTGAATTTTCCAACTTATTCTTCTAGTGAATAAGCTCAACACTTCTCGTTTTGATTAATTTTCGAACATTTTTAGTGCCCAGAAACTTCCATTGTGAAAACTTAACATCAAAACTTCCTTTTCTTTTATGAATACTTATCATTATCTGTTAAAAACTGTAATTGAAATTTTCTCTGTGAATATCTGTATCATTATTTTAAATACTGAAACACACTTTGTCAGTCATCCTTTGTCATGCACGTTCTTACGTTACTTGAACAACTGGAATAAAGAATTGAATTTTAAGGTCTGCAATCACGAAATTATTTACTGTAATGGCAAACTACTATAAATATGTGAGTGCACTTCTCTGCCGTTTTACGCTGTTGATTTCTTTCGAAACAGTAATTTTAATACTCGTTGTTTCAAAGGCCCTGTTTAATCACCTAACAACTTGTGAGCTTAAAAAAACTCGCATTTACCAAAAGGAAGACAAAGGAGAAGTGGGAAAGCCGTGAAGCTGAAAGGCTGTTTGTTATTTATACCAAACAAGTTATTTATTTATTTTTTATACCTCATTCTTTCCTTATTCAAGCAAGAATGTCGGTCGCGTCCCCGACTTTTAATCTTGACTCTTCTATTTTCATCTACTTACAAAGCTACTGGTATTCTACTTCAACTCCGATTCAGAGGACTCTTTGGAAATATGAGGTTGAAAAGGTGAACGGTCCTATTTGGGCTATCAGCGCAACGCCACAGTTGCTTATTCCTCGCCCCAAATTTACTCGAAACCCTCTCTGTCCACCATGTTAGTGATAACATTGAAAAATTTGTCCTTTGGCGATAAAGATATAATATTTAAAAATGTTTTAAAAAAGCAACACACTGCTACTGTTCAACACTATGGACAACACTTTAAGTGTTAATGACAGCTATATTTAAAATTACTGTGTTATAAGTGTGTTGCTTGTTTGGTACAAATAACAAACGGCCTCTCGGCCTCACGGCCTTTCGACATCTTCCTTTGTCCTCCCTTTGGCATTTGCCTAAGAAACTTGACTGTTAATCCTAAATTCAGATTCCAGAGAAAAACATGTCAAAACTGTTAAGGGTGCACTACCGTGTTTGATGTTTTGGTCAACATGGTATAATTTTGAGATCGCCCTTGGGCCTTTAACAAACGTGATACGATATGACACCATATGACAACATTCATTCATTCATTCATTCATTCTTTATTCCGTGCACACATGATATCAAAACAATGATGATTGCGGATATGCATGGACTATCTTTCTAGTGGCGGTGTGTTTATGAGCGAACGGTCGCTTAAGTATGAGGGGAATGGAAAGGGAGGGGGGGGAGGAATGATTGATAAATATGAATTAGTTATTCAACTATCAAAAACATGAGAAAGAGGCACAATAACATGAATAGGCAAATTCAGTACATTCTTTTTGAATATCTTGCTATTAGGTTCTTTTACCATTTCGTAATCCAAAGAATTCCATACTGATAATTGACGAGAAACACATGTAGATAAGAAAGACTGGTTGATATTATTAGGCATAACAAGACGCAGAGGATGAGAATGTCGGGAAAAGCGATCAACGGCAGATATCTGATATAAATTTTTAGTATCTATTTCACACTTCTGATGTATACATTTATGAATGAAAGTGAGGTCAGCAAGAGCTCGGCGATGTTCGAGGGTTTGAAGGTTCAGAAGGGATAATCTCTCCGAATACGGAAGGGCGGGATGGCCGGCTCTCACTAGAATTCTTCTCGTAAAAGAACGTTGGACTTTCTCGAGCTGTTTTACTAGACCCGCAGATGACGGGTTCCAGAGCTCGCTAGCGTATTCCAAAAGAGGCAATACATAAATTTTGAAAGCAGATGTCAGAAGAGAGAGAGATGGTGACTTGAAAGCTTTCAAAATCATATTAACAATAGACGACGCTTTACGGCACTTTTCACTTATGTGGTCCCGATATGAAAATCCATCTGAAACTATTACTCCGAGGTCTTTGGCCGAGTTTCCTGATACAATGAGTTGATTATTGATATAGTAAGCATTCCGAGAATTAGAAGAGCCAAGGTACAGAACAGTACATTTATAAGTGGACAAACTCAAGTTCCACTCTGCGCACCAATCAGCAACACAGTTCAATGCAAACTGTACGTCATTTCTAGAACAGGGAACACGACATACAATTTTAATGTCATCAGCATATATTGAAAAGAGAAGATTAGGAGGAAAAACTTCTTTAACAGAATCAATGTACATTAAAAACAACAAAGGGCCTAATGAAGAGCCTTGGGGTACTCCAGATGTAACTAAAACAGGGTCAGAGAGAACGTCATTAATACATACTGACTGAGTACGTTGACTTAAGTAACTACTCAACCATTTGACAATATGAGACGGAAAACCATAACAATAAACTCTATGGAGAAGGAGCCTGTGATCAACTGAATCAAAGGCTTTGCTTATATCAAGCAGGACAACATCAACTGAAATTCCTTGCGCTAAGGAATCAACGATATAAGCATGAGATTCAACAAGAGATGTAACTGTGGATCTCTTTGATCTAAAGCCTGCTTGAGAAGGAGACAACAACCTTTCTCTCTCAAGATACGAATAGATTTCAGTGAAAATGATTTTTTCCATAACTTTGGACAATGAGCAGCATAGAGATATCGGCCTATAATTACTAACGGAGTTCCGTGAACCAGACTTATGCACTGGTTTAACAATAGATTTTCTCCATAAAGTTGGCACGTTGCCCGAGAGAAGACTGTTATTAAAGATAATGCATAAAGGCTTGACTAGTGCAAAACGACATTTTTTCAAGAAAATGTTAGGAATACTATCAGGTGAGGTGTTACATTTGCCTTTGAGAGACGAAAGAGCACGTAGAACCATATCTTCTGTGATACAATCGACATCGAATGGTTCATTAACTTCAGGAGAAAAAGGATGCAGTAGTGGACTATGTAAGGGCTTCGAGAAAACCGATGAAAAATAACAAGAAAAGGTTTTAGCTTTTTCGGATGGCAAAGTTATTTCTCGTTTTAGATCATCTATCAACGTGGGCATGCCCTGATTGATGTTATTAACTAAGCGATTTCTGCAAGCAGTAAAGAAAGAATTCTGGTTCCCTCGTGATATCAACTTCGCTTCCTGACGAAGTTCGAATTCATGTAACATCCTATCAAATTCAGCCGTTTTTCTAATACAGTAATCGGAATATGGAGAGGTTTCAGAGATACGTTTTAACTTGCGATACATTCTACGGAGAAGATAGGGATAACGAAACGTTTCATCTCTAGGATGGGCGACTGGTACATACTTCTCAATCAGAGAATGAATGAAGGAAACAAGATAATTATTAGCTGATTCAACGTCCATCATAGCAAAAGCCTGGGTCCAGTCGTGAAAAGCAAGTTGACATTCAATAGCCTTCCAATTCGCCTTATTGAAGCATTTGAAGGAAGGGGAAGATGATAATGAAAGGGTATTGAGTGATAATTTGAATGAGACCATGTTGTGGTCACTACCACTAAAACGACCGATAACATTACATTCAGTCACAAGGGGTACATTGGTCAGCAAAAGGTCGAGAATGTTATCGTTTCTTGTTGGAGAGTCAACGTACTGAGTAAAAAAGTTATCTGTCATGAATTCAAGGAAAACTTTGTGCTGGCCTTCTCTATGCGCAATGAGATTCAACCAGTCAATGAATGGCAAATTGAAATCACCAACATTTGATTGATACTTTAGCCCACACCGAAAATAGAAGTTGTCAGGTTTGCTGAAGTAAATTAGTGAATCACAAGAATTTTTTAAATTTTTTAAAACATGCAATTAGTAAATCACTAAAAATTCATCTTCGGTGTTGGCTCAAGTGTCAAGTCAAATATTGTCACTTCATGTCACGTGTGTTAAAGGTCTTGCATTTAGCGCATGGGCCTTTAAGTCAATCTTGACAGGATGTAGCTTGACACTTGAGCCTACACTTGGCTCAAGTGTCAATCAATTATTGTCACAACGTGTCACGCTTGTTAAAAGTCTGACGCGTGATACATATAGGTATCTCTAGTCGCTAATCGGCGGCTCTAGGCTCATTATTTAATGAGTCATTCTCTTTTCTTTATCTTATTTTTTCCTTATAAATTCATTTATATTCTAATTGTAATCAAAAATCAACGTAGAAGGTTCTCTTAGTAGCAGATTTTTCAGACAATTCTCGAACACTCTTTTGTAATTTTTTTCTAGCCTAATATGAATTTGTTCAATTACCTCACCTTCAACTTTTTCCTATAATAAATTTAATCTGACTAAATTTCACTCGAGATATCTCAGAAAAGTAAATAAATTTCTCAGAAAATTGCAAGATGGCTCAACCGAGAGTGGGATCCGAGTCCCGCAACAGTAAGTCCGCTTCTGTTTTGCTCTACGCGAAGTAAGTTAATTTGCACCAGTAAAACATTTCAATAAGGGCACTTTTGTACTTTAGGGCCCCCACTCCCAGAGGTTCCATGGGTCATACTTCTGACTCATTTACATTTTAAAAGTTATTTTAACATTAAAAAAGTTGTTTTTACATTAAAAACTATTTTTTCAATCAAAAACGCTTAGGTTTAAGAAAAAGTTCACGCTAACGAGGCCGTACGGCTTAGGCGAACGAGACCGTATCAAGAAAATGACCCAATAACTGACCCAATTGAACCTCTTGGAGGGGGCCCTAAAGTGCAAAAGTTCCTCAATAAGTTATCTGGGAAGTTGTTATCTTGTGTTGACCTGTTCATAGATTACAATATGGGTGTTCTGGCACGAATGTACTTGTGGGGAACTGCACTTCACTTGAGATATGGTGGGGTTGCACTTCACTTCAAGGGAGCTATTTCTGTATTTTCAAAAATCAAGGTGAATAAAAAGGGCGAAAATTTTTCTGAGTTTTTTTGCCCCATGTGGTTTCGTTTCTAAGCCGTACGGCTTCGTTAGCGTGATATTCACTAAAGCTTAAGCAAAAAACAGTGAAATTTAAAAAAAAACTATGAAATTTTTTCAATTAGACCAGTTCGGTTCTTTTTTACTTGGGGAGGGGGGGGCATGCTTCACTTGGGGAGTGGGCTTTTTAAAGATAACTTTTTAAAGATTATTTTTTACATTAAAAAACGCTAAGACTGAGGAAAAAGTTTAGGCTAACGAGGCCGTACGACTTAGGCGATCGAGACCGCATTAGAAAATTTACATTTTTGTTTTTTAAAACAATTTTGAAAGCACCGAAAAGAGCCCCCCCCACGTAAACTTGTGCCGACCAGTTCAAACAATAATATTTTGTCTAATCGTTCTATTCGGCCTCGTTCCTTAACCGTATAACCTCGCTCCTAAGCCTTACGGCCTCGTTAGCGTAAACTTGAGTGCCAGGTATTTCTCAAGTGAAGTGCGGACCTCCTACGGTTGAAAAGAGCCGAGGCCTCTTTCTAATTGGATATTTTGGATACAGCGATACGATATTGTCTTTCTAATCTTTCGATACAGTTGTACAAATGGATACAGCGAAAATTTTTAAAGGGTCCCTGTATCCCTGTAAAGGTTCTCTCTAATCTTTTACAGTTTAAGGCACAAAAAATGAAATCTTTACAGGAGACGGATACAAATTCAAAGTTCTAGAGGCTGCTGTAAAGATGGATAAAGCACGCATTTACGATTTTTTTTCTTCATGTTTTTTCTTCATATTTTGTTTTTCCCTCTGCACAATGTTACTAAGGGAGGGGGGGGGGGGAAACCGCACTTTACTTCGGGGGGGGGGGGAGCTTTTATTTTTATTTTTTTGACAAGTTCAGTCATTGAATTGACAAAAAATTAATAAGATGAGAAATTTTCTTATGCAGTCTCGTTAGCGTAACGTTTGACTAAGCCTAAGCGAAAACAGTTAATAATAGCTGAAAACAGCTAAGTCGATTTCCTCAATTATAATGGATAAAATAACTTAATTCTTTATTTATTTAATCGACATTTCTCAATGCAAGGTTATGGTGAGACACATAGTAAATGATACATACATAAGTGTGGCGACAGGTAAGGGAATTTCTAAATGCTACCGATTATTCTCCAGGTCACTTAGCACAATTATTATGGCTAATTGTTCTATAACGCCTCGTTCCTGAACCGTACGGCCTCGATAGCATAAATTTTTCTATGCCTAAGCGAAAAAATCAGTGAAAAGTGACCTGAACCCCCCCCAAGTATCTAAGTTTCTTCCTTTTTTTATCAAATTTTTTTCAAGTATTTTATTTCGTTTTTCCTCTGTCCATTAATATTATACAGTACCGCCCAAAATGTTATAATATATAGGGTTATTGAAAATAACTTTTTTCAAAGATAAAATTCAAAGCTCAAATTTTCACAGAAGTTTTTTTGGGTGTTTGTACCGTACCGGACGTCGTTTTGAGTGATTTATTATTTATCTCCAGGAAATACACCGAAATTGGTATATCTTCCATTTTTCAGTTTTTCTCCATGATTTTTTTTAGTTGATTTTTTTTTGTTTACCGAACTTCATTCATAAAAATTTTGTTTCAAGTCATGGTTCGAACTGTTGGACATCGAAATACAAGTAAAAGAATGCAAGAAGCTGTTGTTGCTGGGGCGAAACAGGGCCGGTCACAGAGCGAGCTCGCTCAGCAGTTCGGGGTAACTCAGAGCGCTATCTCCCATATCCTCCGGCGTTTTCGAACCCAGGTAAACGAATTTTCTACAACTGAATAACTTTGGAACACGAAAAATTGCAGGGACGAGTCATCGTGAAGACAAGTTCGGGGAGACCCCGCGTAACTTCGAGGTACATGGACCGAAGCATCCTGCGCGCATCTCGCGAAGACCCGAAACGCACTGCTACAGACATTCAAGCTATCATATCAACGCCCGCGACTCCTGCTCCTTCAATAACTACCATCAAACGCCGTTTGCAAGCCGCTGGACTGAATGGAAGGCGGCCTGCAAAGAAGCCTTTCATCAGCGAAAAAAATCGTAAAGTTCGAGTTCAGTGGGCTAAGGATCACCTCAGTTGGACACGCCGTGAGTGGTCTCAGATTGTTTGGAGCGATGAATCCAAGTTTAATATGTTCTACAGTGACGGTCTGAGGTGGGTAAGACGTCCAGCGGACAAGCGTTTCCTGCCGCAATACCAGTCGCTCACAGTCAAACATGGCGGTGGTTCTGTGATGGTCTGGGGCTGTTTTTCCGCCAGCGGCATGGGTCCAATTAGACGTATTGTCGGAAATCTCGATCGTTACGGCTATGAGAACATAATGGAAAGCACTATGCGCCCTTGGGCCCTCTCCAAATTCGGCCGTGGGTTCACCTTTCAACAAGATAACGACCCGAAACATCGATCTCAGCACGTTCAGAACTGGTTTCGCCGTCGGCATGTGGTTGTTTTGGACTGGCCGAGCCAGTCTCCCGATTTGAACATCATCGAAAATTTATGGGAACATTTGCAACGAAAATTGACGGGAAGAACATGCAGAAATGCTGATGAAAAGTTTAAGCAGCTAGAGGAGGAATGGAAGGCGATTTCGCAGGCAACCATTGACTCTTTGATTGATTCTATGCCTCGTAGATGTCAGGCAGTCATTGACTCGAAAGGATATGCCACCAAATACTAGAATATTTGTTTTATTACTTCGAAAAAACTGAACATCTCTATAAGCAGTTTTTACTATTTCCATTTTTTTAACGAATAAACCTAATAAAGCATTTTCCAAACTTGTTCTATTACTCGAAACATGTGAATTTGGCTTGTAAAAAATATCTGAAAATTTGATCTTCATTCGTTTTTTTTGAAAAAAGTTATGTTCAATAATTCAATATATTATAACATTTTGGGCGGTACTGTACATAATTGAAAACATGATTAAGTTTTTGGCAATTATATATTCATAAAAATATCAAAATATTTTTCTGACTCCAAAGTAGTATTATCGCAAGTTTAAGTTTTTGTTTATATAATTGAATGATTTACAGTGCGAGTTGCATTTCAGATATAAAACAGGAAAAATTCACATTGTAGTCATTTTACAGGCATTTCACTTTTTCATAGAAAAATGTGTGAAATATTAAACTGGAGGAGGTTGTTGGATGTAAATGTTTTCGGACAAAAAATTTCAATGAATTTGTTTTCGATGTAATTGCAGATGCAATGTTCTTCATGAAAAATGTATATTTTGTGATTGAGTTTTAGTGCTTTGGGCGTTCTTGGTTACTCGCATCGTGAAGATTTTGATTTTTTCTTGTGCTTCGTTGTGCCGGTGAGACGATGCGGAAGAATACTGGTTTATTGTCGGACGTTTCGGTTTTTTAAAACCATCATCAGCAATTACCCTAGAAATACATAATCAAGTATGACATGGAATGTACAAGAAAGGAATGAATAGATAAGTTGAAAGAGAAAATGGGAGAGAACACATATAAAGATCAGTGGTTAATTGATTGAATGGGATGTACGAGAGATGAGAGTTAAATGTTGAGAGAAAGAAGAGAGAGAGTTGTGCACGTTCCTCCGCCATTTCTGTCCTGTTATTGATAGATGGGTCATGGGATTGAATTAGGATGGCTTCTGCGATTCGACGACGGATGATATTTGTTTCGATTGAGGGATCTTGCCGGTGAGGGTGATAGGGATGCTATTGTGGGCTGATATGCAATATTGGGCAAATGTATTGGATTTGTAAGATGGGACATTGGGATTTCGGGAGGCACGGATGTGTTCTGCCATTCTATCATAAAGAGGTCTGCCCGTAGTTACAAACATCACATGTTATACAATAAATGGCTCCTACGACATTACAACAACCAATTCTAGCATGAGGGCAGAAAATGCAACTATTTGGTTTAGTGCAATTGTTATCATGACACCGGTTACGCGATAAAAGTTGAAGTAAGGTTGGAGGGGATTTCTCCACTACTTTGATATTGAGACCTGAGGCCCGGACAATCGAACGAATATCAAGAGAGAATGCGTCGGAAATGAAAGGTATAGAAATTGAAATGTCTTCTTTGTCTCGCACTAGGCTTTTCCGGCTTCTGTTAGAGTGTTTTTGTCGAGAAACCGCGTAGTCGTTTTGAGATAAAATGGTTGAGGCGAGTGCCTTCGACTCAGTACCAAATTCAGAAGACGAAACAATGGACGAAGTGTGGATGGTATTCTTTACGATTGCTCGCTTGATATGAGCTGGGTGGTGAGACGTTGCATGCAAAAGTATGTTCTTATTTGACGGCTTGCAGTACCAACGAGTTAGAATGCGATTACCGGAAGAAGTAAGGGTGATGTTGAGAAATGGAAGGACTTGATCAATGGGGCGTTCTCTTGTCATCTTGATTCGAGGAGCTTGACTATTAAGATAATCGAATACAGACAGCATCAATGCAATCTTAGGAATTGCTAATAACTATGTAGTCATCAATGTAGCGACGGATTAATGATATATCACGGTACGGTGCATTGCATTGTAAACTATGAATGTAAGTAACAGCGAGAAGTGGTGCTAGACGGTTCCTCATGGCTATAACTCTCTTTTGAATGTACATTTTGCTATTGAATGTGAACGTATTACAATTGAGACAAGAAATGATTGGGATTATACAATTGAGACAACACGGATGTGTTCGGCCATTCTATCATAAAGAGGTCTGCCCGTATGCCCTATGTATGAAGAGTTACAAACATCACATGTTATACAATAAATGGCTCCTACGACATTACAACAATTATGTTTTAGTGCGGTTTAGAAAAAAGTTTTTTTTCCAAAAACTAACTCGAATTTTTAACATTAATTTCAACTTAGTAAAACTTACGCTAACGAGGCCCTTACGGCTTAGTTGGTCTTTTTTCTTTTTAAACTAGAAGCCTGCATAGCTTACTTAGGTCACGTCATATTCATTCATTCTTTATTAGATTTTTCCATGTTAGGGTAACAATAAAAAGTGGATGATTGTCACGGATGTGAGTTCAATTTATAATAATGCAAAGAGTTAAAAATCATGATGATAATCATTGAGGATACATTGTTTTATAGCCGTTTACGAGAATCAGGCACTATTTTAGTTAAGGGGAGAAGTAATAGAGAATTTTTGAAGGCTTGACTTGAAAATTTAGAGACTAGTTCATTCGGTACGCTATTCCAAACATCAATCATTCGCGATGCACAAGTATTGTGAGTAAACAATATACAATTTAAACAATATAAAAATTTTAATTTTTGTATACAAGTAAACAATATAAACAATATACAATATGAATATATTTTTTTACAATTTATTTTTTTTAAATTTTTAATTTAATTTAATTTTTAAAATAATTAAATTTTTTTACAATTCAAGTAAACAATATACAAAGAACAAAAAAGTTTTGAAATCTAAAGCCTTTATTAGCCGAAAAATCTTACCAGTTAAACTGCAGTAACGCCTCTATGTTATTATCATAATTTCAATCATGTACATATGTACATATAATGTTAATGTACTATTGAAAAAAACTTAAGTATTTGAATAATGTTTGGTGGCAAAAAAATGAAAGAAAAACTGGAGTTGGCAAAGTATGAGGAAAAATTAGAAGTGACAAAATACGAACAAAAAAAATGAAAAAAAACAAAATATGAAGAAGAAAAAACAAAAAAATTATTGAGAAAAAAAAACAAAATAATAAGTAGAAAAACAAAATATGAAGAGAAAAAAATGAAGAAAAAACAAAATATGAAGAAAATTGACCGAGCAAAAGAAAATTGCCCCAAACTCAACAAATATTTGTATCCGATACAGCAACTTTTTGAATCGGCTGCTGTATCGGATAAAACTGTGAAATGTATCCATTTTTACAGGAGAGATTCGAAAGACAAGTAAAATATCGCTCTATCTAAACTTTCATTGTATCGCTTTATCTAAAATATCCAATTAGAAAGAGGCCCCCAGCGTTTTCAATGAAGCATAAATGAAAAAGAGCTTCGGTCATAAAGCGGAAACTCCCATGTGAAAAGCGAGAAAAAAGTGAAATCAAAATTTTCAGCCCGCCTCTTCGTGTTCGACTCTGCCTACGTAAATTGCTTAGTTGGAGGACTCAAAATACTCTTCGTTGGAGATTCCCGTTAGTTTTTAGCTATTAACTTTTTTCTCAAAAAATGGCAATCTTATTCGATATTTTATAGTTAGCTCAGTTTGACTATTCGGCTCTGCTCTAAACCTAGGTGTAGTGCAGCGTCAGACTGCAGAGTTTTCTCTGATTTTCTGTTTTCTCTTTGAGATATCTTAACTCTCATTCTTCTCTTTGTATGCTATCACCTAACACTCTCTTCAGCTCTGCTATTTCCGTTCATAAAATCACCCATAAAGCTTTGTACAAGCCAGCCTAATAATTAGCTCACAAACTCAGGGAAAATGTATTTCAGGTACTTTTCATGTTTTTTCCTGATTGGGCTTAGAAAGAGACCGTACGGCTTAGGAAAGAAATGGTACGGCTTAGGAAAGAGCCCGTACGGGCCAGGCCGTACGGTACGGCTCAAGAACAAGACCTTTAAAAATATAACATTTACGCGTTTTCAGTATTTGGAAACTTTTGAATTTAACAGACTCAAACCACACCAAGGTTTCCAGCAGAGCAGACTATTTTTATCTATTTCAAGTTTTAGATCTTTTTTCTTAGAGTGTATACATAGTTGGGCCTTGCTCGTCCAAAAAAAAAGAAAGTTTTGCTAAAACGAGTAGAAGCTTTCACGAAGAGAAAGCTATCTAGGACGTGAAGATCATAAAGCGTGTCTCAGAAGGTACGGACGGAGGTCACACCAAATTTTAGCCTAACCAGTCAAAAAGCAGCAGATGCTTCTCGAATTATGGAATTAGGCTCTTTCCAGTGGTTTTATTTTGCACTGAAAAGGACACATAAGCCGGCCAAGAGCTAAATTTTAGTTTTTAAAGAGTTCTCGAGCGACAACAGAAGAGTCAGGGTTTCATGTATGATTCTGCCCTTAAAGTTTGAACAAAAATTGAGAATAGAAGGCCGTAAACAGATGATAGAATTCTAACATTGAATCCCTGGCTCTATTTAGTGTAACATTTAATTCTTAAAGGCTCGCTATTCCGAACATTAGATAAATACCTGTAGCGCGCGGAAAAAAGCGCGCTAGAGGCAGGTTGCTTTTAGTGATTGTTGGGAAGAATTGAGTGATGCTTAAGGACTGCGTGCTCTGTACAAAGATTTGATTGTTTGGCTGAACGGTGACTACTTCATGACTGAAGGGCAGTCGAGAGAAAAGGCCGAGGCTTCTTTCATGAAAGACACCTTGGTTAGCTCAACTACATTCTCTCTATCGTGTCCCAAGCATAGGTCGCCTACATAGTTGAGAATAGAAGTATACTGTAGAATACTGAAAAGTTTTACCCAGGGGTTAAATGGAGCCGCCCAATTTGGGTTTACATGTATCCGCCGCTCAAAGTTTAGAGGAAAAAAGAAGAGGGGATGAAGGAAAAGCATAAGAAAAGAGAGGGAGTTTTTTGTCAATAATGTGTGTACATGTATCCGCCGACGGGACCGATCCGGTCACTATTTAACCCCTGGTTTTACCTTGTCTACGCTTTACCTCTATCTACATTGTCTTTTTAGAGCTCTCCTGTTCGAGGACCTGCCATTGTTTTATTATAATTAATTGCGAGTTACCATTGTTGAACTATGAACTCAAGCCCTTAAATTAGTTGAAAATCTCAAGTTGCTTTTAACTGAGTGTTTGAAGCACTGGGACTAAATATTTGAAGTGAGGCTTCAACACCGATAAGACTTATAGTAGAGATGAATTATTTCCAATTATAATTTCAAAGCAACAGTCCTATTAGGTTATATCTCCGACTTTGAAGAGAAAAAAAATAACAAATAAAGTTCTTTGTAAACTCTAAAACTTGAGAGTGACACAAACAAGAAAAACCCCTGTCAAAATTTAAATGGGGGAAGGTAATCAGAAGCGAGCGGATAGTTGGAGTTAGGGCTATCATGATGATTCGTCCCAAAGGGGTACGTATCCGCCAACAGTTATAAAAAAAACGGATTTGAAAAAAAGGAACTCAAACGAGGCAGGCACGTAATGAGAAACGGAAGCAAAAACATGAAAAACCTAGAAAATAACAATTTTCTCAAGAGAACGTAGTATTTTCATGAAACACAGTAACTTTTTCTACGAGAAGTAGAGCGTACAACGGGTCACATTTATATGTTTTAACCCGACCCGTCGAGGCGCCGCGTACTTCTTTAACGAGTCAGGAAAAGAAAAATCAAATTCTTTTTTGAATTGTTTTCAAAAGACGTAAATTTGTGAAGCATCTTTTGCACGCGTCAAGAAAGTCAATTAAGGTCAGGGTTTTTTACCAAAAATTTTTTAATTTTTTTATGGTGATCGGCCACGAAAAACCGTTCGGCGCGAACGATCCCGTGAGCTTAATACTCAACTTGAGAGCATGGAATTTTTTTTATTTCCAGATCTTTTTTGACGAAGCGATTACACGTTTGTGCCATACCATGTCCCTTCGAGCAAAGTGCTTTATTTTTGAAAAGTCGACCACAACTTTTTGAAACAAAGTCGTTGAATTATTTTCTTGAAAAGTAATGTGATCAGTGGTCGTATGCACGTACCATTTTTGGTTAGAAATGATGAAGAAAAGAAATTAGTGTTAAGTTTTCTATGATAACACTGTTTTCTTCATCATTTCCCACCAAAAATGGTACGTGCATACGGCCTCAGGCGATTTCGTCTTACCCGCAGATATATGCATATAATTATTTTTAAAAAAAAATGTATGTCAAGATCTCTATACATGAAGGAAAGGCAGGCCTCGAGAGAGGAAAAGAGAGTGTGTGATGTAAAGAGAAAATGCAGACGAACAGAGCATTTGTATGACTAGCCTTTTTGGATAGCGCATGGACTTGCGCATGTATTTCATACGCATTTCATACGCAGTGCGAGAAACCCACTAAATGTGATCCCAAACGGATTAGCCATAATGTTTTTTGTAACGGTATAATAAAGAGGTGACTTGAATGTTACTGGAATTCATCACAGTTTTCCCTGTTCCGTTTGTAAAGTCTAGTGAAAACCGTTGGTACCCTCCCCCCTCAACTGTTTGTACGCATCCGCCGTGAGGTTTTGGCTGGTCCTTATATTAGCCCTGTTTAGACTTTTATCTAATTGTTCAATCTCTCTCTCTCTCTCTCTCTCTCTCTCTCTCTCTCTCTCTCTCTCTCTCTCTCTATCTCTCTCTCTTTTCTTGCCTTTTGCTTTCAGCTCGCTCCTCAATATTTTAGACCCCATTTCCCCTTTTCCACACTAGTTTCACCCCAATTGTTGAATAAGTGCAGATGACCAATGGTAAGCCATGCTTTCAACGCAGATTTCACATCTTCCTCTACAAGAAGACCGAGTGTTTCGACAAACGAGAGATTACGTCAAGGATGACCTACACCTGCAGTATCTCTTCTCCACCAGGTCTGGCTTGCAGCTTCTCTTTATCTCTCTTTATCTCTCTCTCTCTCCATCTTCATCTTCATCTCTCTAAAGATGGAGATCTTTATCCATCTCTCTCTCTCTCTCTCTCTCTCTCTCTCTCTATCCATCTTTATCTCTCTATCTTTCTCCATCTATCTCTTTCTCTCCATTTCTCTCACTATTTCCTTCTCACTCAATCTATCCCTCTGTTTTGTTTGAAAAAAAGATTTTCTTTCGACACCAATTCCAAAAAAATGACCATCAGAATGTTTCTTCAACCCGTACAGCGGGTAGAATCTATGCGCTATCCAAAAAAAGACTTTTGTGAAGCGAGTTTTTCGTTTGTATGCGTTTTTAGGTGAAGTTTTACGCTTGGAATGTACACATAGTACACCGAAGTTTACAGATTTCTGCCTACAGATAAAGAAAATTGACTTTTCTTCCCTTGTCAAACACTCAAAAAGCAGTTCTTTTCATCTTCGAGCTAACTCATTTTGCAGAGTAATGAAAGATGACATCGATAAAATGTTCGCGGAGATGAAAAGAGATGGCTATCCAGATGGTAAAAGTTTTCTATTTAGTTCTCTTCAATTCGTAGGTTTTCAATTTGTTTTTTTTCTGTGGACTTTAGGATAGCGTAAGAAAAAACTTGATGAGTTTTAAAATGTCATAATGAAAAATAGCAAATGACTTGTTTGGGCTTAAATCGCAGGCGTTGGTAGCATGCGCTTCTAAAAGATGGCTTAAATCCCAGGCGTTGGTAGCATGCGCTTCTAAAAAAACAATACCTGCAAAATTTGACGGATCAATGATAGGCGAAATGTCAAAGAGAAGGTTGGTAGTGGAAGGGGCAGGGCTGGAAGAACTCTTCTTCCCCCACAGCAGCTGTAGATTGATTTTGATTGCAGTCATTATAATGAACTCGTCTCTCTGGGATCTGACTCGCTACAACGACATCGGAGCTTCCGATGTCAGTCGAGAACACCAACAAGACTACCAGAATCGGTTAGATTCTCATCGATTCAAAAGTTCTGACAAATGGTATCTAAGTTACTGTTTAAGGACATTGAAAATTCTAGTGTTCACTTGATTCAGTAACTGTTCGCGATAAAAAACAATTACAATTCTTCTCAAAATCTTTCATCCATTTTTTTTAAAGTGCCAAGCTTTTCAGTCGATTACTACGTAAAATTTCTATTCTTGACCAGGTTTTTTTGTTGTTTTTGGTCACTAAAACGATGCATAACAAAAATTCTGAACTCTTGGTACATCTCAGAATTTCAAGTTTTTTAAACATCGAAAGTCATCGAAGCGGTTCAGATTGGCGCAGTTGATGCGGAGGTTGCAGTGCAGCCTGCCTCCGAGCACTCATTTTCTCTGGCTGCTGCTCCCCGTTCCTGTCCCCGAAGCGGACCGAGGATTCCTCACCCGACTCGATCCCGATGATAACCACACCGTCAGGTGAGACATATATTGAAGACGAGCCTCCGATTATTCGATCCATTTATATAGACGATCCATTTATATAGACGATCCATTTATATAGACGATCCATTTATATAGTATCACCCGATTTCCGTAAAGTTAAGAACGATCTGTCCGATTCGAAAATGTTTAGAGTTTTTAGGGCAGTAATGATGCATGGAAACTATCGTTCGGCTCAAATCGTCCGCGAGGTTAGTTTGGCAGGGTAATTGAGCCCTACTTGAAGACGAGGTTAGTTTGGCAGGGTAATTGAGCCCTGCTTGAAGACGAGGTTAGTTTGGCAGGGTAATTGAGCCCTACTTGAAGACGAGGTTAGTTTGGCAGGGTAATTGAGCCCTACTTGAAGACGAGGTTAGTTTGGCAGGGTAATTGAGCCCTACTTGAAGACGAGGTTAGTTTGGCAGGGTAATTGAGCCCTGCTTGAAGACGAGGTTAGTTTGGCAGGGTAATTGAGCCCTGCTTGAAGACGAGGTTAGTTTGGCAGGGTAATTGAGCCCTGCTTGAAAACGGTTAGCAAAAAAAAAAATTTTAATGTGCGCTCAGAGTGAGGTTCAAAACATTAGAGGAAGTTTTTTCTCTGCTCTATACGACTGAAGAAAATACTAGGTAAATGATTCAATATTTCTCAGATGTGTTCTTCTATGTATCAATGAGATGTGAATAATTCTATATAATGTTTTCTTCTTTTTATCCTTATAAGGCAAAAGTAGATGAGATTGTACATGGAAAGAACAAATGAAATGAAAGGGTCGTGCTAACAAAAGAATTAGATTTCTTAAGCATTTTACATTAGAAAAAGCATTCTAAATTAGAAATTTGTTGTAGCCGTGCGAAGTCTAAACAAGAATGATTGAATTTTCTTGAAGGCAGGGTACGATGTGCTAGACCTGTGCTTCTACATGAGAAGTCTCGCCTTGGAACCACAGAGATGGTAAACTTTATTTTGCAAGTTATTCATGTTTCTTTTTGGTTTACTTTGATTAAAAGGAATTACTGTAATAGTTATTGTAGATGTCATTTAATTTTTTCTTCTTCTCGGCTTTCCCGCCGACTTCGCCTTGCAAGAAGATGAACGAGATAGACTCAGAGGAGAAGATGTCACCAGCCCGAAGATCAGGGATCTGAACAATTGAATACAACATGGATTAGCCGAGCACAGAAAGGGCATATCTGGGTTAACTTCCGCTCAAAAGGAGAGCATCCACGCAAAGAGTTATCTGGAGTCAATCTACGAGAAGCTGCCAACGCTTTCAATAAACAGTTCAGCCCGGAAAGCATACTTCATTATATGATACCAACTCAGCCGGACGCGCAAGAAAATACATTCTTCGACCCAAGATCAGGGATCTTCGACCCGACCCATTTTTGCTCTTCTCTTTCCCCCGGAACGGCTGCGATGTAACGTCGATAAATAAACCCTGCCGTAATGTTTTCCTTCTTCGTCTCACTCGAATGGCCGCTTTGTAACGACGACCAACAGATCTCAGTTGTAAAAAAAATACCATCTTATATTGTCGCCTGAAGCCTCAGCAACCCTCACTCCTCATAAGATTTCATCTTTTCAAAACCCTATAATGCTCTATCATACATTGTGTGATAAAACAATTCAATTGTGATAGTGTCGTTTCAAATGGGTGTATGTACGTATCCGCCACTCAACCCGAAAAAAATTGAGCTCGAGATTGAACTAATAATCAATCACAGAAAAAGGAAGAAGAAAATCTCACAGAACGGAAGGTTAAGAAAAGTATCGAAAAATCACAGCATAAAGGCTTGTGTTATAACACAGAAAAGTAGAGAGTGTCTGCACCCCCCGTCACCCAATGAAGAAAGGAGGAATTAAGTTTGGGCGAATTTTTATTACTTCAAACGGTCCCGCCTTAAAGTGGCTGAAAAGGCGGCGGATTTGAAAATAATTTCAAAAGGCGCGAGCATTTGAATGAAAATCGATAAGGGACGTTTTTCACTTTTTTTTTGTTTGCGATTCGCAATGCATTGGACAAGCAATGGGACAAAATATATTAGTGCTGGCGCGAGTGCGTCTCGTGTGCGTGCCTGCGCATCCTCATCAAAATATTGCGGGCCGGCCTTTTCTATCGAAAGTGGTCGTCTTACGGGGGGTGTGTGTGTGCGCTTTCTGGTATAATACTGTAGTTCAAAAAGGTCACATTCATGTCGGTGTTTAAAAAAAAGTTGTTTGAACCCTGCGCGTACATGTTTTTTTCCTTTTCAACGAACGCGAATTTTTTTTTAAAAACATGATAGTGTAGCCCGCTGGTGCGATATTCTAACGAAACGTATGCGCGCACGTGGCAAGTTGAAATTACTTCATCAACAAAAAGTTTTCCGAGTTTCTTTTTGTCATGCCAAAAAAGTCAATCGCGTGGACGTGCATACGAGCTTTAAACTAGCAGGGTGTGTTTTTTTTATATTTAATAGTTTACAAGGGAACGTGGTTTAAAACCATATAAAAATTGCGGGTTCGCTCGAAATCTGCAAATTTAAATGTAAAAAACTAATTTGGAAAATGTGAGAAAAACTTATTTGAAAAACCCCCACGAATTTTCAGAAACATTGTGTGCGCTGTCTATCTTTGATATTCTTACTATTATTCATAGTAATCAAGTGACAGCGTGGCGCAGTGCGGTGAGGGGGGATTGGAGCACATAGGTTAAAAGTTCGAAACCGTTCCAGTCGAAGGTGTTTTTTTAAAGGTCATCTTAAAGAATACGGTATAGGTCAATCTAAAGGTCATCTATCGAATTTTTTTTAATTTTTTAATTTTTTTCTCTTTTGTAAATTTTTGTAATTTTTTTTAAAAACTTGTTTTTAAAGTATTTTTTTTAAACGTGTTTTTTCTCTAACTTTCTCTTCTTTTTTTACACACTCTTTCTTCGCGCACTCTGACGCGCCTTTTTCTAACTGTCTCTTTTCTTACACGCTGTTTCTCTACCCTCTCTTTCTCTCTCCCCTACACCTATGAATCGCCCTGTCTCATCGGTATATTTTTCTAACCGTATCTCCCCTCTCAATCCAACATGCTATTTCTCCCTAATCTGTAATACATATTTTCAAAACCTTTTTTCAAATTCAATGTGGTGGATAATGACGTTTTCATAATCTTTGGTTTAAACCTCTTATATCAACAAGTCCTCTCTCCAGTATTTTGCAGAGTGACCTCTTACCCTTCAATCACTCGTTGCGCCAATCTGTCTCTTTGTACTCTTCAAAGAACACATCTCTGTTGTGTATTCTTTCGCATTTGCAGAATGAACTAGACTCGGTTTAATCAAATTCTTCAATAATAACATAACATATAAGTTCATAAAAAAAAACGAAATAATCAAATTCTTCATCAACAACAAAACATATCAGTTCAGAAAAAACTTTCAAAGGCGAAGCCCGTCACCGTCAAAATGTCCGGTCACATTGTAGAACTGACTTTCAAGATTAGCTTTCTCAGAAAGCTCATGCACAACTAATCGATCTTGCACATCAAGAGATACTTCATCAAACTTTGCCATCCTGGGGCCGGTGCACCATATATTGATATTGAGATTGAGATCCTTTCCTCACTCAATGGTGGACTATTCTATCTATCTATTGATTTAATGAGAGGAGGGCCTTTCCTCACTTACACAAACCTATCTAGATAATGATCGCCTGCCACGCATTTTAATTCCAATACTCAATCCCTTGAGTGAATAAAATCTATTTATCGGCTACTTAGGCAAAGATCATTCAAACAAACCATCAATTAACAAACAATGATCTCAAAGATAACTAACTCACTTTCAAATTAATATTATGACGTTTTCTCACGAGGTCGCAAGTCAGGCCAATTCGTATCCAAGCCGTAGAAATAGAATAACACATAACACTAGTAGAATCCTCTTCTTCCTTACTAAAAGCTATTTGAAAACTATTTCAGCGGCTTGTGAATTACACCAAAATTTATAAACTCTATATTACCCTAACGTGAATTTCCAGGCGATCATTATCTAGATAGAAGGTTTGTCTGAGTGAGGAAAGGTCCTCCTCTCATTAAATCGATAGATAGATAGAATAGTCCACCATTGAGTGAGGAAAGGACCTCAATCTCAATATAATACCTATGTATGTATGTTTCCGTGGCATAGGAGTGGCAGGTCACTATAATCTACCTGCCAAAGATCACAATTCTGTCTATTTTCACCGAATTTGATGTCTCAAAGACAATCGAATGAAGCAAATCCAGCAAAGTAATAAATCCAGACGGCATCAGTGTAAAAAATTTCGAGCACCTCCGACCTAATTCATGACGTTAAAAAAATCTAACAGTTGTCCGATAACCATCCCAATTCCATCTTTCAGAAAAGTGGCCAGTTTTTCAATTCTCTTTTCTAAAGCAGGTGTATATCAAAAGGAATGGCGAAATCTCTTTCATGTAGTATCGCTCCTTCCACCATTCGCAAAAGTCCTCGAACGTCCACTTCTTTCATACTTTTAAGATGCGATGTCTCCTGCAAATCATCAACATGTGTTTGTCATAGGAAGGTTAACTACGACTGCTCTACACCCGTTCAACGACTGTAGTCCCCCCGGTGACTAGCTTTTTTCCTTGCGGTGGTTTGATCAATTTGTCTTCTCTACCAGGCGTCACTGCCTTAAAACTGTGTAACTGAGCATTTGAAGATTTATCATCTATATCTGTGGCTATTAGAGAGCACGGCAAAACTGCTAGGATTTACACGGGGCTCAAAGCAGGAAACATAAATTCCGTGCTGGAGTTCCCCAAGTAGAAATATATCCTCTAATCTCTTGAACACGACATATACGTAACAAATGCCAACACGACCGGAAAAGAACGAACTAGTTTCATATGCCGGTTAATGCACAGTTTTCGCAAGAGGAACCGTATTCGCTCTAATCTGAAGCAGGATCAACTGTAGTCTCCCCGTACTAGCTTAATGGTTCCACTCTAATCTGAAGCAGGATCAACAGAAGTATCGCCGTACTAGCTGAATGATTCGACTCTAATCTAAAGCAGGATCAACAGTAGTCTCGCCCTTCTACCTGAATGGTTCGACTCTAATCTGAAGCAGGATCAACAGTAGTCTCGCCGTAATAGCTGGCTGAATGGTTCGACTCTAATCTGAAGCAGGATCAACAGTAGTCTCGCCGTACTACCTGAATGGTTCGACTTTAATCTGAAGCAGGATCAACAGAAGTCTCGCCGTACTAGCTGAATGATTCGACTCTAATCTAAAGCAGGATCAACAGTAGTCTAGCCGTAATAGCTGAATGGTTCGACTCTAATCTGAAGCAGGATCAACAGTAGTCTCCCCGTACTAGCTGAATGGTTCGACTCTAATCTGAAGCAGGATCAACAGAAGTCTCGCCGTACTAGCTGAATGGTTAGACTCCAATCTGAAGCAGGATCAACAGAAGTCTCGCCGTACTAGCTGAATGGTTCGACTCTAATCTGAAGCAGGATCAACAGTAGTCTCGCCGTACTAGCTGAATGGTTCGACTCTAATCTGAAGCAGGATCAACAGTAGTCTCGCCGTACAACCTGAATGGTTCGACTCTAATCTGAAGCAGGATCAACAGTAGTCTCCCCGTACTAGCTGAATGGTTCGACTCTAATCTGAAGCAGGATCAACAGAAGTCTCGCCGTACTAGCTGAATGGTTCGACTCTAATCTGAAGCAGGATCAAAAGTAGTCTAGCCGTAATAGCTGAATGGTTCGACTCTAATCTGAAGCAGGATCAACAGTAGTCTCGCCGTACAACCTGAATGGTTCGACTCTAATCTGAAGCAGGATCAACAGTAGTCTCCCCGTGCTAGCTGAATGGTTTGACTCTAATCTGAAGCAGGATCAACAGAAGTCTCGCCCTACTAGCTGAATGGTTCGACTCTAATCTGAAGCAGGATCAACAGTAGTCTCCCCGTACTAGCTGAATGGTTCGACTCTAATCTGAAGCAGGATCAACAGTAGTCTCCCCGTACTAGCTGAATGGTTCGACTCTAATCTGAAGCAGGATCAACAGTAGTCTCGCCGTAATAGCTGGCTGAATGGTTCGACTCTAATCTGAAGCAGGATCAACAGAAGTCTCGCCGTACTAGCTGAATGGTTCGACTCTAATCTGAAGCAGGATCAACAGTAGTCTCGCCGTAATAGCTGAATGGTTCGACTCTAATCTGAAGCAGGATCAACAGTAGTCTCGCCCTTTTACCTGAATGGTTCGACTCTAATCTGAAGCAGGATCAAAAGTAGTCTAGCAGTACTAGCTGAATGGTTCGACTCTAATCTGAAGCAGGATCAACAGTAGTCTAGCAGTACTAGCTGAATGGTTCGACTCTAATCTGAAGCAGGATCAACAGAAGTCTCGCCGTACTAGCTGAATGGTTCGACTCCAATCTGAAGCAGGATCAACAGAAGTCTCGCCGTACTAGCTGAATGGTTCGACTCTAATCTGAAGCAGGATCAACAGAAGTCTCGCCCTACTAGCTGAATGGTTCGACTCTAATCTGAAGCAGGATCAACAGTAGTCTCCCCGTACTAGCTGAATGGTTCGACTCTAATCTGAAGCAGGATCAACAGTAGTCTCCCCGTACTAGCTGAATGGTTCGACTCTAATCTGAAGCAGGATCAACAGTAGTCTCGCCGTAATAGCTGGCTGAATGGTTCGACTCTAATCTGAAGCAGGATCAACAGAAGTCTCGCCGTACTAGCTGAATGGTTCGACTCTAATCTGAAGCAGGATCAACAGTAGTCTCGCCGTAATAGCTGAATGGTTCGACTCTAATCTGAAGCAAGATCAACAGTAGTCTCGCCCTTTTACCTGAATGGTTCGACTCTAATCTGAAGCAGGATCAACAGTAGTCTCGCCCTTTTACCTGAATGGTTCGACTCTAATCTGAAGCAGGATCAAAAGTAGTCTAGCAGTACTAGCTGAATGGTTCGACTCTAATCTGAAGCAGGATCAACAGAAGTCTCGCCGTACTAGCTGAATGGTTCGACTCCAATCTGAAGCAGGATCAACAGAAGTCTCGCCGTACTAGCTGAATGGTTCGACTCTAATCTGAAGCAGGATCAACAGTAGTCTCGCCGTACTAGCTGAATGGTTCGACTCTAATCTGAAGCAGGATCAACAGTAGTCTCGCCGTACAACCTGAATGGTTCGACTCTAATCTGAAGCAGGATCAACAGTAGTCTCCCCGTACTAGCTGAATGGTTCGACTCTAATCTGAAGCAGGATCAACAGAAGTCTCGCCGTACTAGCTGAATGGTTCGACTCTAATCTGAAGCAGGATCAACAGAAGTCTCGCCGTACTAGCTGAATGGTTCGACTCTAATCTGAAGCAGGATCAACAGTAGTCTCGCCGTACAACCTGAATGGTTCGACTCTAATCTGAAGCAGGATCAACAGTAGTCTCCCCGTACTAGCTGAATGGTTCGACTCTAATCTGAAGCAGGATCAACAGTAGTCTCGCCGTACTAGCTGAATGGTTCGACTCTAATCTGAAGCAGGATCAACAGTAGTCTCGCCCTTTTACCTGAATGGTTCGACTCTAATCTGAAGCAGGATCAAAAGTAGTCTAGCAGTACTAGCTGAATGGTTCGACTCTAATCTGAAGCAGGATCAACAGAAGTCTCGCCGTACTAGCTGAATGGTTCGACTCTAATCTGAAGCAGGATCAACAGAAGTCTCGCCGTACTAGCTGAATGGTTCGACTCTAATCTGAAGCAGGATCAAAAGTAGTCTAGCCGTAATAGCTGAATGGTTCGACTCTAATCTGAAGCAGGATCAACAGTAGTCTCGCCGTACAACCTGAATGGTTCGACTCTAATCTGAAGCAGGATCAACAGTAGTCTCCCCGTGCTAGCTGAATGGTTCGACTCTAATCTGAAGCAGGATCAACAGAAGTCTCGCCCTACTAGCTGAATGGTTCGACTCTAATCTGAAGCAGGATCAACAGTAGTCTCCCCGTACTAGCTGAATGGTTCGACTCTAATCTGAAGCAGGATCAACAGTAGTCTCCCCGTACTAGCTGAATGGTTCGACTCTAATCTGAAGCAGGATCAACAGTAGTCTCGCCGTAATAGCTGGCTGAATGGTTCGACTCTAATCTGAAGCAGGATCAACAGAAGTCTCGCCGTACTAGCTGAATGGTTCGACTCTAATCTGAAGCAGGATCAACAGTAGTCTCGCCGTAATAGCTGAATGGTTCGACTCTAATCTGAAGCAGGATCAACAGTAGTCTCGCCATTTTACCTGAATGGTTCGACTCTAATCTGAAGCAGGATCAAAAGTAGTCTAGCAGTACTAGCTGAATGGTTCGACTCTAATCTGAAGCAGGATCCGCCGTACTAGCTGAATGGTTCGACTCTAATCTGAAGATCTAGATCTACAAGATCTACAACTAGAATCTACAACGATCTAGATCTACAAGATCTTCGACTCTAAGATCTACAAGACGAACACTCGCCCAGCTACGGTCTGGATATAGCCCATTTCTGCGAAGCTATATGTCCAGAATTGACTCCACAACCGTGGACAGATGTCCGGACTGCGACGAACCCGGACACACAACGACTCACCTTTTCTCCTGTCCAGATAGGCCGACTAGTTTGACGGCTTGGTCTCTCTGGACCGACCCAGTAGAAGCTGCAAGGTTTCTAAAACTACCGATCACCGAAGACGATGCCGAATAGAAGATCTATCGGCTACAACAACAACAACAACAACAACAACTCTAATCTGAAGCAGGATCAACAGAAGTCTCGCCCTACTAGCTGAATGGTTCGACTCTAATCTGAAGCAGGATCAACAGTAGTCTCGCCCTTTTACCTGAATGGTTCGACTCTAATCTGAAGCAGGATCAAAAGTAGTCTAGCAGTACTAGCTGAATGGTTCGACTCTAATCTGAAGCAGGATCAACAGAAGTCTCGCCGTACTAGCTGAATGGTTCGACTCCAATCTGAAGCAGGATCAACAGAAGTCTCGCCGTACTAGCTGAATGGTTCGACTCTAATCTGAAGCAGGATCAACAGTAGTCTCGCCGTACTAGCTGAATGGTTCGACTCTAATCTGAAGCAGGATCAACAGTAGTCTCGCCGTACAACCTGAATGGTTCGACTCTAATCTGAAGCAGGATCAACAGTAGTCTCCCCGTACTAGCTGAATGGTTCGACTCTAATCTGAAGCAGGATCAACAGAAGTCTCGCCGTACTAGCTGAATGGTTCGACTCTAATCTGAAGCAGGATCAACAGAAGTCTCGCCGTACTAGCTGAATGGTTCGACTCTAATCTGAAGCAGGATCAACAGTAGTCTCGCCGTACAACCTGAATGGTTCGACTCTAATCTGAAGCAGGATCAACAGTAGTCTCCCCGTACTAGCTGAATGGTTCGACTCTAATCTGAAGCAGGATCAACAGTAGTCTCGCCGTACTAGCTGAATGGTTCGACTCTAATCTGAAGCAGGATCAACAGTAGTCTCGCCCTTTTACCTGAATGGTTCGACTCTAATCTGAAGCAGGATCAAAAGTAGTCTAGCAGTACTAGCTGAATGGTTCGACTCTAATCTGAAGCAGGATCAACAGAAGTCTCGCCGTACTAGCTGAATGGTTCGACTCTAATCTGAAGCAGGATCAACAGAAGTCTCGCCGTACTAGCTGAATGGTTCGACTCTAATCTGAAGCAGGATCAAAAGTAGTCTAGCCGTAATAGCTGAATGGTTCGACTCTAATCTGAAGCAGGATCAACAGTAGTCTCGCCGTACAACCTGAATGGTTCGACTCTAATCTGAAGCAGGATCAACAGTAGTCTCCCCGTGCTAGCTGAATGGTTCGACTCTAATCTGAAGCAGGATCAACAGAAGTCTCGCCCTACTAGCTGAATGGTTCGACTCTAATCTGAAGCAGGATCAACAGTAGTCTCCCCGTACTAGCTGAATGGTTCGACTCTAATCTGAAGCAGGATCAACAGTAGTCTCCCCGTACTAGCTGAATGGTTCGACTCTAATCTGAAGCAGGATCAACAGTAGTCTCGCCGTAATAGCTGGCTGAATGGTTCGACTCTAATCTGAAGCAGGATCAACAGAAGTCTCGCCGTACTAGCTGAATGGTTCGACTCTAATCTGAAGCAGGATCAACAGTAGTCTCGCCGTAATAGCTGAATGGTTCGACTCTAATCTGAAGCAGGATCAACAGTAGTCTCGCCCTTTTACCTGAATGGTTCGACTCTAATCTGAAGCAGGATCAACAGTAGTCTCGCCCTTTTACCTGAATGGTTCGACTCTAATCTGAAGCAGGATCAAAAGTAGTCTAGCAGTACTAGCTGAATGGTTCGACTCTAATCTGAAGCAGGATCAACAGAAGTCTCGCCGTACTAGCTGAATGGTTCGACTCCAATCTGAAGCAGGATCAACAGAAGTCTCGCCGTACTAGCTGAATGGTTCGACTCTAATCTGAAGCAGGATCAACAGTAGTCTCGCCGTACTAGCTGAATGGTTCGACTCTAATCTGAAGCAGGATCAACAGTAGTCTCGCCGTACAACCTGAATGGTTCGACTCTAATCTGAAGCAGGATCAACAGTAGTCTCCCCGTACTAGCTGAATGGTTCGACTCTAATCTGAAGCAGGATCAACAGAAGTCTCGCCGTACTAGCTGAATGGTTCGACTCTAATCTGAAGCAGGATCAACAGAAGTCTCGCCGTACTAGCTGAATGGTTCGAATCTAATCTGAAGCAGGATCAACAGTAGTCTCGCAGTATAACCTGAATGGTTCGACTCTAATCTGAAGCAGGATCAACAGTAGTCTCCCCGTACTAGCTGAATGGTTCGACTCTAATCTGAAGCAGGATCAACAGTAGTCTCGCCGTACTAGCTGAATGGTTCGACTCTAATCTGAAGCAGGATCAACAGTAGTCTCGCCGTACAACCTGAATGGTTCGACTCTAATCTGAAGCAGGATCAACAGTAGTCTCCCCGTACTAGCTGAATGGTTCGACTCTAATCTGAAGCAGGATCAACAGAAGTCTCGCCGTACTAGCTGAATGGTTCGACTCTAATCTGAAGCAGGATCAAAAGTAGTCTAGCCGTAATAGCTGAATGGTTCGACTCTAATCTGAAGCAGGATCAACAGTAGTCTCGCCGTACAACCTGAATGGTCCGACTCTAATCTGAAGCAGGATCAACAGTAGTCTCCCCGTACTAGCTGAATGGTTCGACTCTAATCTGAAGCAGGATCAACATAGTCTCCCCGTACTAGCTGAATGGTTCGACTCTAATCTGAAGCAGGATCAACAGTAGTCTCCCCGTACTAGGTGAATGGTTCGACTCTAATCTGAAGCAGGATCAACAGTAGTCTCGCCGTAATAGCTGGCTGAATGGTTCGACTCTAATCTGAAGCAGGATCAACAGTAGTCTCGCCGTACTAGCTGAATGGTTCGACTCTAATCTGGAGCAGGATCAACAGTAGTCTCGCCGTACAACCTGAATGGTTCGACTCTAATCTGAAGCAGGATCAACAGTAGTCTCCCCGTACTAGCTGAATGGTTCGACTCTAATCTGAAGCAGGATCAACAGAAGTCTCACCGTACTAGCTGAATGGTTCGACTCTAATCTGAAGCAGGATCAACAGTAGTCTCCCCGTACTAACTGAATGGTTCGACTCTAATCTGAAGCAGGATCAACAGAAGTCTCGCCGTACTAGCTGAATGGTTCGACTCTAATCTGAAGCAGGATCAACAGTAGTCTCCCCGTACTAGCTGAATGGTTCGACTCTAATCTGAAGCAGGATCAACAGTAGTCTCGCCGTAATAGCTAGCTGAATGGTTCGACTCTAATCTGAAGCAGGATCAACAGAAGTCTCGCCGTACTAGCTGAATGGTTCGACTCTAATCTGAAGCAGGATCAACAGAAGTCTCGCCGTACTAGCTGAATGGTTCGACTCTAATCTGAAGCAGGATCAACAGTAGTCTCGCCGTAATAGCTGAATGGTTCGACTTTAATCTGAAGCAGGATCAACAGTAGTCTCGCCCTTTTACCTGAATGGTTCGACTCTAATCTGAAGCAGGATCAACAGTAGTCTCGCCCTTTTACCTGAATGGTTCGACTCTAATCTGAAGCAGGATCAAAAGTAGTCTAGCAGTACTAGCTGAATGGTTCGACTCTAATCGGAAGCAGGATCAACAGAAGTCTCGCCGTACTAGCTGAATGGTTAGACTCCAATCTGAAGCAGGATCAACAGAAGTCTCGCCGTACTAGCTGAATGGTTCGACTCTAATCTGAAGCAGGATCAACAGTAGTCTCGCCGTACTAGCTGAATGGTTCGACTCTAATCTGAAGCAGGATCAACAGTAGTCTCGCCGTACAACCTGAATGGTTCGACTCTAATCTGAAGCAGGATCAACAGTAGTCTCCCCGTACTAGCTGAATGGTTCGACTCTAATCTGAAGCAGGATCAACAGAAGTCTCGCCGTACTAGCTGAATGGTTCGACTCTAATCTGAAGCAGGATCAACAGAAGTCTCGCCGTACTAGCTGAATGGTTCGACTCTAATCTGAAGCAGGATCAACAGTAGTCTCGCCGTACAACCTGAATGGTTCGACTCTAATCTGAAGCAGGATCAACAGTAGTCTCCCCGTACTAGCTGAATGGTCCGACTCTAATCTGAAGCAGGATCAACAGAAGTCTCGCCGTACTAGCTGAATGGTTCGACTCTAATCTGAAGCAGGATCAAAAGTAGTCTAGCCGTAATAGCTGAATGGTTCGACTCTAATCTGAAGCAGGATCAACAGTAGTCTCGCCGTACAACCTGAATGGTCCGACTCTAATCTGAAGCAGGATCAACAGTAGTCTCCCCGTACTAGCTGAATGGTTCGACTCTAATCTGAAGCAGGATCAACATAGTCTCCCCGTACTAGCTGAATGGTTCGACTCTAATCTGAAGCAGGATCAACAGTAGTCTCCCCGTACTAGGTGAATGGTTCGACTCTAATCTGAAGCAGGATCAACAGTAGTCTCGCCGTAATAGCTGGCTGAATGGTTCGACTCTAATCTGAAGCAGGATCAACAGTAGTCTCGCCGTACTAGCTGAATGGTTCGACTCTAATCTGGAGCAGGATCAACAGTAGTCTCGCCGTACAACCTGAATGGTTCGACTCTAATCTGAAGCAGGATCAACAGTAGTCTCCCCGTACTAGCTGAATGGTTCGACTCTAATCTGAAGCAGGATCAACAGAAGTCTCACCGTACTAGCTGAATGGTTCGACTCTAATCTGAAGCAGGATCAACAGTAGTCTCCCCGTACTAACTGAATGGTTCGACTCTAATCTGAAGCAGGATCAACAGAAGTCTCGCCGTACTAGCTGAATGGTTCGACTCTAATCTGAAGCAGGATCAACAGTAGTCTCCCCGTACTAGCTGAATGGTTCGACTCTAATCTGAAGCAGGATCAACAGTAGTCTCGCCGTAATAGCTAGCTGAATGGTTCGACTCTAATCTGAAGCAGGATCAACAGAAGTCTCGCCGTACTAGCTGAATGGTTCGACTCTAATCTGAAGCAGGATCAACAGTAGTCTCCCCGTACTAGCTGAATGGTTCGACTCTAATCTGAAGCAGGATCAACAGTAGTCTCCCCGTACTAGCTGAATGGTTCGACTCTAATCTGAAGCAGGATCAACAGTAGTCTCGCCGTAATAGCTGGCTGAATGGTTCGACTCT
Source organism: Allodiplogaster pararmata (assembly GCA_964056735.1). Lineage (NCBI taxonomy): Eukaryota > Metazoa > Nematoda > Chromadorea > Rhabditida > Diplogasteridae > Allodiplogaster > Allodiplogaster pararmata. The sequence continues at coordinate 10,486,777 of OZ057404.1, forward strand.
AATCTGAAGCAGGATCAACAGAAGTCTCGCCGTACTAGCTGAATGGTTCGACTCTAATCTGAAGCAGGATCAACAGTAGTCTCGCCGTAATAGCTGAATGGTTCGACTTTAATCTGAAGCAGGATCAACAGTAGTCTCGCCCTTTTACCTGAATGGTTCGACTCTAATCTGAAGCAGGATCAACAGTAGTCTCGCCCTTTTACCTGAATGGTTCGACTCTAATCTGAAGCAGGATCAAAAGTAGTCTAGCAGTACTAGCTGAATGGTTCGACTCTAATCGGAAGCAGGATCAACAGAAGTCTCGCCGTACTAGCTGAATGGTTAGACTCCAATCTGAAGCAGGATCAACAGAAGTCTCGCCGTACTAGCTGAATGGTTCGACTCTAATCTGAAGCAGGATCAACAGTAGTCTCGCCGTACTAGCTGAATGGTTCGACTCTAATCTGAAGCAGGATCAACAGTAGTCTCGCCGTACAACCTGAATGGTTCGACTCTAATCTGAAGCAGGATCAACAGTAGTCTCCCCGTACTAGCTGAATGGTTCGACTCTAATCTGAAGCAGGATCAACAGAAGTCTCGCCGTACTAGCTGAATGGTTCGACTCTAATCTGAAGCAGGATCAACAGAAGTCTCGCCGTACTAGCTGAATGGTTCGACTCTAATCTGAAGCAGGATCAACAGTAGTCTCGCCGTACAACCTGAATGGTTCGACTCTAATCTGAAGCAGGATCAACAGTAGTCTCCCCGTACTAGCTGAATGGTTCGACTCTAATCTGAAGCAGGATCAACAGTAGTCTCGCCGTACTAGCTGAATGGTTCGACTCTAATCTGAAGCAGGATCAACAGTAGTCTCGCCGTACAACCTGAATGGTTCGACTCTAATCTGAAGCAGGATCAACAGTAGTCTCCCCGTACTAGCTGAATGGTTCGACTCTAATCTGAAGCAGGATCAACAGAAGTCTCGCCGTACTAGCTGAATGGTTCGACTCTAATCTGAAGCAGGATCAAAAGTAGTCTAGCCGTAATAGCTGAATGGTTCGACTCTAATCTGAAGCAGGATCAACAGTAGTCTCGCCGTACAACCTGAATGGTCCGACTCTAATCTGAAGCAGGATCAACAGTAGTCTCCCCGTACTAGCTGAATGGTTCGACTCTAATCTGAAGCAGGATCAACATAGTCTCCCCGTACTAGCTGAATGGTTCGACTCTAATCTGAAGCAGGATCAACAGTAGTCTCCCCGTACTAGGTGAATGGTTCGACTCTAATCTGAAGCAGGATCAACAGTAGTCTCGCCGTAATAGCTGGCTGAATGGTTCGACTCTAATCTGAAGCAGGATCAACAGTAGTCTCGCCGTACTAGCTGAATGGTTCGACTCTAATCTGGAGCAGGATCAACAGTAGTCTCGCCGTACAACCTGAATGGTTCGACTCTAATCTGAAGCAGGATCAACAGTAGTCTCCCCGTACTAGCTGAATGGTTCGACTCTAATCTGAAGCAGGATCAACAGAAGTCTCACCGTACTAGCTGAATGGTTCGACTCTAATCTGAAGCAGGATCAACAGTAGTCTCCCCGTACTAACTGAATGGTTCGACTCTAATCTGAAGCAGGATCAACAGAAGTCTCGCCGTACTAGCTGAATGGTTCGACTCTAATCTGAAGCAGGATCAACAGTAGTCTCCCCGTACTAGCTGAATGATTCGACTCTAATCTGAAGCAGGATCAACAGAAGTCTCGCCGTACTAGCTGAATGGTTCGACTCTAATCTGAATCAGGATCAACAGAAGTCTCGCCATACTAGCTGAATGGTTCGACTCTAATCTGAAGCAGGATCAACAGTAGTCTCCCCGTACTAGCTGAATGGTTCGACTCTAATCTGAAGCAGGATCAATAGTAGTCTCGCCCTTCTACCTGAATGGTTCGACTATAATCTGAAGCAGGATCAACAGTAGTCTCGCCGTACTAGCTGAATGGTTTGACTCTAATCTGAAGCAGGATCAACACTAGTCTCGCCGTACTACCTGAATGGTTCGATTGTAATTTGAAGAAAGGTCAATCAGCAGCTCGACTTCCGAATAAATTGATATTCTTTATCGCCAAAGGACAACTGGTTCAGGGTCATCGCTAACATGGTTGACAATGAGAAAATGAAAAAGCAGAAAATCTTCGGAAGAGGAATAAGCAACTGTGGCGTTGCACTGAAGAGTCTTGGTAGACCACTTAGCGTTTCAACCTCATACCGAAGAGATTCACGAAGTCTTGAGTCCCAAGAAGACAGAAGAGAAATCTCGTAATTCAATGAAGTAGAGACGAGTAGAAGTCAGTGTGAAGAGGAAATGATAGACCCGACCATCTCCGGGATTTGAAAAAGAAAAGAATGAACTGTTGAAAATGAATGAAATGAAGCCACTGTTCCCGATGTCCGCTCCCTGAAAATCTTAGGAGTCACTTTTGACAAGATGTACTCGTTTTGAGCTCATGCGAAGAAAAATAGGACTACAGTGTGAAACCGGAATGCAGCGCTACGTGCAATCGTAGGAGCCAACTGGGGAAGAACTCTTGGTCACAACCTTTTAAGTCGTTGGCCGATCAGTTGTCAACTATTCTGCACCGATTTCTTCCTCCTATCTTCACGAGAGTTTTGGGAAATAATTTGATGCCATGCAGAAGGTTGCGTTGAAATCTGCAACTGTGTGTCAAGATGAAACCCCTAGACCAATTCATAGGAAGTTTGATTTCTTTTCGGTAAAATCTCACAGATAAAAGCTGTGCAAGCGATTTCTTCTCCCCGCTGCATGAGCAGAATCACTTTCGCACAAAAAACTGACTTTTTTTTCTAAACTGAAAAAGGCAAGCTCTCTTTTCAGCAAACAACAGAAAAGCATCACTCAGCTTCTCAACAAAGATAGTAAGTGAGAACAGTGGAAACGTATTGCGACAGTAGAAAGAAGATGCACAAGAAGACAGTCACAGCGGTCAAGAGAAATTACCTGGGAATATTTACATCCGCCTGTCTCCGGAGAAGAGACCGAGATTTACAAGACAAAGACTCGCCCAGCTCCTCTCTGGATATGCAGTGCTTTATATCCAGGGTCGACTGCACCATCGGGGACAGATGCCCAGATGGGTGAAAAACTCGTTCACACAGCTGCACATCTCTTCATCTTTCCAGAGAAGCCAAATAGTTTGGCTGTTAGGTACGGTCTCTCGGGACCGACCCATAGAACCTGCGAGGTTTCTAAACTTTTCAGGCAACGAATGCTGATTAATCGATCCGGTCTGTAACAGCAGCAACCACAAACTAATTTTTCACTGCTTCATGGAAAAGGTTTAAGGGGTGACTTATAACTTTAAAAGTCATCTCTCAAGCCAGTCTATGAATAAAAATGTATTTTATTTTAAAAAGCTCAACCGTGAACCACTCAGCCAATGTGAAGCCTTAAATTATATGTACATTGGACCAGTTGGAAAAGAAGGGGAGTCGAGTTCATCGGACTAAGCTATTTATTAGTCAGGAAGCTTTACTGTTTTAATATGTATAGTAGAAGACATGGAACTGTTTTTGTTGCAGCCGAGACAATGTTCATTGGCGTGTGGTGGCCAATCGGCTGATGACCCAGCAAATACTCATCTTCCTGGCCCGCTCTTGGGATGTGGAGGGCCTTGCTGAGAAGTTCAAACAGTGCTCTGACAGGTGGGACTTCTTGCAGAGATGGGTTTTTGTGCCAAATCAGAGTATCTCTTGAGAACCAAGACCTTCAAAAAAAGAACTTAAGCTTTAAAAAATTCGTAATTATAAAAACTTTTTTTCTTATAAGCATTCATTAATATTTTTCAGAGTTTTTTTTTAGGATACTTGTAGTAGATGCGAGGTTACTTGTAGTAGATGCGAGGTTACTTGTAGTAGATGCGAGGTTATGTATGAAGCTACTGAGAATCTGTTGACATCATTCGCTTATTTTCAGAATGTAAATTTCGCAGTATACAAACTTTTTGAGTAAGCTTGCTACGGATAAAAAAAACTTGCTAAAACCCTCGTGACATAGAACCCAGTCGTTTTTTTTAAGGGAAAGTTAGGTTCCAGTTTTTTTTACCCTAGCAATAAGCTCTTCCGAGCAATAAACATCTCATCTTTTCAAGGATGCAAGATTTATAATAAAGAGCGGTTTATTGAAAAGTCTGTATCTAAAAGCACTTACAAGAAGCTTGAGCTTTGTGCCTTAATGAATGAAGCTACTGAAGCCCTGATTTTAAGGATGCAGGATGATACCGAATTGATTGCTTGCATTGTTAAATGCAAACAGGTAAGTACTTTCTTACTATTTTCTCAGCCTTTTGTTTATACTTGCTACGTGAATGAGTAATAGAGCGTTAAAATTAAAAGCAAAAATTTTCTAGTAAGATTAGGAGAACAGAAATTTCGTAGGCTCAGTTGTCTTACCACGAATTACCGTTAAATGCAAATGGATTATAATGTTTAAAAAAGTTAATGCTTGTTACAAAGAAATTGCTTTGCTCGAAATTCATTCATTCTTTATTCCAATTGTTCATGGTTAAAACGTACAACGGATAACTGTCACGATGTGAGATCAGTGTGGAGGCAAAATACAGTATATTTACAGAGAGAAAAATAAGCATCACAAACGTAAGCGGGACAATTGTACAATATCATCAATAGGCAAATTGATAAGCATTTTCTTGAAAGCTGAGCTAGAAGAAATAGTTACTATTTGGATAGGTAAAGCATTCCACACATTTATAGCACGGGAGGCACAAGTAGTGTGTGACTGCGACAATCTAAACGGTAGACTAATACGAAGAGGATGTGAATTTCTATTATTGTAAGGACACGGTTTGACGAGAAACAAAGTTGAGTAATCAAGCTCAAAATGGCCATGGATACATTTATGTATGAAACAGAGATCTGCTATAGCTCTACGGTGCTCAAGTGTATGGAGACTCAGTAGCTTCAGTCGCGAAGGGTAATCTAGGTTGGTTCTACCGGCTCTATACATCACACGGCGTGTGAAACTGCGTTGAACTCTTTCCAAATCATTGACAAGGCCTATCGAAGTTGGTGACCAAACTTCACTACCATATTCAAGCAAGGGCAGTATATATGACTTGAACGCTCGCATTAAAACTGTGATGGACGATGTTCTGAGGGCTCGAAGGATAAGATTCGCATATTTCGATGATTTTTTAATGACCTGATCTATGTGGTTAGAGAAAGTTAAGGAATTATTGAAATTGATACCTAGATCTTTGACATTGATTGATGAAGGCAAGGTGATGTTATTCATGGAGTAAGTCCTCTTACTGTTGCAAGAGCCACAATGAACGACAGAACACTTCGGAATTGAAATTGTTAGAGACCAGTTATGTGCATAATCTGCTATCGAGTCAATAGCGATTTGCATCAGAGATGAATCATGGGAAATTAATTTAATGTCGTCGGCGTACAAAAAAAGCTGGACATCGGAAGGAATGATGCTAATAATGTCATTAATGAACATTGTGAAGAAAAGAGGGCCGAGTGAGCTGCCCTGTGGTACTCCGTTAGTATACAATTTACTATCGGATAAGCTTGAGTCAATTAGGACTTGCGAACTTCTATTCTTGAGAAATGATTGAATTAGTGATAAAAGAGAGGAGTTAATTCCTAGTGAGGCAAGTTTATGAATAAGAAACCGGTGATCAATCACGTCAAAGGCTTTCGAGAAATCGATCATGCAAATGTCAAAAGGCTTCTTGCGGTTAGTGAGAGAAAGGCACAGTGAGTAAGATTCAACTAAAGAGGTTATTGTTGAACGTTTCTTTCTAAAACCAGATTGTCTAGAGCATAAAAGGTTATTGGTTTCGAGGTGAGTGTAAATAAGATTATACAAATGTTTTTTCAAAAAGCTTAGAGAAAGAACAGACAAGAGTTATGGGTCTAAAATTGTTAACAACAGAAGTGTTCCCTTTCTTGTGAATGGGTATAATGATACCTTTTTTCCAGTTACTAGGGAAGTATCCGAGTGTTAAACAGTTTGAAAAGATAATCGATACAGGAATTGTTAAAGACTCATTGCAGTTTTTAATGAAAATATTTGGTATGCCATCAGGTGAAGTGTTGGTTTTGGGAAGCATTTTACGGATCAAGTTATGAATCTCCAATGGGGACACAATGTAAGTTGGTGAGAGGAATGATGAGCAGTTAGGCAGAGGAAGCGGACCTTCTAATGGAATGCTAACAATAGAATCGAAAAAGTCCGAAAAAGCCTTAGCTTTCTCAACAGAGTTGGTAAGGACAACATCATCAATTATAAGTGCGGAATTGACAGGTTTCTTTTTTATGCGATTTGCCAGCGTACGAAAGAAAAGTTTGTAATTCTTAGGCAAGGCTAGATTCTCTTCACGTTTACTTTCAAATTTCAGAACTTCCCTATGGAGTTTACGACAAGCTCTTGAAGTACTTGAAGATGTTACTGATCGCTTCTTACTTCTCAAAAGATAGCTGTAAATCTGTCGAATTTTTTGGGATACTGTAGATGAGGTTTGAGTGAACGTTTGTTAGGGACATGCTCAGATATGAGGTTGTTGAGAGTATTGGTTAGTAATACAACACATTCATCAATGGTGAGAGAGGAAAACAAAAAGGTCCAGTCGATACGGACAATAGCGGAATTTATTGACAACCAATCGGCTTTCTTCCAATCGGATCGACAATGTAAGGGATGGTATTTCGAGACTCGACTGTTGGTTATAGAGAAAGAAATAGAGGCATGATCACTCGTAGAAATAGGAGGCTGAGTACTGCATTTCATAATGATTGGTTGGTTAGAGAAGACATAGTCTAAGATGTTGGATATGCGAGTGGGTGTGAGTACATACTGGGTTAAGTGGTGGTCGCTGGCAAATTGTAAGAAACACTCAGAAATATGACAATTACGAATTGTAGTTAGTGATTGCCAGTCAATATTTGGTAAATTTAGGTCACCGCAAATGATAGTAGGGTAGGGAAGTGAGCAGTGAGAGGAGAGAAAAGAGGTTAGATCAATCATGCTGTTAATGGATGTTGTAGGAGAACGATAGCAGCTAATGAGTCTGATCGATGAAAAAGGCAGAGAAATACTAGAATTAGGGAAAACATCAATAATTACACATTCAATGTTGTGTTCGGAATATTGAGAGATGAGCACAGAAGAGAAAGAGTCATGGACTAGAATCGCTACTCCACCCCCGCGTCCAGTACAACGATCACTTCTAAACACATCGAAAGGGAGTCCATCGGTTAGTATAGAATCAGGATCAGTATCTTCCAGCCACGTCTCCGAGACAAAGAATATATAACATTTGGAGGATCTGAGCAAATGGTACACATCATACAGTTTGTTCTTAACAGAACGAGCATTAAAACTTTGACATAATATGGAATGAGGGGATCTCACATCGTTCATGTCCTAGGGAGAGTACCTTTTCGGGGCCACTATCCTTCGACTGCGAGAGGGCTGGTTGAGAGCGTTCTGCCGAGGCTGCTCTGCATGTTGAACTGTTTTCGTGGGCGGGAGAGAGGTTGAGGTCGATACGGAAGAGACAGTAGGAAGGCTCGGTGACGTGGGTCGGATGTGATGTGTGTGAGTAGAGGAAGACTGAGATAGGCGAAAGAAGACTGGGAGAGGGTCAAGATGAGCATCAATGACTCGAGTGGCGGGAAGAGAAGGATCCTTGGCATGACGTTGACATTCTCGCTCTGCGAGAAGTTCTGCAGGCGCGAGATCTGCTCTGGCATAGCTTCCACTGGGCAGGGGCCGTTTGGTCTTCCTGTAAAGACTGAGAAAGAGATTCCGCTTGTCGGATGTAGAGAACTGGATCTTGAGAGGACGACCTTGTCTTGTGGAAAAGCGAGGCCTGTCTTTTGGATGTCGATGATGAGTGATTTCTCCTTGATCAAAGTCGTGTCGCAGCTCATCTGATCCGAGTTTGTCTATGAGGTTCCGAATGGTGTTTTCATCATTGGAGAATGTGTCCTCAGACGATGATCCTTCCGGCAACTTCAGAATGACGGCTCTCTTGGCTTTCTCATCCAGCATACTGCGATCCCTAAGCGTCGACTCAACAACAGCAGAGTATATGTGAGGCCTTAAGGAGGCAGGAGATACAGCTTGCCTGAGTCTGGAGACTTCCTCTTTCAAAAGGTTTATCTCTAAGGACTGTGCCGCGATCATCTGATGGAGAGGGGAGATAGCATTGACGACAATCTCATTCAGAAGTGAAGAGATGTAGGGTAGAGAAACTGAGGGGATGGGTAAGTTGAGAAGAGGATTGGTTTTTTGTGGATATTGATTGCCTTTGTTACAGAGCAAGGCTGAGGGGTCACCTCTCATGATAAGATCAGAGAGGGGAACTGATCAGAGAGGGGAACTGATCAGAGAGGGGAACTGATCAGAGAGGGGAACTGATCAGAGAGGGGAACTGATCAGAGAGGGGAACTGAAATGAGTGATAAAACATCGTAACATCGTGATTCATTCGCATTCGACCGCAAATCGTGGCGAGACAAATGAACGTCTCACCAAGAATTCAATTTCTTCAGTCTGTCGAAGTGAAAAGCGGTCGATTCGCTTTTCGCTCCCGATAATCGACTATATTTTCCTTGCTCGATTCATCTCAGTTTATTTTCCTCGCTTCGCTCCTTCGCTTTCTGAACCAACCTTCTAAACCAAGTTGAAATGCCCACTCCAAGGCGCACAATTAAAAAACCAGTGGAATGTTTTGATTGTGTGAAGAAAAAGGAAGGAATGAGAAGTCTGGTGGAGAAAATGGAGGCCGCAATCGATAAATTCGAAGGGATGAGCAACCAAATTCTTCAAGGTAAGTAAATTCAAAAGAGTGCAGAAATGGAAAGCTTGATGAGAAGAATGATCAAGTTGAATGGAAGTCTTGAGAGGATTGAGAAGACATTAGTCGCTTCTAAAATCGTGTCTTCCTCTCTGTCTAGTCCAACTGCGCAGCTTAATAACCGTAAATCTCTTCATCTCTGAATCTTCCTCCGCAGATGCTAGCTAATAAAGCGGCTAGAAAAGCTCCAACAGAAGACCAGTAGCCGTATTCGCCAATGTCGTGGGTAGGCCTAGCTCGGGAAGCTCCAATTAGCTTCCCGCGAAAAGCTCCTTTCCGCGTCTACTCGTGGATAGCTGAAACGCTATCCACGAGTAGACGCGGAAAGGAAGCTTCCCGACCCTTCCCGCGGGAAGGAAGCTTCCCGACCCTTCCCGCCGGAAGGAAGCTTCCCGACCCTTCCCGCGGGAAGGAAGCTTCCCGACCCTTCCCGCGGGAAGGAAGCTTCCCGACCCTTCCCGCGGGAAGGAAGCTTCCCGACCCTTCCCGCGGGAAGGAAGCTTCCCGACCCTTCCCGCGGGAAGGAAGCTTCCCGACCCTTCCCGCGGGAAGGCAAATAGCTGACGCATTTGTGGTTTTTCCGGAGGGAGCTCAAATTTGAATTTCATAATTCTTCACCTTAAATGTTTTATATTTAGTTTTTTTCGATTTATCAGAATCATAACTTCATACCAAATCGTTGTTTTTCATTCATACTATACGTGATGTTTTCGGCGTATGCCAATGCGTCGTTTCGTTCTAATTCATTTTTTTTTCTTTCGTAGGATGTAATTTTCACAAGTCATTCCGCGTTTTTGTAATTTTTAGAAACAAGTTGTTCTTTTAATTTATCAGTCCTTCAAATCGCAGTTTCGTCAAAACTCGTTTTTTTTGTCATTCGTATGAAGCTTTGGCATTACTACAGTTTAAGTGGCAGCGCTCGTGGGCTTTAAACGCTTCGGTTTCGAAAAATTTCTTCATAGATGTTCATTTTGAGCATCAAGAACTCTGGTTCTTGCAAAAAGTTTTTGGCTCAACTGCAGTTTCAGTCACCCCCAAAGTCAAAAAACCAGATTTCACAGCAAACAAACGCACTAACAAGGGAGGGGGAGGGGGGTTATTTTTTACATTGAAAACGCTTAGGCTTAGGAAAAAGTTGGCTCTAATCTACTCCAAAGATTTTTTTTTCAGAAAAAGATTTTATTCTTGAAAACTCCCTTCCCCCCTTTCTCCTTAGGGCCCCCTTCCTCCTTTTAGGGCCTCCCTCCCCCTCTAGGGCCCCTACCCCCCCCCCCCTTCGCTTAGGTAGGGCCCTCTTCCTCCCCCCTTCCCCCTTTAGGCCCCCCCCTCCCTTCCCTTCTTAGGTAAACCCCCCTCCCCTCCCCCTTTCCTTTTCCCAAAATTTCTAAAGATAATTTAAAAAGAAAGGAGAAGAAAAGAAAGAGAGAGAAAAAAGAATTTAATTGAGCCAGGCCGTGTTTTACGCCAGCTGAGCCAAACCACCCTCTCCCTTCCCCCTCCCCCTCCTTTGTTAGTGCGTTAGTTTGCTGTGAAATCTGCTTTTTTGACTGGGGGGGGACTGAAACTGCAGTTGAACCCAAAAAATTTTTTTTGTAAAAAAAATTGTAAAAATTTTTTTGTAAAAAAAATTGTAAAAATTTTTTTTGTAAAAAAATTGTAAAATTTTTATTTGGTTTCAAGAGTTAGAGTCCCTGATGCTCAAAATGAACATCTAAAAAATGAAACCGAAGCGTTTAAAGGCCACGAGCGCTGCCACTTAAACTTCAGAAGTGCCGAAGCTTGTAATGACTATGTGATGTTCAGAAACAAGTTGGTGCTTATGCAGCCGGGAAGTCGATTCGCGGTTAGTTGGCACAATTTTACTTAGTCGGCCACACTCACTTGGAGGGCGCACTTCACTTAGGATGGGCTTTTGTTTTTAATGTGTTTAAACTACTGTAATTTTCAGATCATTTTCTCTAAATTGACAAATTTAGTCATTAGACCAACAAAAAAATCATAATTTAAGGAATTATTTCATGCGGTCTCATTCCTAAGCCGTACGGCCTCGTTTCAAAACGAGGGCAGTAATAAATAATATCGCTGTATTAGGAAATGTTAGTCGCGGGAAGGTTCTTCCCGGACCTATGACTTTGAAAAGGTCCAGGAAGAAAAAAGGTACCCGCGGGAAGGCTCGCGAAGCTTTCTCAGCTTTCCGCGACATTGGTGAATAAAGAATTTGGAAAAAAACTTCTCGGGCCTCACGAGCCTTCTAGCGGGAAGGCTCGGGAAGCTTTTTTTAGCTACCCGTGACATTGGTGAATACGGTCACTGGTCATGCTGATGGAAAAAGCTGAGAATTTGGTCGTCATTGGCCTACCAAAAAAAGAAATAGAACCGGCGACAAAGGCAGCAGACCGGCAGTTTTTGCGTCCACTCTTCCGAAATTTCTACCGCTCAGTTTGAGCGCCTTGGAAGAATCGATAATCGTCGCAGAATTTTGAAAATTTTCCTGGGCTTAGAAGTTCTCCGGTATGAGGCGATAAACTGATCCACAGACGACGTCCAAGCTGCCTGCCTTTTTTTCTCAGGCATACATACGCGAAGATTTAACTAAAGAAGGAATCCAACTTGAGGAGAAGGTGAAAATATTGGCCCCAAAACCTGAATTAGGAAAAGAGGAAGTTGAGAGTGGCGGGTACTACACTTGTTCCCATCTGACGCAGCCACTCATCCCAACACGACCAGATTTCGGCAACAAGTTCTTCGTTCCCCGGGTCAATTATTCGGTCCTCTCCACAGTAGCAAAAGTCTTCACGAGTGAGAGGCAGGAACAACACCTTGAGACGCTAGCTAAATGGACCAACTTATTTGTCCCCCCCCCCGCTCCCCCCGCCCCACTCAGAAGATATCTCCTTTTTCTACCAAACTTCCGTCAATCCCTCTTCAACCGTCAATCTTAGTGCAACCTCCAGTCTCACAACAACGGTCAGTCTCGTCTCAACCGTTCTCCCCTTCAATTGAACCAAGAAATGATCTCAGGTCCTTTGCTCATAATACTAAATAATATTCGTTCGTTCTTTAATTAACAAAATACGAGACTTGAAACGTCTACTTTCTCTGATCGGAATGTGTGAAACACGGCTCATTGATTCATTTCCTGACTTTTCTTCTTTCATCATTTTCATCCAAATACTGCATTTGTAGATGTGATAAAGAGGGACGAACTAGTGGTGGGGTGTTTTTTTTCTCGTAAAGTTATTCTCTCCCAGACTATCAAGGACTCATGTAAACTATTAGCGATTGACCTAGATATTATGTTCCATAACATTGTTTATTGTGCCCCGCATATAGGCGCACAAGGCAGCAATAACCTTATCAAGCTCTTAAGTGATCTTGTTACTTGTAGCCATTCGTGTGTTATCGTAGGCGATTTCTATCTTTCAGATGAAAAAAAAAAAAAAAGGAATTCAACCCCATGAATTCTCTTACGAAATACTCCAAAAACTTCATTGATTTTTATAAAGATACTTAAATGACGCAGTTTATTAAAAACCCTACTTGAGGTATAAAAATTGTTTTGGATGGTTTTCACTATTCTAATAGAAAAGAAACTACCTGCTAAGAGGAAGTACCAAAGTCTGTTTCGCCCCTGCTCAGACAGACTTTGGTGCTCTCTGGGTGGGGCTCATCAGTGAGTGCCCAGAGAGTGACAACATAACAAATGAAGGTAATGAAATTATAGACTAAAATAAAAAATCAAAAAACAAAAATGTTAAAACTAACTTAGAATGTCAAAGACTAACCAAAAAATAAAGAGAACGAAACAAACTATGTGAATAACAAATATGAAAATAAGGAAAATTAAAAGGAAGAAAACAAAAGACGAATGGGATATTGAAGAGGGAAAACAGAGAACAGGAAGCACACAACAAGGTTAGTGAGCGAAATGCCAAAACAAGATATGGGATATTAGACTATGAAGTGACCTGTGAAGGAGAAGAAGAAATATTGACGTGTGTGAGAAAATGTGCAATTATTGGAATAGGTGGAAAGGAAATTTTCAAAGTGTGAGAGAAGAGTCTAGTTATTGAGATAAGAAGACATGTGAATTTAGAGAAAAGTATCCAATAGTAGACAATGAAAGGGGAGGGATATAGGAAGTTGCATCGATCGAAATGACCGAAGATAGGGAAGATGAATGGACATGTGTGAGAACACGATATAAAGAGAACTCATTGAAATGTGTGATAATGAACACAAAAAGGATGTCAACATATGAGGATGTCAATAATAAGATGTGAGATGACAGAGAATGTAAGAGAGGAAGAAATATTGATAAATATGTGTGAGAACATGTAATTACAGGGTATGTGATTTCAGAGTGTAATATGTACATTCTCGATCTACTTTCTAATGATCCCAATTTGTCACGCAATTGTGACCCCGTCTTTAAGTACTTCGATTCACGAGTCATTCACTTTTGATTTTTTTTTATTCTATGAATATCCCGTTTATTGCTTTATACCCAATTCCAACAAAATTAACTATGAAGTTCTCCTCTGTTTATTGTCTAATTTGGATTGCATTACAATTTTTTTGCGAATCATTAGAAAAATATCCTAACTCCTCATGTAGTACTCCGGATAATTTGAACGGTATTAAAACGATTGCTGTTCCTTTGCCTATTACTATTGAAGTTATATGTAATGAAAATTAGCGAAAATCCCAAACCCCTGACAGATGGAAACATTCTATAGTGACCTCAGTAAAAAGTATCCTTTCAACCGTGAGATTCCGTGTGTTTCTTGTGCTCTTCGCATGAAATTTTCTCGTGAAAAACAGCAAAAGAGAGCATACATAGGTTTCTAAGTTTACGAGATACATTAAATAAAGATTTGACAAAGAAAGCGTGACATGCACGATAGAGGCTGAGTCTCTACGGGAAGCTTAAATTGAGGTCTGGATCAGAAATGAACATAAGAACATCATGCTTAGGATATCTAGGACAAAGTCGAAAGGTGTGAAAACGAAATTAGGGAGCTCGGGGACTGAAGCCCCCGAAACCCGGGGCTCTAATCTCCTAAAAATCTATGGGCGTATTAATATGTAGAGCCCGAGGTGAGAGTAATCGCCTCAATGATCAGAGATACAGTGACCAGTATTCGAATACAGTTTTACAGAGCAGACATGTACTACATCAGTTGTTTAACATGGACTAGATTAGATAGTGATAGAGATTCAAATTACCTTACACAACAACTGATCTAATTATCGACCAATTAACATAAATTTTCTTTTCTGGCGTATGTTTTAGAAAGCGCTAGCTAAAAAATTTGGAAAATTACATTAAAGTAAATGATATTGTCATCTATTTTGATTTTGCGAGGGCTTTCGGCAAGGTATCTCATTAAGAGTTATTCAAGAAGCTTTACAACATGAGTGTCTGTCTAATACACTGGATTACTTTATTCCTCAAATTTAGATCATTCAAAGTTCGCATGAGAGCAACAGAAAGTGGGTTTGACTCTAATCTGAAGCAGGATCAACATGAGAATATTTAAGTAACAGAACCTATCATTCACATTCTTCTCTTCCCTTTCCTCATTCTCTCCGTTTCCTCAAGAAACGGCTGCTACGGAGCGGCTCTCCTACTTACCTCTCCCCTCTTCTATGAAGCCACTTTGACCCTTTCGTACTATCATTCATCCTTCTCCCTCTCCTCTCCAATGGCTGGTTTCAAACGGCCATCAATGATCTTCTCACCATTTTTGTGCTCCTACTTACCATCAGAAGCTCCTAAGCCTTTTTTGAACCATATTTTCTTCCCTTCACCTTCTTATAGTACATACATCCCATCATGCACCATCGATTTTGCACGTGATACATACTTTCGCGTAAAAAAAAGTTCAAGTTTAAAAATTTCAAGTTAGGGTTGAGACACACTTTCGAATACCTTCGATAGGTCAAGTCACTCAGGGCAGTGTTCTTGGTCCACTACTTTTTTTTTATTATTATTTTTACTTCCGATAATGTCTCTAAAATTGCAGCTTCCTTTTAAAAATAAAAGTCTACGCAGAAGATAAGAATATTTATAAGAATTTTCTTTCAATGAATCTCATATTTCTTTGCGGCACGCTATAGATTCTGTTTTCGATTAGTCAAAAACATTGCAATTACCGTTATCTCTTTCTAAATCTAAAGCTTTAAGAATAGGGTTTTTAGCAAATAGGGTTTGAAGTTTAGAATAGGGTTTTTTGTTTTCCTTACTTAATGAATTGCTCCGATCTGCAATATTGTGAAGAAATATGAGATCTGTACATGGAATACATCAAGACACAATTCTTATGGACTTAGAATCTGTCGATGGTTTAGGAGACCTAGTGAGTTGATCAATGCTGATTGACTGACATCATTTATAACACAGCTGAAGAAAGGAAAAATTCTTTCCAACCTTAAATATACCATTTTCATATCGATGTTAGAATAATTTTTGAGATTGGATTACAAGTTTATGTTGATGTTGTATAAATATTGAGGTTACAATGAATGCTCATCTTGATAAAACAATTTTTATCGTATATTAACATTAAGAGAATTGGATCTTTTGCTTTTCCTGTTTCATTAATGTTTTTCTTAATTCTGTGCTTATCGCCACATTTTTGCATTGAAAAATTTCTATAAATTATTATAATATCTGGGTTTTATTGTAGATAATAGGCTAACATTCTCTTCTCGTTTCTCAGCCATTGAATCTGAAGCTAAACGTAAATGACGAAGGAATGCTACCTTATTGATTGATAATGTTCTTTAAACTAGAAACATTTAAATGCTAATAATTGCTTATAACATCTATGTTAAATCTATTCTTCAACACTGTACTACTGTTTACCCCCCCCCCACTTTATTAGAGATATCAGTAAATTAGAAAATTCTCTCAAATTGTTGGATTCGCTTAAGCCTACATGATAACTATGTACTATATTTTATATTATATGAACAGCATGAAATGAATAAATAAAAATAAACACACAAACTTCGAGCTCTTTAAGCTTGCAATTGAGAAGTTTTTTTGTTTTGGAATTCCAACGCACCATTAGAAGAAGCCTGCCGGACAGAAGGTAACAAGTGAACGTGTTATCTGTATTTAACATCAAATTAAGGTTTGAATGATGTGTGAGACTTAAAATTGAGCAGTTCTACGAACAAATGCAAAGAGCAGCACGGCAGAGTGTTTCCCTAACTCTACATCTCACGATCATGTGGTTTGAGAGTGAGACTTAAAATTGAGCAGTTCTACGAACAAATGCAAAGATTAGATACTCAGAACCCTAGCCTATAGGACGTGTTATCTGTATTTAACATCAAATTAAGGTTTGAATGATGTGTGAGACTTAAAATTGAGCAGTTCTACGAACAAATGCAACGAGCCAAGGAAACTTTTGTTATGGATATCGATACGCGATGCAACTTCTACAAAATACAAGAAGACATTGCGGCGCGGGTCGCGGACGAGGGTGACAAGTTAGAAGAGCTCGTTCTCTCTCTCTCTCTCTCTTTCTCTCTATTTTTCTCTTTCTCACATTCTTTTTTCTCTATTTGTAGATGTTAAGTCGATCACTCATATGTTCTATTACTACTCTATCTATGTTGTCTTCCTGTTGTTGTCTATCTCTGTCTCTGTGTTTATTCTATATTTTTTCCTTCTCGCTCTTTTTTTCCGAAAATATAAAAGTCGAAAGAAGTGGTACTGATTCAGTTTTAGCGTTGCTAAGTCGATATTGCTATTAGTATATGATTCTTAGCTTTTTGATAGAATTGAATACTTTTTTTAATGTTTCAACATTTTAAAAAAACTGAGAATTAGAAGGAAACATGACTATGGTTGCTAAATAAGAAATTATCATAGTTTGTCTTTTTTTAATTTGAACCCGAGCTCGTGTATTTGCTTTATTCATAAGAGATTTTTTCCCATGTTTGTATCAGAAGAAACACGGTGATGGAGCTACATATAAGAAACGAGTTCAGTGCTGCAAATTTATCAGGAAAGAACATCTGAAGGGGCTTGTCGAGAGAGGTCGCTTGTTGAGCAACCTCGTATGGAATGAAGCCCTCGACCAAGAGTGGACGGAGCAAGAGAAAATGCGCGTAGAGAAAGAGGTTTTGCAACATGAATCAGTACAGGCGTTCGTTTAGAATTCAATGGAGGGCAAAAGATTTTGGGCGCTCGCCGGCTGTTTCAAAAGACGTTTAGGATTAGTCGGATTGAACAGAGAAAGATTTAGAAATCTTAGTATATATATTATCCAATGAGTGTTGTAAAAGAGAACAAGAGAGTACCAGAAACGGAGAAGAAGAAAGAAAGTGAAGGTGAAAGACAGAGAAGACATATAAATATGTACCTACTGCTGTATTTTCCTGATTGCAAGCTGCATCATCAGAAAATGGTAGGAAGAGGGATGTAAGAAAAAAATTCGAAAGTGTCATTTTTTGAAGAAAAAAACTTGAAAAAACTAAACAAAAGTGGTTTTTTTCTTGAAATTTTTTTTTAAAAAAATTATAGCGACTTTCTCGGCTAATGTCAGAATTTTTGTCGGTTAATCTCTGGTTTACCTTTTACAAGTCTTTGTTGTTGTTTTTTAAACTTTAAAGGAGGGCCCTTTAGTCTCGAAAAGTTTTTTCTCAAATTTTTTATATTCTGGAATATAGAGTCAAACCATGTTTTTTAAACTAACAAAGAGGTGCAAAAACAGTTTCTGGCTCTCCAGAAATTGGTTTACCTTTTGGACGCTTGCCCGGTATTTCCATCGTGAGCGAATTTTTCGCTTCGTCGGTTGGATTATTTCTCAGCACATGGCCATACAATCTTATTCGGCCTTATGTTGTTGTTGTTGTTGTTGTGGTTGTTGTTGTTGCAGGCAAGCAGCCCACATCGAAGACTTTTGGTTATGAACACTCTCTTTAATGAGAGAGGTTCTTGTGTTCTTCGGACGACATGCATTCGGAGAAGGGTTTTGATGTCCTTTGCAGTCTCAAGACTGTCATGCTGCACCGTGTGAAGGCAGACATTGTTGTAGCAACCTGTTCATGCTGAAGGCCCTGTGATTGGGTGTTCAACCCGGCCTAGCATCGTTTTGGGTGGGAGTAGAGATGTCTCGCCTGTCGTTGACCGGACATAGGCAAGAAGCTATTAGACTGGCGCCTCGACTCGCCTCAAAAAGTTTAGCGGAATATCGGCTGATTTTTTCTCAGGTGGCTTGCCCAGGCGGTCCAGCCAGCATCGCCCTCCTTTGACGAGCTATACTATCCAGTTTTGGGCCGCGGCGGGATTTCTCCCGCTACCTCACGGCACGAATTATTCGTAGGGAGGCGTCCCTCTATCCACCACCTGAGGTCGCGCTCGATTTCGGACTGGATGATCCGGCTCCATCCATGAAAGGCTCTTAAGGATGTAGAGTCATGAATGGCCACTGTTGCCAGTGTGTTTCGAGGATTCGACCTTCTCACAAGTGCTCTTGTATGGGGGCTACTTCGAGTCTTCCTCTCGCTATCTGATATCTTCACGCGTATTCCAGCTGTTGTCTTCTTGTCACATCGAAATTCTCTGACCTTTCTCCAGTTTATCCACCCCGCGTTGTGTCTTTGATGAGCTGCTATAGTGGTTTTTAAATGCGAAGAAATGACTGATCCAATTAAGTCTTTTTTTGACGTTGAGACATGAGCTATATCTAGCGAACGCGTCGTTCGACTTCTGAGTACGGTCTTTATTTCAACACGTGTGGGTGCAGCGAGGAATATATCTGTGAACTTAGCCTTCAGGGTGTAGTCTGTTCCTAAAATTATAATAGAGAGATAATTTCAGAGGAAATTTATCCTTAAGGCATAAACGAGTTTTCACTCAGTTTTTCAAGAAAACAGATTTATTTCAATTTAACATTTAAAAAAAAAACAATAATATTTTATCGTCGGACTGAAGGATTAAGAAACATGGAAAATTTCATGAAATACACATCGTGACGACGGTGGCTCTAAGGCTGTAACTAAACTTTCGTCGGACTAAAGAATTACAGGGTGATCATAAATTACCTGGACAAGTGTAAATGTCTGTATTTCCTTTCATAACGAAATTCATATCTTGGTATCATAACATACTTTATCACAATATATAACCAACAGTTATGCACAATCATGTTCGATACGGCCGCCTCTAGCGTGAACGCATGCCTTGAGACGACGCTCGTATCCACATGCCAGTGACCGCAGGTAGTCGTTGTCGAGTTCATCCCATGCCTTCAGAAGGGCGGCACGCAGAGAATCGAGATTGTGGTGTAGATAGCTCCAACCTTTGCCTGCATGACGCCCCAGACGCTGAAGTCGAACGGGTTCAGGTCGGGAGAATTCGATGGCCATTAGGAAGTGCTTATGAAGTTTGGGGTGTGTGTGCGCAACCACTCTTGTGCGATTTTGGACTTGTGGGCAGGTGCCGAGTCCTGTTGAAAGGTCCAATCAGCTCCATTATAGTGTGTCCTACTCCAGGGCTCTACCACGTCTTCGAGGATCTTCTTTACGTAGAAGTTGGCATTTATCTTCACACCAGGGTTGACGAAAACCAACGGCGTTTTGCCCGTTGCGCAAACACCTCCCCAAACCATGAGGTACTTGGAGTGGCTGCTTCTTCCGACTGTGATTTCATGCTCAGCTGCTCCATTACGATCGTGAGCAAGTATTATGTCGTTTTGAAAATTCACCGACATCTCAATGGTGAATATTTTTCATCAGTTCACAGCGTACGGAAACGCTCGGCCCGCGTACATCGTTGCAACAGATCTTTGCACCGTTGATGTCGAAGAAGCTTCTGTCGAGCATTCAATCCATGTCGTTTCTGCATCCTGTAGGGGTACATCCCGAGACGGTGTTTGATTATCAGTCGTGTTGATTCAGGGAAGATACCGACCGACGAAGCGAGCTTCCTCATGGATTGTCGAGGATTGCGGGCGATGCGTTTCCGGAGAATGCTCCTAATCTGGGGCGTGTCGGATGTCGGTGGACGAGCTCTTCCTGCACGGTCCTTGCCATCGGCTTTCTCCCGAAGACGATCGATGGTGGCGTAAACAGTTGTTCGTGGAGCATTGAGTCGTCGCGCGATGTCCGCTCTCGTGTGACCTGAGTTGTGCAGTGCAATGATCGCAGCACGAAGAGGACTTGATTGCAGCATAACTGTACAAATAAAGCTAGAGTCATGAAACTTCAAACAAAAAACAACCAGTCTCAGAGCATTATCATGAAGAAAAGAAAACAAAGATCGGTCAACTGTGTCGCGCAATAGAGTACGTTAAAAATTTGTTTTTTTCCGCATATACAGGAGTGTTTGGGGTGAGTGTGAGTAGCGGCGGCGAAATCGTGTCCATCACCAGGATGAATAGTAGGGGAGACAACGCACTTTTTGGTGTACTCGGACCCTCATATAGAAATGTTCAGTAGTGCCCGCCGCGGTTCTTACCGTACTATTGGAGACCTTGTAAATTGTGTAGTCGCCTTTGAATTTCTGAGCAGATAAATTCAAGGATAAATCCTTTTCTCTCTACTTGTGAAATTGCCACGCGGGACTTTAATGACCTTTACTTCACAGAAACAAACAAACAAATGAAGAAAATAAATGGAGAATGATAAATTACTTAAGTAATATAATTACTGAATTAGAATGCCAGAATAGAAAGCTAGATAAATGAACTGGGAGTCACAATTTACTGGAAAACTCCTTTCCCAACTCCCCCACCCCTACTCTACTCAAACCCGGACTTCAGCCGCCGATCTGCTTGTGGTCTGCTTGGCGTCGCCGCGTTGGATGGAGTCGTGTAGAGAGACGCTTGTGGGGAGGGGTTGACCTTGGATGGGATTGCCCGTGGGAGAGAGAGTCCGCCCACTCAAACTTGGGTAATTAAACCCTTTGGTTTAATTAACAAAACAAAACAAACACGCACGAAACGCGCCTAGCCAAACACTAGCTAGATGTGAAAGAGAATGGAGAAGAGGCACGAAGGCCAGAACATTAATGATGAGAAATTTTAATGGGCTATCAAAAATGTTCTAACTCCATAAACTTGGAGAAAATGCTCCTTGAGCACTCAAAACACACTAGTGCACTAGATGAGGCTAGGCGAAAATAATATTATATAGTAACATAAGTAACTATAAAATATATTACTAAAATTTAGAATTCTATAAATTCTAAAATGAAAAAGCGTAGCTTATGAAGATAAGGGCATAGATGAAGGCGATGATCAAATGAATCATCACGAAAGATCTAGTGCGCGAGGCGAGCTTTTACCGTAACTCTTTAGCTAGAACAACACTAAAAATGGGTCATTAAAACACGGATTTAATGACATTGGGGCCCCGGGGCAGAAGTAGGGATTTAGGGTCGAGGGCAGAAGATTGGATTGAGGGCGCACGTCGCCAGATGATGAGCACCGGAGCGTCGCGAAGATCGTGCCGAGTCGTCCTTGGCCGGCTTCATTTCTCTCCCTGGTCGCGGTACTTCAACTCGAGAACAGCATCTTAGTCATTTGATCCAGAGCTTCCATTTCTAAATAAATGAAGCTCATTCTTCGCGCATTTCCTCTCTATTCCAAATTCTAGACCATTCCACTTATAATTCTTCAAAGATTCTCGAATTGCATTCTTATTGAAATCTCTTCATGATTATCATTATAACTGGTCACTGGGTGAGACTGGGGCCCGGGCGGCCTGATTATTCATTTCCGAACAAGTTGCCAATACGCGGGGTAACCTTGCAAGCGATTCACAACCTCTAATAGGTCTCAAATTCGTGCTTTCTGGAGTCATTACGTGAATTCCTTCGCCAGAGGTCTCAGCTATCCGCCACAATCTTTCGTCCATTCTTCGGCCCTTGGGAAGTTCCATCCATGGTCGATTCTTTATCATGTCTGTCGGCCCGCTGCCAGGGTCGTACTCTTGGTACCTTTTCCTTTCGCGATGGTCGTAAGTCACGTGGCGTCTCTGACGGTCTAACGCTTCGCGACTCATAGACAGCTTGTTGAGGGCTCTACCCTCCGTGCGGCATTTCGCACCTATTTCGTCTTTCTTGCCGTGAACGAGGTCACGCAAGTAGGGAACGGCTTCGGATGAGCATCTCAAAGAAGCTCTAGTTTCCTTTCCGTTGGCGCGATAATTGACTTTCGGGTGGTTTTGGAGAGTGTTGTTCACTTCTTTCCGGACCGTGTCTCTGTCGATTGGAGCAACGATTATTGAGGATTTAGGCTCAACCTTTAACCCTGTGGCTATCCACCCGAGAATCGAAGGTAGAAGTATGTGGCCACTCGGAAGCTTAATTCTGCGCTCATCGACATCAGTAACCTTCAAGTAATCTTCATTGCCAATCAGCAGCTGCGGCTTCATGATACTCATCCTGTCACATTTATCGGCCATTCTCAACTTCCGACGTCGAATTTCATCCACATCTGCTTGTGGGAGCGGTGAGAATTTTAGTGAACCCAATAATGGTTCAGAAAATCCCAGGGCTTCAATTGTCATCCGTTCCCCGGTGACACTTTGGAGCATAACTTCGTAGATGGGATAGGTTTTCAGACCTTCCGTCTTATCTCCCAGTCCGCATAGAGAAGACTCGCAGTCTCGTAACTTCCGCAGTGAGAGTTTCTCAGCCAGGACCCTTGATATTAGGCTCATACTGGCCCCGGTGTCCATTAAAAAGGCTACTCTCTTGCTTTTTCCATGTACAGTTCCTCGTGCAGTTACCCGACCGGCTTGTAGTCGCGGCGAGAAGGTGCCAAACTTCTCACGGCTTTGGTTTAATAATACCCTCTGACGTTCCTGTTGCCTCAATTCTGCCTCTTGTCTCTGAATATGTTCCGTCCTACCGTCTTTTCCTCGACGGTTTAGTTCCTTCCGACGTTCAATTTCATATTCTTTGTGAGACTGCTTCCTAGTTGCCCATTGCATGCATACAGATATGTCGTGCTCCTCGTCACAATTCGGACACTTGACGTCACATCTGTGCGCGGTACTATGCGGCTTGAGGCAGGCAATGCAGACACCACGTTGTTTGAGAAATCGGATTCTGTCCGTAACCCGGCGCAAAGTGTAACAATCCCTTGATATTCTATGCCTCCCACAGTAGACGCAGCTTTGTTTTTCGGTTGGTCTCTGAATTTTCCTTGTGGCATTTGGATGGCTTTCAGTCGGATCTCTCACGAAATTTCTGATTTGCCTCTGACCATTTGGTATGGCCCTTCCAACTGCAACATTCATTGGCGAAACGAAGGGCTTCTCTGCTCTATTTACTGTCAGGACGTTTATGCATTCATTTGAATAACTCACTGTCCCCCTCGCAGCCGGGTCGTTCATCGATGCGACGAACATTTCTTCTCTTATTAGGCTTTCAGCTTTATCCAGAATCGACTTCACTGTGATGTTCTCCGCTTGGTATGTGAAACGGTGCAATTTGTCTTTCATCTGCGGTTGGAACTTCCTTGTTATCATTTCTTGTAGTGTGATGTCTTTCTGGATGCTCTCGCGAGTTCTTGCCATCCGTGCTACTAAAGCTTTCAGGGTCAACGTTAGACAGAGCTGGTCGTTCCATGAGTAGCTAGCTGCTGTCAATGTCTCAATTTGTACTGCCAGCGTTCTCTCGTCGCTCTGCTTCATTCCAAAACTTTCCTTCAGAAGATCCATGGCTGACGTATAGCCGCTTGCAGTAATTGGAAACTGAGTAATTGCAATCCTCGCTGTTCCCTGGACACAACTCAGCAGGTAGCTCATTTTTTCCGCGTCCGAAACGTCTGCTCTCGAGTGCACCGTTTCATTAAACCTTTCGAACCATTCTGGAAATTCCAAGCAGTTCCCATCAAACACTGGCAAAGGTAGCGGAGGTAAGCGAGGTAGTCGTGACAGTGCTGCTGTCTCCTGCTGGAACCGCCGCTCTTCTATTGCGCTACTTGCATTGTGGGCTGAATTCTCTCCAGCAAGTCTATCGGCAGCGTTTGTAGAACCTTGCTGTGATACTGCGATTTGCGCTTCCGTTTCCAATTCGGAGCGTAGAAACTCCAGATCCAGAAGTGCGACTTCCACGTTTCTCTCAGCTGTAGCTAGGAATCTCTCTGCATCTTCTTTTATCCAAGAGTCAAACGCTGTTGTATGGCCGATTTTCTCTGCTGGGTTCTTGACCTTAGACAAAGTTTTAGTCAAGTCCTCGTATGCCTTCTTGTAGTGGTCTCTGTCCATGCCAAGCCTCCTTATGAGGACTTTTACTTGTCGGAGCAGCGACGCGTTTTCTCCCAGTCGGGACGAGCGGTTCTCCAGATTCGTATTCAGATTCAGATTCGGATTCAGATTCGGATTCAGATTCATATTCAGATTCTCCAATCGTTCTTTCTGCTGGAAGTGCGACTCGAGGATCTTGTACTGTCGAGCGAGGTGGCTTTGCTGAGGCAAGCAATCGATGTCGATCTCCTCTTCTTCGGCCATTTTCGCTTCAGCGTTGTCCAATTCCGAAGACCTTGGGCCCGTATGCACCATGTAGTCGCCTTTGAATTTCTGAGCAGATAAATTCAAGGATAAATCCTTTTCTCTCTACTTGTGAAATTGCCACGCGGGACTTTAATGACCTTTACTTCACAGAAACAAACAAACAAATGAAGAAAATAAATGGAGAATGATAAATTACTTAAGTAATATAATTACTGAATTAGAATGCCAGAATAGAAAGCTAGATAAATGAACTGGGAGTCACAATTTACTGGAAAACTCCTTTCCCAACTCCCCCACCCCTACTCTACTCAAACCCGGACTTCAGCCGCCGATCTGCTTGTGGTCTGCTTGGCGTCGCCGCGTTGGATGGAGTCGTGTAGAGAGACGCTTGTGGGGAAGGGTTGACCTTGGATGGGATTGCCCGTGGGAGAGAGAGTCCGCCCACTCAAACTTGGGTAATTAAACCCTTTGGTTTAATTAACAAAACAAAACAAACACGCACGAAACGCGCCTAGCCAAACACTAGCTAGATGTGAAAGAGAATGGAGAAGAGGCACGAAGGCCAGAACATTAATGATGAGAAATTTTAATGGGCTATCAAAAATGTTCTAACTCCATAAACTTGGAGAAAATGCTCCTTGAGCACTCAAAACACACTAGTGCACTAGATGAGGCTAGGCGAAAATAATATTATATAGTAACATAAGTAACTATAAAATATATTACTAAAATTTAGAATTCTATAAATTCTAAAATGAAAAGGCGTAGCTTATGAAGATAAGGGCATAGATGAAGGCGATGATCAAATGAATCATCACGAAAGATCTAGTGCGCGAGGCGAGCTTTTACCGTAACTCTTTAGCTAGAACAACACTAAAAATGGGTCATTAAAACACGGATTTAATGACAAATTGTGTCATGACCCAATAAATGTGTATTGTGTTCACAAATAGAATTTAAACCATCCTGTCTGACAGTAAACATTCAAATTCATTACTAGAAACGAATAAGAGCTCTTCATTTTTTCTCTCGATTTTTGGAACTTTTTTCTTCGAACTATGTATGTCGAAAAATTTTAAAAATTTTAAAACCGAAAAAGCATCCCTGTGTAGGAAGCTTCTCCGAATATCTAAACCTTTTCCTAACCTTCTGGGGTAAGGAGTATGCAACTATTGGAAATTTTTTTGGAATGATTATGTTGCAGATTGATGTCCTGATAGAGATGAAGGCAACTGCAGCGAGAAGAATCCCTAAAGCAGCGAATCACAATGCTAAAGTAAATCAATACCATCAAAGCTATAACATGCAGTGGTAAGATTATTGTATGTGTGATCTTTATCATTCAAGAAGTAATAATATAGGAAGATGTTGAGTGATGTCTCTTGTTGAGAACTGAACCTTTTCTTAGCACCCGCACAAATTTTTTCGAGCGCATAGATTTTCGAAATTTCAGAGTTCAAAATTCAATTTCTCCAATGATTTGGACTGGACTACCTTCGGAAAATCCGAGAAAAATTTTTTCCAAGCGCCTAGATTTCAATGTTTTTCTGGGTTTGTGGAGAGCGCATAGACTTTTTTACCCGCAGTGCAGGTTAGAGAAACACCCTGGAACTGAATGAAGATAGGAATGATAGGGGTATTATGATTGAGGAAAGTAGAGACTGCTTATGATAGGTATCGTGAATTTCTTAAAAGAGATTAAAGTCGGTTCTAAATACGAATGAAGCCCTGTGCGAAGAGATTCGTTGCACTTCTTAGTTGTGTTCTGTAAAAGTGTTCAAGTATTGACTAGAGTTGTCATTTATTTATTTCTCTTTGTGATCAAATATTTATGGTTGTGAGAAAAATACAATGTTGACTACCAAACACTCTTCTGAAAATTTAGGTTTTAAAATGTTCAATTTGATGTTTCTTTTCTTTCTCAAATATGTTGTATATTTGTCTGCATATTATTCGGAATTTTTTTGTTGTTGAGATATTTGAATAAAAGAGAGTCAAGATTTTTTGGCGTTTTTTGAGAACACGTTCTACTGCATGCTTTGAGGATGAAAAGTCGGAAGACTGAATAAGAACCTTTGAGTAAGCAGGAAAGAATAATTAAAATAGATTCAAACGACAAATAGGCAAGTTTCCATGTATGAGTTTTCACTAGTGAATCTATTTCTCGGTGCTCGAGAAAGGATATTTTCGATAGGAATGTCTATCTTGTGATGCACTAAGTAGCTTCAAATCGTTCGTCAGTCGACGTTTTCCGAGGCTCAAGCTTCTTAACAAAATCATGCGTTTCATTTAAGGAATATACTACGGACTTGAATGCATTCCTCGTACTGCAAAGACTCAGCTTATGATGGATAGTTCGGAGATGGAGATGGTCGGATGTTGTCTCGGTTGACAAACTTTTTTATTTCTTTATCGTGGCAGGTGTGTGGTGAAGGCAAAGGGAGGTATTGGACTGCTTCATTTGGCGTTGTATTGTCCATTGCACACGGTTTGAGAGGCGGTCACATACGACCGTCAATGTCGGAGGTAGGGAGAAAGGTGGCCCCTGCGATGGAAGGTGGCCCAATAATCAGAGACAATTGATTATCGAGGTTTCTAGCAAATACTTAAACTTATTATATGAGCAATAAAAAATGACTCTGGTAGCTCAATCCACATTGTTTCGACTCGATATGGTAAAAAAATTCTTTAGCTTGTTTTTTACAGACCGGCAAAAGCAATTTGAATCTATGACCTCTGGTGAAACGATTCCTGGGTGCGAATTTAAGAAAGCTCTCTGATGTCTTTAGATAACCAAAAACAGATTTGTAAATAGTCTGCAAATCTATTGCTTTTCTACGTGAATATAAAGTCCTTCCGTTTAGAAATTCAAGTCTTTGTTTATAAGATGGCATATTGTATTGTGAACGTTTAAAAATTAAGCGGGTGAATTGCTTTTGGATTTTTTCTAGTTTTTTAATAGAAGAGATGTCGCTAGGACTCCAAACCTCAGAGGCGAATTCTAGGATGGGTCTGGCGTATATATTGAACAGACTAGTTAGAAGATGCTTGTTTCGTGTTTGGAAAGAACGTAATATCAGAAAACTTATAGATCTGGCTTTGTTACAAATGTTAGAGATATGATATTTGAAGCATAATTTAGAATCGTATACTACGCTCAAGTCACGGAAATAAGAAACCTCAGGTAGTTCAGAATCATATAGGGTCAACTTGCAAGAAGGGTGGGATTGTCCTATCCGCATGAATACCGTTTTAGTGGTCGAGATAGAGAGTCCCCACTTTTTAGACCAGTCGGCAAGAGCATCTAAGCCTTGCTGAAGAAGATGATGATCACCAATTGAATAGAGCTTAGCATTATCAGCATAAAGAGAGCAATGAATACCGGGAGGGAGGCACTGCGGTAGGTCATTTATGTAAAGAATAAAAAAGAGTGGACCCAAGACAGACCCTTGGGGCACTCAAGAAACAACTGCCGAAGGTTCTGAATGACTGTTGTTGATAACAACAACCTTTGTGACCTTCATTCAAAAATTATTAAATCCACCTAAGAATGCACCACCTAAGAATGCACCCGGAAACACCGTAATACGATAACTTTTTACAAAGTAGTTCTATTGGAATGGAATCAAAAGCTTTCTTGTATTCAACAAAAGCAGCTGTTATGTAACTGTTTTGATCTAAGGCTACGTGAAATTCCGTGAGAGTAGAAAGAAGAACTGACGAGCAAGAGCGCTTACTTCGAAATCCATGCGGAATAGGTGTAAGTAGCTCGTGATTTTTAAGATATTCAATCAGTAAATGACGTATTATTCTCTCAAATACTTTGCTGGTGAAACAAGTTAGAGAAATTGGTCGATAATTGTTAGGGTCATTTAAACTTCCCTTGCGTTTGTATACTGGTTTCACAATGGCATGTTTCCAGAGTGTTGGTGTAACTCCATGTAGAAGAAAGCTGTTGAATAAAATAGAGAGAGGCAAAGAAATCGCACAAGCAGTGCCCTTTAGAAATGCATATGGAATACCATCAGGTGATGTAGAGTTTCGCGATGGAAATTTCTTTAAATAGCTGTATACAATTGAGGGGTCGATATCAACGAAATCAATAGAAGTAGTAGTCCTTATTGTTGAGATTAATGGTTGATCGAACTGATATTGATTGAAAGAAGAAGAGAAAACTTGGTTGAAGACCGATGCTTTCTCAAAGTCATCAGTTACAGTTTCTCCTGATTGAAGGTCTTTAATAGAACAGATGGAATAATCTGTTTTCAGTTTTTTTATTTACGAAAGAATAGAAACGGCGGGGACCAGCCTTAGCAATAGAAGCTTCTTGTTTAGAGTTATAGAGCCGAATTTCTTTTCGAAGTAGTCTAGAGACCCGTTTATAAGGATTCAGACCTGTTGAATGGGCTTTCTTGTATATTCTTCTACTCTTCCCAAGAAGCCCGCGAATTTTCGAAGTGTATTTTAGTTTCGGACAACTTTTATAGGCTTTCGAAGGCACAGTTTTCTCTATGATTTGTTTCACAGTTCCACAAAAAGCTTCATATAGAGCGTCAGGGTTATTGCTAAAACTCAATACACCAACACAATCAAACCCACTTATCAACTTTTCAGCGAGGGTGAAATTGGCATTCTGAAAGTTCAAAAAAATGTTTTGTGGTTGGTTTGGGCTTGGAGGATAAAATTTCGTAATAAACCAGGTAGTGGTCTAAAGAATGTAGTGGAGGACTAGTGTGGTTTTACATCCAAACATTTGTCTGACCTAGTAGGGCTGCGAACGTGTTGGGTAAGTCTAGCAGATAAGCAGGACAGGAAAAGAGATGCTGGATGAGAATCAGAAACTTTAGTCGTCGTAAGATACCAGTCTATTTGATTACAATTAAAATCACCCACGAGAACAAAAGATAAATCGTTTTCAATGATTTGAGAATCTAGGAAATTTAGACAGTTCTGAAATTCCACACATGAACACCTAGGGCTGCGGTAGACAACGGTTAATAAAAAAATAGGTTTACTTATAATTTTGCAAGTTACTAGTTGACAGAATTCAGAGAAAGATGCTGAAGAAACAAGAGTGGAATCGAGGTTCTTAGAGACCATTAGGGCAACGCCGCCGCCTGGACTAACTGAGATTCTATCGCTACGAAACACATTGAAATGGTCGTTAACAGATAAAATACTATTTTGGGTTTTGTTACCATTAGTCCATGTTTCAGTGCAGCAAAGAATACCTAAACTAGGCTCCGACACTAAAAGTTCTACCAAATCCCTTTTATTTTGAATCGAGCGAAAATTTACTAGCATGCATGAAATACTCGAGGTTTTCAAAGCAACTTGTTGGTAAGAAGGGAATTGTTGCCTGAACAGGAGTATCCTATTTTTGAAATTCGCCAGAATCATGGCTACCAGTGTTCCTTTGAACAGTGATAACGCAGTAACTGACTCATTTTCCGATTCTTCGTCACTTTCTTGGCTTTCTTCAGAAATGACTGCGAGGTGGGACGATCTTCTTCCCCTGTGGATGGTCGCTCCGACTTTTTTTAGCTCTTCTAATAATTACTGGAGGCTTTTTACCTGTATATACCTTTTCATTTCTGAAAACTTTCTCATTTTTGGCGGTTGTTATGCCATTCTGTCCCTGTACTGTATGCTGGTTAGGCTTGTGGAGGACTTCCGTAGCCGTATTCCGATGACTAGAATTGAAGAAAATTCTGGGAGTATAGTTTGCGTCTGGGCTGGGAGTATGGTTTTGGAACTTTTTGATACTGTCAATTGAGCGTTGGGGATTCTTGAGCAGGACGACCCGTTCATCTCAAACAACATATCTCAGTTCACCTGCTTCCGCATCCAGCCGCCCTGCTTCTTCTCGTGCTGCCGTGTCTTGGATGATTTGTTCTGGCGTCAGATCGCGCCGGAAGTAGGCATGAGGTAAGAATTTGAGACCTAGTGGTTTGTTGCGTTGAGCTTGCGCGCAGCTTGTCGAGTGTGCTCCGCAGGTGGTAATATCGAACGGCAGAGCACAAGTATCAACTTGCCGCTAAGAAGAACAGTCCCGGCCCTGCTGTCCGGGAACAGCTCTAGCAGAGAGGAACGTGGAAATGAAACAGCCAGAAGTCAGAGAGTATATGTAAGCGACTGTTCACTGACAGAAGAATGAGACAGAATGGAAAAGGTGGACAATGGACAAAACTTGACAAGGTACGCTACGAAACTGTATGAGCACTTCTGAGGATTGCAACATTACACATAAAGCTCATAGATGAGATGAAACGTGATGAAATTCAACCCAGGCTTCGTTCCTAAAGCAGCCTTCAACCTAGTATGTCTTAATATAAACCTAGTTGTTCTTTGGTAGAACTCTGGAACACTAAAGCTTAGAAGTAAAGACACTGAATTTCTGGAGAAACATGGCACAACGAAACTTACGATTATAAAACTGAAAGTCGTGATAAGTGTAGAAGTGCTATACACACCGCAAACTTTATTCTTTAACAAGGTTAACGGTAGAAAGAAGGAGACAGGTGTACAAAAAAAAGAAAATAATAAGAAACTAAATTAGAAAACAAGAGCAAAAAATGATGATGAAATTTCGAAGGAAGAACAAATTAAAGGAATTTAAGTCGAAGAATAAGTTTAGAGAGGGACAAAGAAGGAGGGTTAGGGGCAAGAGGCAAAAATTGGGCTTTTGTTGCGAGATGGTGTTTCAGTGAAAAATGAGCGAACATTCATTCAAATTATGTTGTACATGGCTTTTCTGTGTTCATAAAAATAATAACTCTGTTTGAATTACTCGTAATAAATCTATCTTTTTTGTAGCAAGACAATCGAACTCTTCCTCTTTTCCCTTCTCTCTCTCTCTCTCTCTCTCTCTCTCTCTCTCTCTCTCTCTCTCTCTCTCTCTCTCTCTCTCTCTCTCTCTCTATCTTTCTTCTTCCTAATCCTGTAAGACTTGTTTCACGGACGTCCATTACTCATTCTCTCACTCTCTTGGACACATTTAGACCTCTCCGATGATCAGAATTAAAGTCGAGTTTTTTCTTCTCACATTTGCTCGGCTGCTTTTTTTGCTTCTGCTGTGAATATGGCTGAGTGCAACCCATAGGTCCATGATGGGAAGAGAAACAAGCGATAAGAGAGAGAAAGAGAGAGGGGGGCGAGAAAGCATCGGAGAGAAGGAGAAAGGAGGGGAAAAGAAATGGACAAGATGTGAGGTATGACAATCCGGCTAATTCATCATGTACCGGCTACTTCCTCAGGGGAAGGGGAAGGATTAAGCAAGCCGAGTCCTTTAATCTCAATCTAACAGCCTCGGTTTTATGCATTCAAATATCGGTCGGTTAATATCCTCAGTCCTGACTTCATCGATCAAGTGATTCATCGATCACTGTAAGCAAGTTCAAAAAACCCAAAATGGATGCTGTATAACTTGTTTTCAGTGAACGTAGCTTGATCAATGCTATTAAAGCAATAACTCTTTATTTTTTCTCTTTTTTCTCCACGGAATTTTAAGTAAATTGTTTCAGGTCACAGCCGAATTATAACTAATTCATGGTTATCCTTTTTATGTAATTGCTAAGCGGTAATGTGAGTCAAATTTCATCTTGTTTTTTCAAATAAAAGTTTTTTTAAATTCAGTTTTCTCTATTTTTCTCCTTACCATTTTCTATCTCTCTTTTACCTTTTCCTGAAAATCTCTTCTAGACATCAGTTCCCTGTTTTGTGAGTCAGAAACGAAAAGAAAATGAAAGAAAAAAGGATACCAGTTTTACCAGTAGAAAAGGATACCGCTTTGGTAAAATGAAAGAATGTTGCATTTGTGAGAACTACTACCTGAACTTGCTGAACTTGATGTGTCAGGAACATATTCGGCCTAAACACAGTAAAGTTGTCAATTATAGGGAAACAAAATAGGATGCTTGAGGGATGAACTGTGCTCAAACTGCTTGTTAAATCTCTTTCTGTTTTTCTATTCCTTTCTCTAACACTTTCTTAACAGGTTGAGAGTTCTAGAAGAATCACTTGAGAGGATGAGTGACGCTTTCTGTCAAATGAGTAGCTTAGAATAGTGGCAGAGCCCAGTTTGAGGTCATACACTTGAGTGGAAAGTGAACTCAGTGAGGTTCCTCTGTCAACCAATTACTTGATTGCAGCTTTTATTGGAAGCTAGCTAAGAACTTCTGCAGTCTCCTTACCATTTCATCCTAGCTTCCTCGCTTTCAGCTATTTAGCTTTATCGTTCTTTTCACTTCTTTACATTGGTTCTCTGTGTTTTGTTTTCTTTCTCTCTCCTTTTTTTACCATTTCTCATCTACCAAACTTTCTTTCGAACAGACATATCCGAGATATTCAGCTCCTTCGCATGTGCTTTTGAGTGTGCCCAGTTTGTCCCCCCCCCACTATCTAAAGCGCAGAATGTTACAACAAACAAAAATTACAAAGTGTTGTTTTTTGTGTTGCCTCCTATTGTTTTGAGACTCCGCTTGGGGTCATAACGGATCTTTTCTCGAATGCTTTTCACGTTGAAGGAACTGGTTGTTGTTGTAGATTGCCCGCCGTAGGTCTCCGGCTGGGTAGACGAGGTCTTCTTTGACATGGCTCAGAAAACAATAACCTTACTTACATCATTTATCTAATTACATTATTTCTCTTTCTCTCTCGGGGTTTATTTTTTTATTTTTTTTATTTTTTCTTTTTTTTTTCCCTTTTTTTTTTGAGAGAGAGAGAAAGGAATCACTGGTATAAGAACTTAACAACAGACGTCGGGCTATTCCACAAATCTATACTTCTTAAAAGTGTGTGGTCACAGCGACACGAGATTAAATGACTAGTTGTATGTGGCTCTTCTAAACATTTTGGGCAAAGAGGTGATTGGGAAGCTCCTATTCTGTGTAGGTAGCTGTTAAGGGAACTTGCATAGCCACTACGTAGTTGCGATAATGTTATTTGTTGTTCCCTGGGAAGTTGATTCGTTGATTTATGGATTCTGGGAGGTTTCTTACCTAGAACTGGGTTAGGGGAGCAAGATCTAATGAAATTTCTAACAGTCTCAGTATGTATTCTTTTAAGTGCGGCTTTCTGATCACTGTCTACTAGCATAATTTCTAAGTCCTTGGCATGTTTACGAATAGTTCTAGGTGGTTTGGGTTCCATGCATCGACGATGGGAGGGGTGGTTTGGGAGGAGTCTTGCTCTTGCAACGAATTGCTTGGTAAGCATCGTGTTGTGCTCCTTTATGGGTAACATTTCGCTTTCTAGAGCTAAGTGCTCTGTGCCGGCCATTGCTAGGTTTCCTCTTGCTATCCGAATTGCTCTATTTTGGTTTGCCTGTAGTTTTTTCCAGTTCGTCTCGGCCAATTGAGGGGAGTAAATTGGTGCGGCGTAGTTGAGAACGGATCTGGTCATTGTTTTGTAGGTTGCAAGAAGGGGTTTTTCTGTTGGCCCCATGTTCTTCCTCCGAGGGCACGTAGTATATTCAGTCTTTTGGCCGTTCTCTGTTTAAGGTATTCTGCATGTTGTCGGAAAGTGCCGAGTTGGTCTAAGACGACACCGAGTATTTTGGGTGTTTTAGTTGTCGGCAAAAGGGTTCCGTGGATTTCTACCTTGGGTTCTTTTTTACATTCGCCTGTATGGGTTGTGAAAAGAGTGACCGTAGTCTTTTCCTTGGATATGATCATTTTACGTTGTTCCAATTCTTCTACGAGTTTCGGTAGGAAGTGGTTGATCTGATCTTCACAGGTTTCAATACAGGGGCTTGAGGAGAGAATTGATATGTCGTCGGCGTAGGCTGTCATCTGCGTGTTTCCTGTGGGTTGCGGGAGGTTGTTTATGTAGAGATTGAATAAGAGGGGGCTGAGCACTGCTCCTTGTGGGACACCAGATCTGCATGTGAGACGTCGACTGCTTTTTCCTTGGAAATCTACCTTGATTGTACGGCCTCTTAGGTAGCTGGACATCCATCGGACGATGGCTCTTGGCATATTCGTTTCAGTGAGTTTCTTGCAGAGAAGGGAAATGTTCACTAAGTCATATGCTGCAGTGAGGTCAAGGGCGACCATGAGAGTGCGGTCCGGGGGTGGTTTCCGATTGAAGCCGTTTGTTATTTTCCCGGTTACTTCCAGGAGTGCGGTAGTAGTCGAGTGCTCTTTGCGGTATCCATGTTGCCAGTCAGCGATTTGAAAGCCTTCCGCCAGGAATGGTAATAAGACCCGTTCGAATGTTTTGGCTATAGGTGATAGTATTGATATTGGTCTATAGCCGTTCAGGTTGCTGGAGTCCTTTCCTGGTTTAGGTAACATTATCACTCTTGCATCTTTCCATCTGGACGGGATAATACCTGTTTGCAGCGTGTTATTGAAGAGGATGCAGAGACACTTTCTGAAGTTTTCACCGGCCATTTTGAGTAGTAGAGGGCAGATGCCTTCACTGTCTGGGCATTTGG